>CM043706.1:0-50654 GCA_023969325.1 Oryzias curvinotus
CTAAAGAATAACGTTACAAGGTCTTTGAAGGGAATTCTTAAACGAAATGTGCATCTAACCACGCATGCCCATGTATATCCCGCAATGGCAATTTTTAATACGACTGAAATATATCGCAAAAGTCTTATTTTAGTTACTTAAATAATTTCTTTAATTTTACCTTAATATCGATCAAGAAAACTGTTAAATGGGTAGGGGCTATTATCCAGTAAACAATGGGTATATAATTGTAACATCCCTCATCTGTCTTGTAGACTGTCTTGACATCTTTATGGTCATAACCACGATGAGCTGCCGATTGCTGAGATTCTGAGCTCCTTACTTCGTTAGGTCTTAGACCTGTAATGTTACCACTTCCTACTGAAGACTGACTCAGTTTACATAAGAGTTGTTCCCAACACCATTGATGTCGTAGTGCATTGATTTACACTCTTTAAAGATATGGAACTCACTATAGTAAACTTGCTATTCTACGCGTAATTTGATATTTGAGAATGTGCTTCTCATTCAAAAAGAAATATCGTTCGAATAGTGAAAATTTAATGCCTAAAAATCTTACCCGGTTATGGAGTTAATCTTACAGGGTATTTCATGTATAAATGAGGCGGGATTATAAATAACATGAATGCAAAAACATAAAAACAAAATTTTTTCAAATATTTATTTTTTAACAATAGCTTTTTTAATTTTATTTTAATAGAAATTTTTTTTTCATTATGTCCAAAAATAATATTTTAATAGAAAGAGTTTTAATTATTAAAGGTATTTTTGATCAATTTCGGCGTCATTGGAGAGAAAACAAAAAATGAATTTATGGAATTAATTTTTTTAGCTTCAACAGACAATATCGTTATCCTTAAGATTCGAAATCGATTTTTTCACATAGTCTTTGATTATTTGTAAGAAAAGTCAGAAACGAATATTTACGACAATCCATATTTACATTCCCAGTTACGTAGTATATTTGGCAATGGTAATTTTGCGACTCATGTTTGCTTATTAAATTGCCTAAATAATAAAATTTATAAAGCTGAAATTTCTAGAAGTCAAAGTCTGTGATTGAAAAGAAAAAGAATGAAAAATAAACCAGGTTCGTTGCTAACCGTGAAGCTTTAAGAAAATGCGATGAACTTTCCAGCAGAATATTAGTATGTTAAAACAAGATATATTTTTCTGGATGAATCAAGCTTTAACCGACATACTTCAATAGCTTATGGATCAGAACAAGGTAATGAAGATATTTCTTCCTCCAAATCGACTACAAACAATAGAAATATTCCCCTTCATGGGAAAATTTGAAATCAAGGATTTGACCATTATAAATTCATTGAATTTAAACAAAAAAAAAGAATTTATACCAATGCTGAATGAAGTAAATAATAAAGTATCCTCACTCCAAATTCTCTGGTGGCTATGGAAAATTTGAAATTTTACCATTCTGACAAAATTAAAGCTTTTTTTACTAATTTAAGCAAATATTTTATTTATCTGTCCATTTCAAAAAATTCAAATCAAGTTGAAAATATATTGAATTTACAAATCATAACTAAATACAATTTGACAGGAAGCAGTAAATCGGCAATGTTAAAAAAACATCGTTAGTTTAATTTATGGTATTGATAGCAACTACAACAATTATATTTTTTTTTTTAAGGGGTCTAAAATTTTAATAACATTTTTTAAATATTTTTATTTTACAATTATTCATAAGCCCTTCCATTTATTTACAATTACTCTTCAATTCAGGACTGATTTTCTTTAATGATAGTGATCTCATTGATTTTTCACCTTCGTTACCTCGCCAAACTAATCTTGGTCTCTCATTGGATAGATAATACTTTAGACAGTGCTAATTCATTAAACAACCCTTGTTTAAAGATTACAAAAAAAGGAGCGAAAATTTGTTCAGTTTTATTGAATTTAGTTTTTTATTGCAGCAGTATAGTTGTATTTGTTGTAATTTAACTCATAAATATCCAAGTCAATCAACTTATAATTTTAATTTTCCGACTGCGCACGACGTATGAAATTTTATGTAAATAATCATTTATGGCAATAATTTTCTCATGTAAAACCAGAAATATCGTGAAACTTTTTTTAAAAATATCGTACAACAAAGTATAAAATCAGACGGAATAATAATCCAAACATCGAGGCAATCGAAAAGCCATCAATCTCTTGCCTTGCAATTTCTTTAAAAAATCATAAAATTTGTTCAGAAACTTTAAAGACATTGATTATTTTTTAAATTTTACTCATAAAAAAGAACAACTTATCTTGAGTATTTAAGTCAAGTCCACACTAATTATAATGGGTAGTAACTCATGTTTAGAAGATTTTTTTAACAAAAAACTCCTTTTTAATTTTTTGATAAAAAATTGATTTTTGACTAATTACAGCAATTAAATGATTGTTTCAGAAAAGACGATTCTCATTTTCTGTAACATATTTTTTACCATTTGTAGAATTTTACCCAATTCCTGAGCTCTTTCAAGGAATCAACAAAGTCAAATTCACAGACTCTTTTGAATGCATTTAATTTGAGGGATAAATTATATTTTAGGATGTAGATGTATCTTGTTGTGAGAAAAAACAATTCTTATTTCCATTCATGAGTTTCTTGTGAAAGGTATAAAAAATAATTCAACTTCATTATTCGCAAGTTATATTTAATTTTTCCTCTGAATTGATTTTTTTTTCTCGATAAGCTACATTTAAAAATGATACTTTAACTGTCATAAATATGCGTACTTCTCTTAACTGATGCATTCCGAATATAAAAAGCTCATATTAAGTTTTTTTCTAAAAATTAATTTATAATTTTACCTTCAGAAAATCTTATCGTTCTTAAGACTCAAAGGTATCGTTCGGTTGTTTTAAATTATAAGAAATCAGAATCGCATTTAGTAGTGATGTTTCATTTAAATGATTTTGTATTAAATTTTCTTTATTTCGATTAATTTTCTGATAAAATTATTTTTTGACAAAAAACATAGTTCAAAGAATAATAATTTTTTTTTAACAATAACTTGAAATTTTAAGAGTCCATTAACTATTCATCAATATATTTGAAAATATAATTTTGTGTTTAAAATTTTTTTCAGATTGTTGCCATGATACCGCCCAAGTGATTGTCGAAAAATCAGTTCCTTGTAATATTTAATTTTTTATTGATATGAAGATAATTTTTATTCTTCTAATTTTTTATCTGATTCCACGAGGACAATCTGTTAACCCAGACCTGGATCCTTTGGTAAAATTTTTGAACCTATTTTTCTTTTATTTATTGAGTCATTTATTTCTTAATGAAAAAATTACTTTAAAAAATTTTTTAAATGATCAAGTTTAGCAACACCTATTACAAAATAGTCTTTGTATTTCCAAATTTAAAATGATTTTTTTTATTTAAGTGTAATATGTCCACTCAACGATAATGGCTGATGCCTCGCACATTGGGTGTTGGTCATTACATAGTGTCAGCGGTGGGATGTCTAGGGTTCGACTCCCACAAACGGGGACTTTCTTCAAGTCCCTATGTTAATCGTCAACAGGTCTAGGCTTGTCACGCCGTCTCTCCGTATTTAATTGGCATGTTGTACTCGTCCCTTGTCTAGAAGAGGGAGTAATATTACATATTACATTAAGATTGATCGGTTTTAGTGTCTCAGTCTTTTCATAAATTTCACTTATGTCTAAAACTATAAAATTTACCGCCATATTATTTCAGGCATGTATTCCTTTAATCCCTTTATGCTTCAAATTTATCATTCAAATTTTACTAACAATAAGAAAATTTATATCATTAAATAAAACAACTGGACATTAAACAGTTTCATTACCATAATGTTAAAAAGTCGTCTAAGTCCGAAGAATGTTCAGACAGCTTGATGATGACCGAACTCGAATTATTTTTCTAAACAATCCAAGTTTTTCGTTAAAAATAAAATTATAGATGTTCTAACTGAAAAATAACTTTATTTTACAAACAAAATTCCTTTTTTAATTTTTGCATTATTTTTTTATTTTCCCGGACAAGGTAAATTGAACACATCAACCTCTTAAAATTTTAATGCTAACTCATACATTCTTGCCCTCTTTCACAAAACTCGCATTTGACATAATTCGACGTCGCGAGGGAAGATTTTATCAACTTGGTTTTTTTTCAATTTTTTCATCGGATAAATTCGTACGATTTGCATTGTCTTAATTATCTTTTTATTCCTCATAATTGCTAACGCAAGTTTAAACATCACGTTAATTTTGCTGCCGCTTTTCTTTCAAAACACCGTTGCGATAGTCGAGTTCAATCCTGTATTTATCAAACTTATTTAAATAAAAAGTTACGAGGTTTGATTTTTGTAACATAGAGCAGTGCATAGTGGCGGTCTTATTTACGACCTTCAATGGAGTCAACCAGGTATAACTGATATTGCTTACAGAATCACATCGCCACGGCCTTATTTCTGCCACACTTGTTCAGCAATAAACTGAAAAGGGATATTATTAAAAATTGCAGACGCCATGGTTTTTATCAAGCTGACAATAAGTTGACGGTTTGTTATTTTATAAGTTGAAGTTTTGTCTTGTTATTTTGCAGTTTTTTTCCAATGTTCAAATGAATTTACTTCTAGACAATGCAGTATTTCAGGAGAGATTTCCGTCTTACGGTCTAGCTTTTCATCAAACAATGGCTGGAACCATCTTTATGCATCATTACTAAAATTTATTTTCAATAAAAATGTTATGAGTCTTTACCTTAAAATTATTTTTTTTAAAATCAAAATTAATTTTTGTTTAAAGTTTACTTTTGCCATCGCTGGAAACATTTTTTTCTGACGCCATTCACCTCTTGTCCAAAACCGCCTTGTATTTACGCATTTTCTGCATGAAAAAACATTAAAAGACCTTTAAACGGTCAACTGCATAAAACTCACTGTCTGGCTCACCAATTGGGGAACGTAGGATACCTAAAAAAATTATCACCTTAAATTTATTATAATTAATAAAAAAAATCGCTGCCCTGCTATATTTAATTAATTTCTGAGTTACCACAAATCTGAATTTTTCGCGCATGGAAATTGTTGTTTGAGTGAACGTTATCTTTTGTGTAAAGTCTGATCGTATCAGCGGTGGTAATCATTTCCGTCAGTCGATTATGAACCATTTCATTAGTGAGTGACTATTCCAAAACCGGAGAGCATCATTCGGGAAATATTGGCCCCTACCGCCACTTCTTCACCTTAAAACGATATTTAGGTTTGTTGTATTTTTTAATAGCACAAATATCCACAATCTTTAAGGTCAGTGCCCACCAGATGCATCAGATGAACACTTTTTTTTTTTTTTTGAGTTCAACGATTACGTGTTCGCGGATTTATTTTGGCTGTCAATTCAACTGATTTGTTAAAGGAATTCGTTTGTACATGATTTTCACGATTCTGCGAAAAACGAAACCGCGTTTTTACAGCTAGATTCGCACTAAATATCCATGTTAGGCACATTCTTCGAATTAAACAAAAAAAGTAATTTTAAGGAGATAGTTACTGAAAAGTGATTGATGTTACTCAAAAGTATTATACAGCTCAAACCTAATTTTTCCTTCAGATTTTGCCGGGGGATTGGGGTTAGGAAATTGAATACTTTGTGTTACTTCCAAGCCGCCTGAGAAGTATGCTTGGCGTACCAATTGAAACGATTTCTAAAACAAGTACAAGCCAAGATTTTTTCTAAAATTTCTGAATTTAGTTTAAAAATTCCCTCTTAAAATATAACATTTAAAAAATTCTAATCTTTTTAATTGGGTAAAAATAATTAACCCGATTGCGTGACAAGAAAGGGGTAGTGCATTATTTACAAAGATTTGCACAAGATGGCATTGTATGGTAGATAATAGAATTTTATTAAATTTAAAATTTCTTTAACAAAAATTCGCTCACGATATATGCATCTAACAACACATGCAATCATACTCACAGTTGTAACTGAACGACATAATTCCCTCTGCTTATGTATATCATAAATTTTATTTAACTCATATCATAATTATAAAAATTCTATTTTATATCGATCAAAGAAACTAATTAATGGGAGCAGAGTTGATTATTATATTGGGATTTGGTGAAGATGTGTAAACCCCTCTGCCAGTCATTAAGATATTTTTTGTTAATAAAAAAGGTGTTTCGTGTCGTTATATTCTTTTTTTAGGATTTATCAAATAAAATTTCAAACGCCATTAAAACACATGCGCAATTTAGTGATTTGCATTCATCTACAATATTATCCTTAACTAAAATCATTTTTTTACGAAACTCACATTTTTTAAATAAAACTGCCTTCTTTACCACTAAGCACTAGTTAAAGCTGTGCTTTTATCATGTCTTGCCTCAGAATTATTTTATTGCCATTTATATCCCCTTAAAGACGAGTTAAAGAAAAAATTTGAACTAAATTTTTTCGTATTTGTTCAACTAAAATAGGGTTTTATCAATTCAACTCTTGAACTTTAACTGTTATGAGGAGCAAGTAATTTAAGTTTACTTGTAGTTAATAACGATTATTTAAAGTGATTGTTTTAATCGACTGCTTTTTAGAAATATTTACTTGTTCCTTTTCCTTTTATATATTGAAGGTTTCTTATAATCAGGACCTGTGTTAAATTGACTTTGACCATCCTTCCAATTCCTTTAGGTTGATTTTAAGAATCGGATACTCTATGGGCAGGTGTTTAATTTAGATAAGTGATGGTAACATTACACGTTTAAACTAATATCCCGACAAAAAAACTCAATTTACTCAAATCATTCAGGTTGATCAGCGTTATATTGATAACAGGGGGTTAGAACAAGCCATGACTGCCTTTGCTTTATCCTAATGGACGCTGATGATCCGAACATCTTGATTCTTAAGGTCATAACTCGGTAAATCTTAAACCTGCATTTACACGACTCGTTACCTTAAGACTGGCTCAGTTAATATAAGAGTCGTTCTCAAGGCCATGAATGTAATTACATTGGTGCCTGCTGTGAGACGCCTCGGGTTCGACTCTCGCAAAAGGCATCTTTCTTCAAATCTGTGTGTTAATTGTCGACACGTCTTGACAAGTCACGTCGTTTCGCCGTAATCAATTACCATGTGGTTTAAGTCACTTCTCTCAAAGGGGAAGTAATGTAATATGTACACTTTGTAATGGCTACAGCTGCGTGCTTGGCGTTTTGGTCATTACAAAAAGTAAAAAAAAATTCAAAATATCGATTTTCGATAATTTCGGTATTAATAATTTTTATCTTAATTTTAAAGACTTGATGCCATAAAATAATATTAGAAAAGAAAGACTTTAAATGATTAAATATAATTTTGATCAAATTGTAGTTCTTTAGAAAAAAAAGACTACAAAAATATTGTTAAATATAGATATCCGTAAGATTGGGAATTGTTTATTTGACATAGCATTTGGTGAATTTCATTGTAATTTTGGCGGGAAAGGGAATTATAAGACTGGGTTACATTCTTTAATACGTTATATATTTTGAAATAACTATTTGTTAACTCATGTTGGTTTAGAAATTCTCATTAATCATAACAATTATACAGTGATGAATTCAAATTAAGTCAAAGTTAGTGGTTTAAAAATAAAAAGATCCCGCAAGAAACCAGTTATATTGTTAACCAACTAAAATTTTACAAAGTTCAAAAAAATTTGTAGAAGAATGAAAGGATGAGGAAAAAACAATAATTTATTTTAAATTGAATTAGTCTCTAACAAATATACTTTTATCTCATCTTAAAACCCATAACGCAATGACTAACCTGGTTGAAACCTTCTACAAAAGGATGAACTATTTCACTTTTTGAAATAATTTAAAATCAAATATTTGACCGTAATAAAATCATTGAATGCTATGCAAATGAAAAATAATTTTTACTGTTTCAAAGTGAAGTAAATGATGAAAGTATCTTCGGTCGAAATTCTTCGGGCATTCGGAACAATGAAAAATTAAATTTTTTTAGTAATCAAAGCTTTTAATTTATTTACGTCCCATATATTCACACAAAATTAAATCGATTGATAAAGCATTTCCTTCAATAAAATCAAAGTTCAATTAAACCCTTGACCGTTACTGGCTATATTTAAAACAAAATATTGTTCGATTAATTGATGGTCTAATAGAAACACATCACTTATTTTACATAATTTTCAAAAAGTTTCTTAAATATAAAGTTAATTGCCAATTCATCTTTTAAAAATATGCTAATTATATTTTTTAATATCATCATAAAATTCACAGTGATAATTTGTTATTTCTCCAGAACTTAAATATTCATTGTTTTTATGGTTTTATTGTATTAAGTTCTTGTTTAACTCAAAGATATCTTTGGGAACCAAACAATGGTTTTGATTTTAGAACGACGAATGATGAATAATAAAAAGTCTGTATAATAAGATGGAATCGATAAGTTTTCTATGGAAAACCCGAAATTTTTTCACAAGATCTTTACAAGTTTTGGTATCACAGGGAAAAACTATTAAAAACACCAGCTCATAAAAATCGGCATTGATTTTCTGCTTTATATAAATAATTACCTTTATTCAGAAACTTTAAATAAATTAAAAAAAGGTATTAATTTTGGCTAAAAAAACTTAGTTTCGATCATAGAAAGGAACTGTAGAGCAATATACATGCAGTAACTCATTATTATAACTTTAAAAAAACTATTCCTTTTATTTTCTTTTAATAAAATAATGTATTTTGACTAATAATAGCAGTTAAATGAAATTCATGGGAGAGTTAATTCTTTAGATATGTTGAACATTACCAAAATTGTTAAGAATTGTTTATGATACAGCTAAAGTCAAATTCAAAGATTATCTATTCAAAACTTGTAAGTTGATGGGTCTACTAAATTTTAATTATATAAGTGAAGCTCAGAGTTAAAAAGAGAGATTTTAAATTATTATTTTTATTTTTCTGCAAAATTTTCATCAAATATATTCCTTTAATAATTTTCATTTTAAGTTTTTATTTCCTCGTTAAATCATTAATTTCCCATTCTTTGTTCTTATCACAAGTTTACAATGATCCGCCCCCTCTTAGATTTATACTTTTCTTTTGACTAATGCATCCTTTGAATAAAAAATCATTCTGGCAATTTATCAATTTTTTTTTATCGTTTTTCGATTTAAAAACATTCGATTGGTTAGACTCAATGGTACCCTTAGGTTGTTTATAATTAAAAGAAATCAGAATCCCACATAAAATTAGGGATAATTTCTTAAAATAATTATGTATTGGATTCTTTTTTTTTCGATTAATTTTCCGATTAAATTAATTTTTGATAGAAAAAATAGCTTATAGAATAATAATTTTTTTTAACAGTACATTGAAAAACAAAGAGTTCATTCACTATTCATGAATATTTTTAAAAATATAATTTTGTATGAAAATTTTTTTCGGATTGTTACATTGATACCACCCAAGAGATTATCGAAAAATGAGTTTCTTGAAATATTTAATTTTTTATTGAAATGAAGATCACTTTTACTTTCCTCATTATTTATCTGATTCCACGAGAACAATCTGCTAACCCAGACCTGGATCCTTTGGTAAAATTTTTGAACCTATTTTTCTTTTGAAAATTTTACTTTTATTATTAGATTCATTTATTGTTTGGTAAAATAATAATTTAAAATTAATTATAACGTTATTCTCCATATAAAATATAAATTACCAGACATTTTTTCCTCTCCCAAAATAAAATTTTTTTCTTTGTTTGCCTATTATTAATTTCAAATTTCTTTGTCGTTTGATAAATTTATGTCTTGACTAAAAAATTTTATTTTCGGTTGTTATATTCCAAAGTGACTTTTATTACCCTTTGCTTCAAATTTGACTGTGATCATATAAAAATAAGAAAATTCAAATTTTTAAATAAAGCGGAAAAATCTTTAGCAGTTTTATTTTCATAATTTTTAAAGAAAATTTTGAGTCTCAAACCCATCAAGAACTTTCTGAGGATCAAACTGAAATTATTTAACATATAAAAATGTTTCTAAGTTAAAATTCTCTTAAAATTGACAAAAAACTTCATTTTAGGAACTCAATTCCTTTTATTTTTTTTTTCAATATTTTTCGTTATTTATTCCCAAACTTTGAAAATTTGACCTTTTACTATTTCTCAGATTTTCGTGCATTTTTCGTTTGTAGCCAATGGTTAAATAAAGAATGATAATAACGGTTAATGATAATTTTTAACGGTAACGAGGTTTAGGCCATGTAACTTCCCTTTGCTGCTCGAGGTAGGATGTTGAAAATTCGGGTTTCGGATGTAAGAGCAAAGCATTGCTGATTTAGTCATTGTGAAGTGGTTTATGTCCGTCTACTTCTAATCTTACAATCCGATATTTTCTATAGATTTTAAAGGTTTTAAAATCTTTATCAACGACTCTCAATTGCCCTACGTAAGGCAAGTAATAAAGAATGTTTGCTCTCCTTTCGTAAGATCACGAAATTACAGGTATTCAAATCTTTTTGAATTTTGTTCTCTCTTGATTTTGAATATTTAGAAATTAAGACAATAAGAAGTCGATTCACTTTTTCTCTGTGTTTTTGGAAAAAGTTTGATTGATGATCTGGAATGGAAGACACAAAAAATTATCCTGAGACGGTTATCCGGTATCCATAAACGAGATCAGCAGAAGAACATTTCAAATCCTCTTTGACTGCAGTTTTGATTCCTAGCATTATCCAGAGCAGTTAATGTGATCAGTTTTCATATCATTAAGTCTTTTTAAGGAATAGAAAGTGTTGTCTGTGTAAAGTTTTAACTAGAGCATCCACTTGAGGATGATAGGATCTTGAATGAAAAAGATGAAGTTCAATAGAGTTTGAAAATTGTCGAAAAATTCCGAGATAACATGGGGTCTCTGTTTAAAGATGGATGACAAGGAATAGTCTATCAACACATCAATGTGTCCATTAGAGCTCTTGCACAAATCTCGGAGGACGTATCAGATAACATCAACATTTGGGACAAACGTGTCAAACTATCTACCGCTGTTAAGATGGGCCGAATTCCGTTTAAAAGTGCTAGCGGATCAACAGTATCAACCTTCAGATTTGAAAATCGGACGTTCGAACGAAAAATAGGCTTAAAGAAGATTTTTTTGTTTGCTTGATTCTTTGCAGTTTGGCAGCACACCGTTTAGCCCATAGCGTAGCATTTTCTACAAGGTTCGAACATACAATTTTTGATAAAATTATCCCTCTTGTACCTCTAACCCCTTGATGTGACAGGTCACGGAGAGCGCTAAAAAACTGGTTTTCTCCAATTTAACGGTAAAATTGGTCGAAAATTGATATATCACAGAGAAATGTTTTTCCTTTGGATTTAAAGAGTATATCTTCTAAAGATCTTGAAGAATAAGTACACCTGATTGCTTTAACTTCATCATCATACACTTTCGCTAATTTCTTCTTTTAAAATCATTTTTCAAGACATTATTATCGAGAGTTTAAATTTAGATTAAAGACAAAGAATTTTTCGGCTATTTTTTCCGATATATGCTTTTTGGTATTTGCGAGCTCATACATAAATGATTAAAGCCTTTGCTGTCTCGCTGTGTACACGTCTGAAGTTTTTGATAATTCAAAACTGAGTAATTTTTGATCCGAAAAAAGAGTAAATTCAAGGCCATCAAGAAAGTGGCGGAATTGTTTAATTGACAGATACAAGGCAAGTAATTCCTTGTGGAAAGCACTTTAGTTAAGCTCGGGTTTACGTAATTTTCCGCTGAAAATCTTAAAAGGCCTCTTGAATTTCATTAATATATTGTTCTAAAACTGAACCAATCGAAAAATGGGAGGCATACGAAGTTAATGACATCGGAACTTTTTTTAAGGAAAGAAAAGTATGCAGAATCAGCTAACGGCTTTTCTTGTCACCTCAAAACACTTTTTTGTATTGAACGATCACTATAACAATCAAATTGTATTGAGAATTTTATATAATGGTCGCATCAATTCGGCTAATTTTGGGAGATTATGATGGCGAGAATTTATCATTCCCGAAAGTTCTTGTAATTATTTTGAATTACTTGGTTCTGGAAAATTGTAAATCACATTGACTTTTTCCAGTAAAGGTGTAATACTTTTCTGTGTCATGAGATACCCAAGAAAAGTAATTAAATCCTTGCCAAACTCGTATTCATAATTTTTTACGATTAAGCAGAATTCTTTAATGAGACAAAAATATTGGTAAGTGTTTGAAATGTTGCTCTTGACTGACTGAAAATAAGTGTATCGACAAAATAACAAAGGTGAAATCAAGGTGGGGGCCACAAACAATATCCATCAGACATTGAACCGTTTGTGAAACTTTCCTCAGTTAAAATGTGTTTTTAAAATATGTAAAAAGGCCTAAGAAAGGTGATAACTGCTGTTTTTGGAATATCGTTTTGTCTGAAAGGAATCTAATGATATTTTCTTGTCAGATAGATATTCGAAAAGATTGTGCTGTTTGCTAGTTGATTTGAAAAATACTGTAAATGAGACAATGGATATCTGCCTGGAACTGTTAAGGTATCTTAACCATAGTAATAACGACACGGTCTCCAACCTTAATTTTGTGTCTGAATTAAATGTAATAGATATGCCCATTGACTGCTAGATCGTCTGATAATTCCTACTTCTTACAATTTAAAAAATTCAGTCTTGGCGATATGTAATTTTTTAGAAGACAAGCGTCTAGGTCTTGGAATAATAGGTGGGCGATTTGTAAAATATTGTGCTTGACTCTTTGTTGTAAAAAAGAAAGGTAAATTAAGCCACTCAACATTTTGCAAATTCATCTAAAATGTTTCAATAATTATCAATTACTGGCAATAAATGTTTAAGGATGCTTGTTCGCTTTCGGCATGGCTACATTTGACGACATTAAATGTTTGTGGATTGAAAAATTTAAGACCGTTTATGCCAATAAGGAAGTTATTCGATCACATGAAATCTGATCCAAGATATTGTTATGAGACTCTGCGATTATAAATTTCAAATTGAAGTGTTGTTTTTCTAGTCTTAATCGAATAGATATGTTGTTAGCAGCTGATAGCTATTGGCTTTTTTGCGCGCGCAAAAATTTTGAACCGAAGCTGGTATGACGCTTACTTCCGTTCCTGTGTCTACAAGAAACCGACGTCAAAACAACTTTTCCCACACATACAGAAAAGGTTTTTGGGTGAAAAAAAGGAAAGATTAACTTTATTTGTATACTAGAGTTTTAGAAATAAAAAAGCAGAGTTTTGGGCATTTCATTTTTATTTTATTTTAAAACTAGAATGATGATAACAAAAAGCATTGCTCACCTGTAATATTGGTTTTTGATATGTTTGTAATGATGTTGAGCTCGTCTGACAACTCAAAGACCAATATTATCTTGTTTGACCATCCAGACAGTTTCCTCTAATTTCCAAAGTTTGTTTAAGTCATCTAACTTCTTGTTAGCACGTTTTAATCGCATAATTTGAGGTAGACTAAGACGAAAAATTTCTTCAAAAAACATGCAAAAAGTGTTTTTTTCTGCAAAAGTGCTTTCATTTTCGTAAAATGAATAAATGGTTTTCTATTATTACCTTAGGGCATATCTAAGAGCCTACCAGAACGAGTTTTAAGATTAAATATGAAAGCTTAAGGAAGGTTTAACTTAAGGGAGTCATACTTGTTGTTTTTCAAGTGGAAGCTAATTAGTTCTTGTACTCGGCAAGCAGTTTCTTGGCCAAGTACTGCAATTAAGCAGTAATATTTTGTGTATTGGTTTATGATTGCAAATGCAAAAAATGGGACTCAGATTGAACAAAACAGATATCTAAATGAGCCGTGCAACAAGGTCGTAGTTTAAACATAGGAGAACAATTTCATACAGTTTGGTACAATTTTTAGTGGTTACCAATTGTATTCTGAGGGTTAAATTGAAATCATTTAAATGAAAATGGTTGGGGGTAATCTATGAGTGGTAATATAATTTTACTTCATGTATTTAGGGGTCAAAAAAGCTACATATTAACTTTTTCAGCCTTTTTCCTTCTTGGCCTAACACGCCTTGCATATGTGTTAATGATTTAACTCGGTTAATTTTTTTCTTCATTTGAGCACTTTTTTTATCCAATAAAATTTTAAGATTTCAGAATGTTTTATTATGTTCTTAATCCATATAATCGCTAACGCAAGTTTAAAATTCACATTAATTTGGCTGCCCAAATTCTTTCAAAACGTCGTGAAAATATTCTAGCTCAATCCTGTATTTTCCATACTTACTTAAATAAAAAATGGGGAGGTTTATTTTTTGTTACCTAGATCAGTGCATGTTGGCGGTTTTGTTTTTGACCTTCAACGAAGTAAACCAGGTACTTATGATATTTTATTATAGAATCAAATTGCTAAAACCTTACTTTTGCCACATTTTTCCAAAAATAGACTAGAGAGGGAAATAATTTTCATTTGCAGAGACCATGGTTTTTACAAAGAGAACAATCTTTTAACTGTTTTCTATTTTTTAAGCTTAAGTATTATAGGGTTATTTTGCATTTTTTCACCTTCGTTCAAATGCATTTCCTTCTCGATAATCCAATATTTCAACAAAGATTTCCGTCATATGCCGAAGTTTATCATCAGACAATGGCTGAAACCATCTAACTCCGTTTCAGTCTTAATTAATTTAAATCAAAACTGATATTATTTTATCTCTAAAAAATATTTTCATAACTTTTTTTTTATGAATTTCTATTTTATATTTACAAATTTCTTCGGCTCGAGAGATTTTTCCCAGACCCCTTTCACCTTTTACCCAAAATAACCTGGTATTTTTTTTTTGGTCTGAAAATAATAATATAAGAAGTTTAACTAAAGAACTGCATCAAACCCTGTTCTAGCTAATCAAGAGGTACCTTATGGTGCCTGAACTAATTTATCTATCCATAGATATTAAATAAATGAAAGAGATCGCTGCAATGCCCTATTCAATTTATTTCAGAGTTACCATTACTCACAATTTTCCGAGAATGAATATTGGTGCCTAAGTGAAAGAAAGGAATCTCGTTATTACATTGCCAGATCGGATCGGTGACTAACTAATACGAAACCGGGCAGCATTTATCACTGGAATGAAGGCTCCTACTACTGATACCCTACCTCGAAACGATATCGGCTTTAGCTGTGCCGTTTAAATTTACTAACATTCACGATCTTAAGGATTAATCCACTACACATGCGTCAGATGAATTTATTGTTTCATCGAGTTTAACGATGACTAGTTCGCCCTTTATTTTGAATGCATATTCTTATGCTTTTTGTAAAAAATATTAGCTAATAAATTTTTTCACACGAGTCTAGGAAAATGAGAAACCTTGTAATTCTTTGTCCTAAACCTATCTAATCACCATGTTGATTATGTTCTTCGAATTATAAAAAAAGTTTACTTTTACCAAACCGAGATGGTTCTGTCAGTAAATAATTCCTTCCTTTCACTCAAGGTGATTTTATCAATTGTAACAGATTACACACCTCAAACACTTTCTGCAAGAACATTAAGAAAGCTAGAGGGTGGTCCACGTGCGAAGACATAATTCCTTAATAAATCTAATTTTACCTTTATTTTTGATGGCAGATTGATTGGCTTTATTGGCAAGTTGAATGCTAGAAAATAGTAATTTCTGCAGGATTTCTTAAAAAATTGGGCAAGGGAAACTATTTTTAGTGAAACATCAAGGACGCAAGAGGTATGTTGGGAGTAAACATTAATTTTAAAGAAAGTTAAAACAATATTAAGCGGCTATTTAATAGCGAATTATGGAATCGAGGTTATTATGAAAAATCATGCTAAAATAGAAAAATAAAAAACTCACAATTTTAAATTGGGAAAAATGACCCACAGTTTTTGCAACCACTATGGGGCAGTTTTTTTAGCAAATATTTGGAAGTAAAATTTTTTTAGTAACTTCAATATGTCCTTAGCGCAAATTTCCAAACGAAATGAAATATATAACCAGTTATCCTTACAAAAATTCAGCAATTGCATTTAAACAGTCCTTGTCTAACACGGGCATCAAATTTTTTTTTCTTGGAGATTACTAAAATTCTAGCTCAACATCGACCAAAAAAACTAATGTATGAGTGCAGAGGGGAATATAACATTGGCACTAAGTTTGAAAGTAAAATCCCTTTAGCCTTAAAAATTGGTTAGTGTTGGTTTCTAATCATAAAGCGGTTCTTCTGTAAAATTTATAAGCTTTTTTATTATTTCAAATTTAACTGTAAACGCCATAAAAATTACACATGCGCTTTGAATGATTTGCATAACCTCACATTATTACTCACTAAAATCATCCTTGACAAACTTAGGTTTATGTTTTACATTAAACCTACCACATTGATGTCTAACTAAGAGTAAAACTTATTTTTTATCATATTTTTTTTAGAGAAGTGTTTATTGTCATTAAAATGTCCTTTAAGACCAATTTGCGAAAATTTTTACAAATAAATAGTCTCGTACTTTGTCGGTATCAATAGTTTTGATAAATTTAGCCCTTAAACTTTGACTGATCAGTGAAGCAAGTATTTTTTTACTCGAAATTTTCAAATCTTTTTGAATGTTATTTGCACTGATCGATTTTAGAAAAATTTCCTCTAGCCTCAATTCTTTACAACATCATGTTCCATCTTATCCTCACTTTTGTTAAATTGGCTAAATCCATCGTTTCAAATTTCGCTTGGTGTCGTTTTTTTAATGGAATACTATGAAGAAAGGGGTTGGGCTAATATTATTATTGGTAACATAGAAGAATAAAACTAATAACCCTTACAAGTACAATCATTCTTAACTAACCATCAAGTCTTATTGACTCAACATAAATGGCCATGGGTTAGGACAAACCATAACTCCCTCTGATAAAGCCTCACGAATGTTGACCTGCACGTTTGCCTGTTTCTGAGTCCTATACCTCGTTTGGTCGGAGACTTGCAATGTTACGATTACCTACCTAAAGACAAACTTAGTTAATAAAAAAAGTAGTTTTCAAGTCCATTAATGTACGATGACATGGATACACACGTTTCAATTTTTAGCGCTCACAAGAGGGAATTTAGTATTTATTTTACAATTCGGGATTTGAAAAACTATGATTTAAAGTAAAAATATATTTCTTAAAGTGAAAATTTAAAGCCATAAAATTTACTCGTTTATTTAATCTTAAAAGTTTTACCGTCCAATTTTTTAAGAATTTGACCGTTCGAATGATCGACCACAATTTTGAACTAAAACGTTGGCTTCTGAATTTAAAGTTTGTAAATTCAAATCAGGCAAAAATCTCAGTAAATGTAACGATTTATTTGCGTTTAATTTGACAGTTTTTTAAAATGATTTAATTAGCGTAAATCAAAGAAAATCGTGATCGGATTAAAATAACTAATGGGAGCATACCCATTAAAAAAATTAAAAACTAAAATTAGTAAAATATTTCTTGTAAAGAACAAATCTCTAACAAAAGTCTTTTTTCCCAAAAATAAAGATTTTAAATCCAATTACTCGCTTCTGACTCAGAATCATAAAGAAATTAATTTTTTGAATTTATAATTTCTTATACACAACACCATTTTTGCATAAAAGCGGCGATGATTGGCGAATATTCGAGAATGCAAAGCGACAAAAGTTAAAAAAATTTTTATTTAATTTATATTTTAAAAATTAAGTGTTAATCTAATCAAATTTAAGGGAAAAGCCCAAGTTAAATTTAATTCGTAAAAACCTGATGTCGTCTAACATTTTGTTTGGTCAAGTAAAAAATTTAATATTGATTCGCTTGGGTTATTGTATGACATAACGCTTAGTTTCTAATTAGTAAATTTACACCTTAAAACTCATACAAAAAAATAGGAAATATTTATAAAAATAAAAGAGTTTTTTGAGTCTTAAATTATTTCCGTCGTGCTTTTTAAGTTACAGAATTTTACTAGTTTGTCCAAGACCAATAATCTAATATAACAAACACATCCTTTTGTTTCACACGCAAACTTGATTCTTTTATTTGATAAAATTTCTTAAAAACTGTTTTATACGCCATTCAACTGATAATTAACTTATGAGAGGAGAAAAAATAACATTTATTCAAAGTCCCTTTTTCTGTTTATTAGTTTTGGCGGTTTTACTACATTGAAACTATTCGACTCTTTTGTGTATAATCTTGTTTAAATAAGATGAAAAATTCAGTAGCAAAAATTTAAATTGAACATCTAACTAATTAAAAATATAAAATTTTAAAAATTTTCCACCGATTATTGCTCAGAATAATTTTGATATATTTCTTATTTAACGATACCAATGTTCTAAAATTATTCTCATATTTTATCTATGATATTTTGTTAAATATTCAAATTTTAAAATCACTGAACCAAATAAAATCGAATTGTTAACTTCTTATTGTGTTTTAAAATAATTGAAAATTCCTCTACCTCAAGCGAAGTCTCAGATTTGAAGGGCGAAAATAATATATTCATTCAAAAACCCTTAAAATATCTCACATTGTACTCTAATTGCGTTTTTAAACAACGAAAAAATTATAATTTGCAGCAATTTCTTCAAGCGTATTTTTTCCCCTGATACAAGGAATTATAATTTTGTAATCTGAATTTTATATTTGAGGAAGGAAATATTGTTAACTATATCAAAAAATCTTGAAATGGTATTGTATAATTTGCTTAAAGTTCACAAAAGTATAATCAAGTTTGCTCTGATGAATGGACAATATCTCCAAAATTTTAAAAAATTAAGTCTAGTTTAAATTAAGTTTTTTGCTGACAAGCATTTTTTCAAATGGTAACCACGTCTGTAAATGAAACTCAGAGCTATCTGGGATTGCATTTTAAAATGAGGGACTAATTTATCGTTAAAAATAGCATATAACTCAAATAAAGAACATAGGTAAAAAAATCATAGTTATTCCTGCATTTCTCCATTACCTCTATTTCGAATTCAAACAGTGATGGACGCGCCTGCGCATGCAGATGTTAAAAATTTAATATTTGTGACATTTTCTTAATGCAAATTTCACGTTCAAATATCACATTACTGAACTCATAACAATGTATACATCAAAAAGAATATGGTTTTACATTCTTAATATACCTCTTGAGAAGGTGCTAACTGGCGCTAATCAGCTCTCATTGAGATAATCTGTTATTATAGACTGAGCATGTGTGAGTGTCCTGAATTCAATTATTTAGGATGATTGACTCATTCGTTAATTCTATTTTATGTATTTTGTCGTGCCCTCGTATGGCAGAGGATCAGTTAATAATATAAGAATTAATGAGTGAAAACATAATTTATAACAACACATTTATGTGATCCTTGTCTCTATGCTCTTTCAACTACTGTACGGGGTCAAGGCACTTTTATTCCATGATACATCGTTGCTGGTGGATTAACAAAATTGTTGTACAATTTTGATAATTTATGTGAGACATACATAGAAATGGATTGTAATCGTTAATCATAACCTTATTATCTCAAGACTCTTCAAGTTATTTTCTAGACCAGACCGACAAAAAATCACTTGACAGTTGAAGGTAAAAGAGTGACAGTTCATTCCTCATGTTGAAAAAATGTCTAACACAACATCTGGGGACTTTTGACAATACATTTATAAAAAACACACCGAAAGATCAAAACATTTCTTTTTATTGTGAAGTAACAATATTGAAAGAGAGGGAATCCATTTAAAATGCATGAATTTAGGTTAGGAGTTTAATAAATGCGACTTTCAATGGCATTAATAATCGCAAAACATCATTATTCTTTTTTAAAAAAATTAGCGATTCTGAGATTTTTGATAAAAAGACAGTCATAATTAATGTTGAAGTATTTCAATTAAAGTTCTTATCTGAGATAACTAGGGAACGTAATAAGATACGCTTATTCATTGTCTTAATTATTTTTAACAAGTGACTATAAAGTTATCGGTTGGATGTTCACAATAAAATGAGAGGGAATCATAAGCAAATTTAATTGAAATGTAAGACTGCTTTTGGTCGTTGAACATTCTAAAAAGAGATCTGTGTGTTTCATTTATGTAATTTGACAATATATATTTTTAATTTTCAACATTAAAACTCTCACTTAACCCTTAATCAATTTGATTGAAAAAAATAAAAAATATCCCTCTAAGCTTTAAGGCAGCAGTACGGGTGTTGTCTGAGAATCAAAAGGGTTATTTCTTAAAAAGAGAATTTAAAACGCAGGCGCCAATCCGATGGAGGGCACCCTTTTCTAGAAGGAACTGCTGCTATTTTTGGACACAAGAGGGATCTTCTCGCGACTAGAGGGAAGTAAAGGAATGTGAGAACAAAAATATTCTACTGAACTGATCAAACAGGTGAACATAAAACGGTAATAAAAATTAATGTGTTGATAAATGACTTAGCATGTGTTTTGTTAAAAGATGTAAGAATATTCAAAACTGATGTATTTGGAGTAAAGTAATAAATAAAACATGAACTGTCATGTTTTTAATGAAATATCATTAAAGTTAAAAATGAGGGTTTTATATTAAATTAATAAAATTTTAAAAGAGTAATTTGCAACACCTCAAGTAAGTCAATTAATACAGTGATGAGTTGGTATAAGTTGGAAAGATAAGAATGCACAACACTGAAGAGATGATAAAATTTTCTAGGGAAAAAAATGAAAAATTTAGATATAAACAGAGATAAATATCGGACTAAAAATTCCTAAGATTCACACGAATATTTAATAAAGTCTCGTATTAATGGCACACAGTTAATAGTGTGAGGTGAATTGTTTTTGAGGCATAAAAGAAGTTTTTTCTCTGCAGGTTGACACTCAGTGAGGTTTTTAAGCTTCCTAAATTAAGTTAAGCATAAACATGATATTTTTTTCCGCATTGAGTACCGCCTTTTCAGCAGTTATAAGATTACTGGTGTGAAAATTTTCACACTTAAAATTCTTTAAAAATATTTACCTTTTTTGTTAATGACTGAAAATCTCGCAAAGTACGTCCCCAATCCTTTTTTATTATTTGATACTCTTCTTCAAATGAGAGATTCTATATTTTAAAAATCAATACCTCATCAACATAGTAAGCAAAATTTTCTTCATTACTCCTTTTTCCATTTTTCTTTGATTAAACAAAAAAATACTTCAGTTTGAGGTTGAGAAGATGGTGAATTTCCCATTTAATATGAAACAAACCGAGAGTGTTCGAAGTTTCTCTTGTTTTTTTTTCGGTTTATATAAAAAAATTTTACTTGCGATATTTCTTTTTTATATATATTTTTTATCTTTTATCTAGTAATTTAGCTGATTTTTTTTCTGAAATTAATTGTGTAAATTTTAAGAACTAAAGGCAAGTTAAAAGATGATAGCACTAATTTGTGCTTTATCTTAAACGAAAATCCCTTTAAAAACCTTTCTATTATTATATTTCATTTGTTAAATTTTTAATAATTTTAAGTTACCTTATTTAAATTTATTTTATTCTGACGTAGGTTTATATATTATTTTGATGTTAGTTAACTAAGCTTTGGTCCTTTTCTTTTTTAAGATTTAAAAATAATCAAATTATTTTCTTAATGAAAATTTTTTTAAAATTAACACGGAAATATTCATTTAAAATTACTTTCTCACGCCAGTCACATGAGCTTAACTTGTACAACTCTCAAAGAACAGAAACCAAAACAACAAACTCATTGTTAATGATGTTTAATTAGGACAAAGTTTGGCTCAATCGTAACAGTAAATTTAAGATAAAAATAAATATTTTGTTACACATAGTCTCAAGAAAAATTATGAATAGAGAATTTGATATGAAGAGTAGTCTCAGAACTAATCGGCTCGATGTAAGCCGATCTTATTCGGACACTAATTACCTCGCACGTGAACAGTGCGTGAACTTATTTTTTGGGAATTTTATTTTTCTAAAATTTGACTCTTTATAAAATGCAAATAAATGATTTGACGCTATCTAGTAGACTTGCTTTGCTGGATAAAATAAAAGGTCAGTACTTAATACAAGTCACCGTCGGTTCGCTTCGATAACTGCCGTACAAAAATCTACCACAACGCTTATTTTATGACAAAAAAGTAAACTTCTTGAGATTTTTATTGCAATATGGACAAGCAGGAAATTTCAAAAAAAAAAAAAACGCAAGGGCAAGGATCAAAACGTCGAAAAAGTACTTGATCAATGGTTTTCTACCCTAAGTGGCAAAGGTTTAAATATCAACGGCCTATTCTTCAAGGCGAAGTCAGAAAAGTTTTATAAAAAACTGGGAAGAAACGATTTTAAAGCAACTGATTGTCTGATTCACGATGGAAATTAAGAAAAAATATTAAATTTCAAATAGCGCATGGTGAAAAGAAATGTCGACGTTGAATGTGCTAAACAGTGGAAAACTTTTAAAAATCCCACATTTTAAAAATAATTTAACTACCGATAACATTTAAATTGAGGATGAAGCCGGTCTTTATTATTGTTCTACCCCCCACGGTTATTTATACTCTTAACACATTCCACCGTTGGTTATAAATAGGCTATGTACCGCATTACTGTGTTTTGAAGTAAAAATATGTCGAATACTGACAAACGAAAGCTACTGATCATAGAAAAGAGTACTAGACCTCGATGCTTTACCGGGCTAAGAATGGCGAGTCAACCAGTGGAGTACCGCGCAAAAAAGGCGTGGATGGTTTGAGAAAATTTTCTAATTTGGCTTGCTAGTTGGAACCGAAATTTAAATGTTAAAGAAAGAAAATTTTTTCATGTTTATTGACAATTGTGGTGTACATTCTCATTTAGACATTCTAAAAAATATAAAATCGAAATTTCTTCCTTCTAATGCCACATCATTAGTGCAACCAATGGACATCGGGTATTTAAAATTTTAAGACATTGTATTTTGACAAATTGGTTAATTACATATTCGAATTAATCAATGAAAATTTATTAACAAATTTCATAACAGCCAGAGAGATTAGTTCACAAATTTTTTTAGTGCAAGTAATACAATTTGTCGTTGAAAGTCGGAAAGCTATCAAAACTACCCTAATACAGAACTGTTTTACTAAAAGCGGTCTTAAACAATTTGATATTCCCAAAATTTTAAGCAATGAAAAAATTAGGATTTGTTGCCAGTTCCTATTATTTAATATGAAGAATTTTCAATAATAAATAGCAATTTACCATTTTATAATAATAATCAAGACTTTGAGGATTTAATCGTAGAAGGTATTAAATCTAACCATCAAAAATTTGATGATGATGGGTCACTTGTGCCTGTGACTCACCAGGAGAAAAGATATACATGGCCGTTTTACAACGTAATTTTATACTAAGAGGAAATGAAGGTATTCCTACATCCAAGTGAATATTTGTGGTGATTTTGTCTAAGTTAAAGGCTACAAAAACAAATGACAGACTAATCTTGATCATGTTTTGCATTATAATAAATTTTAGCTAAATATCTACTTGTTGATTTTTTTTATTTGGATTTTATTTTTTTTAAAGTTTATATGAAATAAGTATTTTTAATTTATATGATAATTCACATGGCCTTTTTATTTACACTTTCCAAGAGTTAATAAAATAATTGAAGAAAATATATTTTTTAATTGTTTTAGTCACGATAACCAAATAAATGAATTTACAAAAGTCAAATTCGCTTTATTGAAACAAAATGCTTAAGTCCGAATGTCTCCCAATAAAGCGTAATTGACTATATTAGATACATATTTTCTCTATCTATTTATGCTTTCCTATTTTTGACAGTAATACAAAAATTGGTAATAATTTTAATTATTTAATGTTTTTTTTGTTATTAAATTTTGATTTTTTTGAAGAAATTCGTTTTTGCATTCAACCTATCTGAAAAAAATAAAGGTCAGTCTTATTCTAACTAACCCTGAAAACTGTGCACTAAACCAATTGAAGGCCTTTCACTGGTACAAAAATTAACTCACTGGGTCTGAGGTTTTTTAAAAACTAGGAAAAGGAGAAAAAATTTATTCCAATATTTCATTTTTAATTCTTAACTTAAAAAAATCTCCCTCATCAGATTAGAGTATTTTTTTGAACCATTCACTCTTTTTTTGGAAAAAGGTCTAAAATCACGCAGTTATCAAATTTTATTCTTCAAGGAAAATCTCACATTCTTTTTGACCGCTTTGGTATCTGTGGACTGTGTAACTTAACCCCTCACAATTTTTCCATTAATGGTGGAAAGAGGAGTAGGGTTAGCTCTGTATTAAGGATATTTAAAACAGAACCAGAATCCAATGGAAAAACGTCTAATAGAATTGTAAGAACACACTAACTCTGACAAACACCTTATTCATCCAATTACAAGAGGGAAAAAATGAAAATAGAAAAAATTGATATTTTCACCCCCGAATACACACAAAATGCAAAAACTCAATTCAATTCCTTACTATTCATCTTATTTTAGCCTAAGATTTTATATTAGAAAATGGATATCTTATTTTTTTCTAAATTTGCTTAATTTTTATCTAAAATCCTCACTAAAACGTCACTGACACTTTTATGTTAACCTGCTTTTAAACCCCTCCCCTAAACTATTACTTGGATCTTATGGTTCAACTTGAACTCCAATGAGTGATAAATCCTTTTTAAATCAATCCCTTGCAGCATGCCTCCTTAGGCTTAGATCAAACTCCTTAGGATCTTCTATGGCGGTCATCTGCGAAGCCTTACAAAAAGGAACTTTAAAGCCTAATATTACTCATAAAGCTCTTTTAATGCCATTCAAACTTTCCTTGTTGTTCTGACATTTTTTAAAGGAATTTTTCTTCGTTTTAACAGTTAATTTACAAAGTACATGCTTTTTTTGGAATTAGTTGATAACCGATCGGTCAACACCCTACTTTGAATTTAATTTTTCCAGATTTGAGCCGCTTTGATACCATTAAATTAGCTCAGAGAACAGCAGCATAAAATTCTTTTATTTTATGCAAAAACTACGATAAAAAATTAAAAGTATTATCGATGATTATCTTTATACATTGAGTGAGAAAGGAATGAAAATAACACTAATAATTGAAATAAGCGAAAAAGGATTTAATAAAAAAGTCCATCAATACGAAAAGTTTTTAGCAAAGGATGTTTTATGAAGTTTTAATGCGATTGAGATACTAATTTGGGAATCCGAGTCGTTTTAATCGGTTTAATTTTGTTATAAAATTGTAAACGTGTTTGAAACGGAAGTTTATAGTATCATATTTTTTATTATCCGCCATTATGTGTGAATTTTTATCGTATAAAATATTTTATCAGGTAATCAAAATTTATTACGACAAAAATAGAAAAAATATTTACTTCTAAAAAGGATAATGTGATTATGACTTCAACGGGTTCTGTCGGGACAAGAAAAGAAGCTTAGATTATGAATGTTATTTTTTTTATTGTAATTAAAAAACTATTCGTTATTGTGTGTAGAAATTTCAAATAACAGTTAACTGTATAAAATCCGAAAATTTTTGCGCTTTTGTTTAACCATTTTAAGACAGTAAGACATCTTGGAAAAATAATGCTCTTGATATAAGAAATCAATGGAAATAGAAAATCGGATGAGTACATTACATAAATTAATTAAATTGATTTACCATAAAAAAGGGATTTTTTTAGTAAATTTATAGAAACCGTTAAAGCATAACTTAACAAATAATTTTTTTATGCTTTGACGTAAAATTACGTATTTTGGGTAGATTGTACAAACAACGAATTTATCTCAAATAATAAATTTAATTAAAGAGATTATTGACTCTTTAAAAAAAAGAATTGGTTCCTTTTGATGCATGAAATGTTTTTAAAATTTTAAAAACTAAATTAGCAATAAATTTATTTAATTTTCTCTGATCCAAGTTGTTTTAAGGTGCTTTTTGTTAATATCTTGAATTGAAATCCGATCATTTTCACGGGTTTCTTTTGTTCTATTGTTTTTATAATATCGGTAAGTAAAAAAAAATTATTTAAATTTGTTATTAATTTTAAAAAAAAATTAAATAAAAATTTCATTCAATGAATTTAACGATAATTAAGTTGTACTTACTAAGACGTTCGTGTTTTTATTGTAATGCAAATGCAGTGTCTCAATTGATTATCAACAAAAAAACAAATCTCTCATGCTTTACAACTGAAAAGCAGTTGAAATAATTTTAGATTTTAATTCTTATTCCAAATGAACAGAGTAACATGTGAATTAATGTCTAGCAAAGCGAAACAATTTTTGAGAAGGTTGAAAACAGAGAGGATTCTAAGCGAAACTTTGAAAACAGACCTCCGGTTTTTACTAAAGGGCAAAGACAGAGATCTTTTGTGGACTCTAACTACTGTTCTTGCTCTAGAATATTTTCATACTCTTCGGACATATTTGAAGCAGAAAGAGAAGGAAAACAGTGTTCTGATGACGTTTTTGACAACAGAGAAGAAACCCCGATCAAGGCTCAGGAGATATCACGCAAGCTTAGATCAACGAGCAATGGAAACTTTAGCTCGACCACAATTTCAAAAACTAACAAAAAGCCTGAAAAATACAAAACTGAAATGTGTAGAAACTTTGAGTTTAAGGGATTCTGTAATTATGGGACCAAATGTCAATATGCTCACGGTCCAAGTGAGCTTGTACCAATAGAAAAGCACCCGAAATATAAGACTAAGCTATGTGCGTATTACCACACTAAAGGAGTATGTGATTACGGAAGAAGATGTAATTTTATTCACGATGAAAACATTTTCCAAAAAGAAAAGTATTATTTTTGTTAAAAAAAGGTTCCACAGTGCAAACGAAGTGTTAACATGTTTCAATGAGAAATCTAACAGTTTCCGAAATTCTTCATCCACCATGCCTTCATATTCAAATCTATTCCTTTTTACTAGACCAATAAATAATGTTAATACTAAATATCGTCTTTCAGAAAACATATCCCATTCTTAAAACAAATTTTTTTTATTTTAGATTAGATTCTAAATTTTATTGTTTCAAATTTATTTATTTTCATTTTTAGCCCTAAATACATTTGACATTGAAATTTTTTGATCGGTTTAAAGTTTCACTCAATTAAGGCGATTTTAGATCTTAAAAAGATTATTTAATATCGGTAATTCCTTCCGAACTGGATAATACCAGACAACAAAATGTTTTCAATCTGGATGATCTCATGCAGAGTTTATTGTCTTGTTGAAATAAATCTACAAGTCTTTGAGGTCATGTTTGGCGGTGTTCTATCAAGTCGCTATTGGACAGCAAGGACCTCGCTAGCAACCTATTCATAATTAATGAAAACCCAACTTTACTGGCCGAATTCAATTCTCATTTCTTTTTTACCTTGCTGAAGTGTACACTTTTGAGGGGATAGGTTGGTAACCAACCGTCGAGTCTTCCACTTTTGCACCAGGACTATAAAAATGCTGCGGGTAAGAATGCTTAAATAAAAATAAACCAATTTTATTGTTAAAACACGCAATATCTTACCCTTTATTTTAGTACAAACTACGTCATTAAATTATCTATTAAAATCATGAATACAAAAAAATATTGAGAATCATCAAATAATTAGGTACTTTTACGTATTTGAGACAAAACAACCTTAATGTAAGTGGTCGTTTTTACATCAAAAGCAAATTGGTTAGTTAATGAAAATATGCCATAAAAATTAAATGACTAAGATAAAAATAATTAAAGGCTGTTAAATTGAGTTTAATGAACGAAAGCAGATCTATTCCTAAGATTTAAAAAAAACTAGCCTTGAATAATGATGGGTTTTGTTCTAAACTTGTGAAATCAAAGTGAAAATTTTTGTGCCAATTAAATCAGATATGGTTAATATACGTGAGCAAAATGAACTTTAAAATTATCTTCAGAAACTTTGGATATTTTATCGATAAATAAATCTTAAATAAGACTAATCAAGTTATTTTTCAACAACGTTGCTAGAAGTAGTAGTATTACAAAGGATAACGCTTTCTGAGTTTAAAATTGATAGCAGGTACTCCTTAATTCCAATCAAAATTTTTTAATTAAAATAATCTCTAATTTAAAAAAAAATCATAAAATTAAAAGATTAGCAATAATTTAAATATTTTATGTTTTGAGAACAAAGGAGTCAGAAGGCGAGTGCTTTTTTTGTTGAAGTGAATTGTTATGCTATATAATTCAACAATAAAAAAATTGTTTTTAAAAATATTGAAAATTAACTAAAAATTATTATTCAGTGAGGTAGAATTGATAAGTTGGAGTTTTTTGAAAGTTCTCTCATCATAGATTGAACACATTGCTGAGTAGCTTGATAATTTTGGATATCTTCTGCTCGTGACCAAGTTGAATCAGAATTGAATATAAATGTTCCGATATATTGATCTTTTAACATATTCCCCCATTCCTATGATAGAAAATAAAATTACAGAAGGAGATAAGATCGAAAGATACTTTGACTTATTTTCTCTTTGATATAAAAAGTAAGTTCCGGGCTTTTTTATAAAATTACACGAACAAGAATTTAATTCCTTAGAAAGGCAATATTCTTGGTACACATTCTCTGCCTCATTAGAAATTCTCAAACTTGATTTTGAAGAAATTTTATTTGCTCCGCAATTATTTTTAGTTTTGAACAAGTGACACTATGCAAGGTATTGTTGATGTTTTGGTTTTCGGATATGATTTCAGACAAGTAATCTGAAGGGATCCAGATTTGATTGGTCTCCCTCTTCTGTTTTATTAAAAAATCAGGATCAAAACTTAGATTTCCTTTCATCAGAAATTAAAATTACCTTTAACTACAATGTTTTCGTCAATTCTTTGATTTGACATTTAAAACTCGGAATTATTCGTTATTTCGTGTCTTAAATTTGCCATGGCTGATATTAGCATCCCACTCGTTTTAATTATTCTCTCTTCTCCATCAGCTTGATTTTTATTGTTCAACTTTATTGTTATGCGATTATTTAAGCCTTTCTTTGACCAGAAATTATTCAACACTTTATTTACGTTTCCAGAAAATTCAAAATAATCATCGTGATAAAATGGATTATAATCTAGAAATTCCTATTTATGTTATTTTTTTTAAAAATAACTGAACTTTTTGATTATGCTGGTGCCACAATTTACTTTTATCAAATAATCTGTTATTTTCTAATTAAAATTATGACCTGTAAAAAATTTTTATGATGTTTTCTGTAAAATTTTCTTTTTCGTTGGCTAATTTATATTTTTTAATTAGCATTGTCTTACACAAAACATCGTCTTTATAAATCATTAAATTACACATGAAAACAAAAAAATCAAATTAATGACAAAAGATACCTCATTTCCTTATTATTTGAGTTTTCTGTAGCGCAGAAACTCTTGGCTGTTAGATATTAAAATGGTAAAATCGAAAACTTTTGTAGTCTCAATACATCATCTGCCCACGCGAAGCATATTCATGTTTACAACAATTTAAGATTTTTTTAAATTTTTTTAGCCTTGAAAAAATCATGTAAAGAATTTTCTCACCTGTTTACATTAATATAAAGTTTTATAAAAAATCTAGTTTATTTAGATGTAAAAAGATTATTGTCATAATCTACTAATGAAACTTTTACCAGAATTTTAAATAGAAAATCGCTTTATAATGACAGTGTAAGAACGATAGACATAATTTAGATTGATATTTTTAATAAAATTTATGCTAAAATGTTCGATAACAGAAAAATATCAAAGCGTAGTTTATAAAATGATAATTCCATCGATGAGTTGGATACTTATTATCAAGAAAAAAGTTGCTCTACGTCTAACTTATCCCGCTATCTACATAAGAAAGTTATTTGACATTTCTCCCTGTAAAAATTGTTTATCACATTTTTTTAAGATTTTTTTGAAATAGGTTTTGAGACTCAAGGATGATAAATATCAAAGTTCTATATTATATTTTCAACTTTCCAAGTATTTAAGCTCCTACATCAACAAAAGTAATTTTGGTCTATCTTATATTATTTATCTGTCTTGAAGTTTTCTTAATTAAAAAAAAAGATTACGGCTAATAATTTTAAATAAATTTTCAAATTATTTATAAATTTTTAAAGAATCTTGTTTTTGTGCAAAAGCTTAATTGTTTGTTTCCCTATTTGGGTTTTTACTTTTTTCTCCATAAATTTCAATAATTTTATTGAAATATCGATTTTTGATTATATCTACTAATTCAAATGAATTTTTGAAATATTGTTCTCAGACTTAGCCAATACGCAATAATAGCTATTTTAACTCACCTCTTTCATTCTCTTTTTTTTAAAACATATTGAAAATAGCACCTCTTTTTAAAATATAATGTTTTTAAAGGAAATATTAGTTTAAGATTTTTCCGCCAATAAAAGACCAAATCTTTTGTGTTAAAAAGCCCCCATTTGTATTGCTTACTTTTGCTTAATATTCGTAAGATATATTTCATTGATTCATTTGTGTGTAAACATTACATTTGTCCTTTAATAAAATGATCTTATTTTCTTAATTCCTTAAATTTAAAGAGATGCGGCATATTTTCTTTGCACCTTACCTTGGTCTGCTAAAATTGTTTTTGGGACAAAAATTCGAGTAATAAACAAAGAGAAGAGAGTTAAGGCACCTGTTATGTCGAAAATATCAAGAATGGCTGCTGCTTAAGCCCACATTGAATATTCGCAACATTAATTATTTTTCAGTTTTTCTCTTGTTTACTTATAAAAAATGGTTTAGGTAAGTTAATATCCTACAGTTCAAAAAGTTTGTGGTGTTGAATAAAAATTATCGTGTTCTCAAAGCAATAATTTTTACTTGTCGACGCTTTGAATTTGATATTTGGATTGAAAAACTCCATTATTATTGTTTGATGTCCGACAAGAAAAATTATGCTTAAATACAGAAACCAATTTTGTTAATTTTTTTAATGATTTAGCCTTTCTTTATGAGTTGTTCTTAAAATTTATTGAACCAATTTCAGAGGAATTATATGTCGATTGCCAAAGAGATTTGTGCAGTACAACATGTTCGTATTTGGAACTGTTTTTCCATTATTTTTCTTGTGTATTCGTGCACCATTTGTGCCTCTCGTTTGTTTCTTAAATACACATATTGAGTGATGAATTGTTAGTTTTTAGTTAAATTGAAATTAAATCGATTATGCTGTTAAAATTCAAGAGCGACAATAAATGAGTTTTTCATGCCCAAATAAAAGAAATTTACTTTTCAGTAATTTTTCAACCTTCTTGTTCATCGCCCATCAACCGCTTAGGGTTTAATTTATTTTAAGTGGAAGAGGTGGATTAAGATGAGTTGTTTGTTCGAACGTTTTACAACACCAGAAATTTCTCGATTTACATGTCTTACATCTAATGAAAGACATTTGATGTAAATTTGTTAAATTAAGTTCTGAATTATTTTAGAATTGACTTGCTTGAGTAAATGCCTGAGTTCCAAAAAGCATATTCGAAATAGCCGCTTCTTCGGCATTGTTGAATGCAAACAATTTTAGGGATTATATTTTTGATTAAAAAATTTTCTTGTTGAAGGGATATTTGTTAACTTAATATCTTAGTTTTTGAATGAAAATTCAGATATTTTTATCCTTTAGCCACGAAAATTATTTTTTTAATAGTTTATAAATGGTTTAATTATGTTATCAAAATATTAAGAAAAATCATATTTGTTATCCAACAAACCAAAAAAAATGATTTTAACTTAGAAATGTTAAAATTTTTTTGTTAATGTTAACATGTTTAATTTTTTCTTACTTAACACGACTGCGCTAATAAAAAAAATTTTTAGAGTTAAAATTTTTTCCTTTCATCGGCATGAAGCTTAAAGATGATTTTTTTAAAAGTCAAAAATATTTTATATTTAAAATATAAAAAAAATAAACGATCATTTATATACACAAAAAAATACAATATTTTAATTTCTCTCTCATTTGTCTTTATCCCTTTAGAAAAATTTCGCAACCAAAAAATATATTTACTCTAAATTGAATAACCCATTTTTTTCTTCGTTCACTGCCACAAGCCAATAACCAAACTACAGATCTATGTTACCTCTAAACTGAAATTCTGTTGTTTCTTCAACATATAATATATTACTGAGATGTGATATTTCTCATTCACTGTTTCTGGGTTTAATTTTAAGTTTTTACAATATCGGAACGAATTGCCTATTATTTTGATTATAAGGGGAATTAGTTCATTGATTTATACTTTCCGCATGAATCCTTTTTTATGAGTTGCATTCATTGAATGAGTGTTTTTAGTTTTAACATAAATAAAAATTGGTCAAAGCCTAAATTTCTCCACATGATAAATTTTTTTATACTTTAGAACTTAAGTCAATGTTTCATTTTTATCATCTTATCATTATAAAGCATTTTTTTTAAAGTTATTTTAAACACTCATAATTCAGATATAATCTATTCTGAGTTCTAACATAATTTGAGCATAAGATCAGTTAATCGTTAACCGATGTTCTTGCTTTATGAAGTAATATTTTGACCATTATCGTATTTCATGAGTTGTCGTCTTGCTCATATTTTAATCTTTAATAAGATCATAATGGACATAAGGTTGAACCAAAAAATCACATAATTCAATATCAAACAATTTTTTTGGAGTTGGTTTTTGAGAAAATTCTAAGAAAGGAGCTATTTGAACATTTTAAATAAATTTAGACTAAGTTGATTTAAGAAATTTCAAATTTAAAGTTTATTAGGGATTAGAAAGACACTCTATCAAAGACAGCCCTCCTAGTTTTATTAGAATGAACGATATCAAAAGAAAACCAAACTGTATTGGGAAATTCGCTAAGAAACTTGAAATAGTTTAAATTTTGACTCTTAAGATAAAAGATTCTGATTTGATGCTCTTAAAAATTACTGGCACGAAAAAAAGTGAAACATAAGCCCCTGAAAGCCAAATTTCCATAAATATACGTCATGCCTTAATTTTGGAATGTGTTATTGATCTTTTTTTTAACCAAATGTTGATCCAAGAACACCTATTCTTTTTTTAAGGTTACTTTGATTTCTATTGTTTTTATTTTAAATGATTTGATTATACCGATGCCGTAGCAAAACATAAAAGAGTTTATGTATCTTAGAAGTATAAAACGCGTTCTTTAACAAAATTTGATCTCCTAGTTTAAGGATAAGTAGAATATTAGTTTTTAATAGTTAAACATGAGAGCAGCTATTAGCAATAATCGCAATTAAGCGAAAATTGCCAGACAAATTTTCATGAAATTTTTCAGCAATAAATCAATTATGAGTTATTTTAAAAGTGATAGAAGGTCAGGTTTCAACATTCATACATTATAATTTGAATTTGAATAAGTTTTGATTTCGTATATTTGAAGGTTATCTAAGTTGATCGAAGGAAAGTGTCTCTCTCGAATTCAAATTGCTTTGAGGGTTAAGTGATAAATTCTTAAGTACCTCCAAAGCCGCGTTGCCAGAACTCGTTCAAAATGATAAAATGTTTATAAACAAGAAAAAAAAATAAAAAGGTGGTGGTTTACAAAATTTTTAAAATCCATTTATTACAAATGTAATATTATCAATTTAAGAACGGTATTTGAACAATTTGTATTGGGCTTACTTTTGTTTATGTCACTTTCTGCACTGACTACTGACTGGCTGCGTTTTGCGTTAAAAAGGTCATCAATATTAGGTTTTATTGTATGAGATAACAACCGATCTCAGTGTTACTTGCAAAAATTTAAACACCGAATATTTAAAAACTAAAAAATGTAGTGTTAAATTTTATAAATATGTAAATAAGTCGCAAGCGGCATGTTTAAGACCTCTGATCTAAGAAGTTGATGATGAGTCATCAATTTTCTGAAATTCGTTAACCAATTGGAAATGATAATTTTGTCAACGAACAAATCCTTGTTATTGGAAACAATAAGACTTTTTTAAAAACGATCTTATTTAATTATTGTTGGTATAACAATAATCATTGCTCAAAAGACAGTTATATAGCTTCGTCAGATATTAAAAAAAAATTTACGAAGATGTCTCACACAATTATAAAAATAATTCAAAAGATTTTTTCTTGTGGCTACTTCGAAAAATTACAAATCCCGGACAGCTTATAAGAGTTTATAGAGTAAAAGCAAAATATTTTAAAGCTTTTAAGAGATCGGTTTGGTTCATGAGGCAAAAATAATATTGCTTTCTAACTAAAAAATAGCAAAATGATTCATTTAAATTAGCATTTCGTCACAAATGGTGCATAATTCTTTTACTTTTTAAAAATCAGGATTCTTCTTTGAGCTCAACCTATAAACTCTATTCCTATGCTTAATTCTCATATAATTTTGTTGTCATTTTTTCCTTTATGAAGAAATCGAATATAAAATTGTACAAGCTTTTATTTTTAAACTTATAAGAAGGAATTACTAACCTTTAAACTGAATGATTATTTTAATTAATTAGTTTGAAAACAGATATCCCAGAATATTTATAAATACTAATTACTTAAGTATACACCCAAAAATAGCTTTAAAAAATTTTCCAACTAGGATTTTGTTAATTTAATCCGCAAATTTATCGAACACATATTCACATCACTTCTTAGATTTTTTTATATATTTGTCAAAATTATTTGAAAAATGTTTACATTTATCAATTATGGGATATTTATAAAAAGAACTGAATAAATTTTATTTATTTTTCAGCCTCATTTACTATAAACCTGATTTTAGGTAAAAAAATTCGATTTATTTTGAAAAATATTTTATTCAAGTTTTAACAGAAATCTTTCTAGTGATGATAAAATCAATTTGAAGAATTCATAGTGTTTGATTTGATGAACAATTTAATTTACCATTATAGACAGTAAAGTCTTTGAAGTGAAAAGTGAGTACTGCTGAATTTAAAATGCATCAACTAACATTATCAGTTCTTGTAAAATATTTAAGATAAACTCATGATTAAAAAAAAAGTTCAAATAATAATTTATGACTGCTAATTTGATTATTTACCAGTATTTGATAATCTTCTCGATAAGTTTTTGTTTAATAGCAATAACTTTAAAAGGGTTCGAATAATAAATTTTGAAAATAATACAAAAAAATTAAAAAGACAAAAAGGAATTATTTAATTGATATTTAAGTCATTTTTAAAACTATTAAAATAATTAGAATATAAAGTTAGTTCAGCCGCCAGAATTTATAATCCACTGAGAATACATCATTGGTATGAAAATATTGTGAGATATTTTAAAAATTGTAATCATCATAATTTTTTTTATAATTTACTTGTTGAAAATGACTCTTTTAAAATTGCTGATTGGCCGTGAAGCTTGATAAAATACCATTCCTTGCAAAAAAATTGACATATATCATGACCTTTTTACTTTTATTTTCAATTCTTTTTTCATAAAGATAAAAGTAAAATTTAGCTTTAATAAAATTTTATGAAATAAGAAATTCATAAAAGAAAATTTTATTGCCTTTGCAAGTCTTTAGAGATGTTTATTTTTTAAAGTTTTTTTAAAATATTTTAAGAAATTAAAGTTGCAAAAGAATTATGAATAATTTTTTGTAACTGTTCGTTTTTTCATTTTCTTTATTTACTCCCTAAATCTAATTTAATTGGTTAAAAAAATTCAGATATAACACTACAATTCATTCCTCAAAATAATTCTTTACTTGATGAGAAGATACTATCAAGAATAATATTTGAAATATACTATGCAATTTTTTTTTATTTATAGAGATTTTTGGAAAGTAAAACTCATTCAACAGTAAAATAATTAATCGATTATTTAACAGAAACTTTGCAAACACTTTTAAATTTTTGTAGAAATTCTACTTACACAAATAAAATGCGATTACTCACTTACTCATAAACATTTCGCGATCTGAAATGATCTTTAAAGAAGTTTAAAAAGGCTCTCTCAATTAGAAATTATGATTAATCATTCTGAAAGAATCCATAGATTATTTTTTATGACAAAAATTTTCATTAAAACAATTAAATAAAGTAAAAAACAGCTGGTAATATAAATATTAATTTTAATGATGCCTTGGTGGAAATAAATGTAATTAAATGAAATTTTTGTAAAATTATTAAAGCTATAAGAAATTATATTGATAAAAAATATAAATTTATCTGATATTTTAATTAAAATATTTAAGAGAATTGGCTTATAGAAAGAATATATAAATTACTCGAAGTTTTGTTTTAATTAACGTTTTTTGTTATTTAAGATCAAAATAAATCATTTTTTGTGTCAATATTTTAATAGAAAATTCAAGAAATAAATAGATATATTTTAAACTATTTTCAAATTATTCTACATTTCATTATAGCTGGATTAAATATACATTTGTTTTCACATTGAAACTTTTTTTAATGCATTAATAATAAATATGTTGATCTCATAAAAGTTTTTTTGGAATAATATTAATTATAATTTAATTAACTTTGAGTTTTTTTTTGCTATCTTGGTGGATATAGAAACAAACATTTCTCCAGAGATTCTTTCATTTATGTGAAATAACGTAATTTCATAAATATCATGAAAAATAAATTATAATTAGATACAAATTTAAAAAAAAAACTCGACGTTTTTCTAAAAAATTGTTTATATTTAGTAATTAAAAATATAACGTATAAGAAAGAAAGAATCTGATTATGAAAACAATTAAAATGATTGTAATTAATGATTTTTAATAAAAAAATATCGATGAAAAAACACTTTGATGCAAAATCATGAAGTAAATATCATTTTTGCAATCGAATTTTAAATAATTAAAGCATTTAAATAGTTAAAATTATATTTTTATTTAAGAAAATCTGCTAATAAATTAATAGTTAAGTTTTACCTTTTTCTCCCTTTATATTTTCTTTTAAATTTATCTAGCTAAAATTGATGATACTTTGAGTGAATGTAATAATTCACACCATTAAGAGAAGTTTTTATGCTTAATGTGTTTTATCAATGATAATTGAATTCATAATCATTTCTTTATATTTAATTTTTTTTATAAATTAAGATTTATTTATAAGATAATAAATATTTTAAATAAGAATGTAAATTTAGGCGAATAATTACCTAAAGTTATCGTACTTTAAGGAATTTAGAGATTTTAAGTATATTATTTATACTTACTTCATTAATTAATTTAGACATTTACTAATAAATACTTTTATTAATCTTTTAGTTTTTTTAATATTATATTATATTTTTCTAATATTTTTTTAATTTTCACTTTCGCTTCACAGTTTTGCCTGCATATTGTTGTAAATATTTATTTCCTTTGAATTTTTAATCCTAAATATCGCACGTTTTTTTGCTTCAATTTTTCGCGCATTTATAAATATATCTTTTTTATCAATATATTAATGTGTGACAGAGCACTATATAATATTTCAAGATTAAAAGTATTGGGGGAAAATTGCTTAATGGTCATATAATTGGAGACTAGATGATGTACGAGGCACAAATCCCTACCTAAAAGTCTAATCAATTTAGTTTACAATATCATTCTTACTATTTCAAAGCACTATCAAATCTTTTTATCGCATATTTATATTTTTCTTCGTTTTTAAATTAAAAAAAACCCAGGAGATTTTATTTTTGTACAAATAATGAGAAATACTAAAAATGTTAATATATAAACCTAACGATAATGGATCATCCAATAATTATTGAATATGACATTATTCATTGAATTTTGTAAAAATTCTATTTTAACCATGTTTTTTTTATCTACGTCTTTCATTTGGAAAAAATATATTTTTATCGATATATTTTACAAGATAAAGAACATGATTCATATAAGTTCATTGATTTAAAAGTGACATAATTTAAATTTTACAAAGTAATTTGTTTTAAATAAAAATATGAGGTCTCATATTATTTTAATTATGAAAAGTGCAAATAAAAATTTTCATTTAATAAATTTTTTATCAAAAGTTTTGTTAACATGGACATATAAGTTTTATTGTTAATTCTCTCTAGAAAATGAATATTTTTTAATATTATACATTAAAAATCAATCTTTTCAATAATAAACAGCTGTTGATAGCTGAGAAAAGGGGTTGCTAGGTATAAGTTTAGCAAAAAATTTTATAATATATTATTTCTGATAAAATTAATATTATAGGTGGCTGTGTTGGCTGTAGCCCTATTAATGATTCTAATTTATAGTTTGGATTATATTGAAATAATTATCTATGTAATTAATATCTTTAATATCGTCTTCTAATTTTATCTCCTTTTTTGATGCCAAAATATCAGCTTGCAGAAATCTGCCGTTCTAAAAAAATAATGTATAAAATTAAAAAAATATCGTTGAAATATCTCACATTGCCTCAATGACTTAATTTTTTATAACAATTGACTATCATAAACAAGAGATAAAATATATCAAACCTTTTTTGTGTTATTAATATTTTTTAATTCAAAATGATGTTACTTAAATAAATGTTTCCTAATAAGAAGAGTAAAGATACCTCAAAATCTTAGATAAAATAATTAATATGAAAAGATTTTTATCAAATTGCTTTTTAAAAATTTTTGGAGCTAATATAATGTTTTGACGGTAATAAATAGATTCCTGCGATAAAATGATAGTTTATTACTGATAAGGAGTTAAAAACATTAATAAAAAGATTCTCTTTTTTTTATTAAAACTAAAATAAATAAAAATCGTATTAAAATTTTTTTATGATGGTTATATATGATGAATAAAATAATTGATATATTAAGTAAGATTAATAAAACTAGATTTAATTTTAAAACATTCATTCTCATTTTATTTATTTTTTTGGAATTTTTTTCTTTTTTTCGAGTTGAGTATTTTATTAAAATAGTAGATAAGATTTAAAATTAATTAATTTGACATAATTTGGCAAATAAATTGTTATATTTCTGTTATGATTCTTCACAGCTATTTAAGTTATTTTATTTAATATTTACTACCATAAAACTTATTCCTATAAACAAAATTCTATTATCTAAATCCTAATAAACTATATTTAACTAAATAGGATTTTCTAGCTAATTTTATCATCGAACTAACAAGAATATTACAATGAAAATATAAATTGTTTAAAAATATATAAAAATATAGATTTAAATAAAAAGAATTTTTAAAAAACTTGAAGTTCAACGATGTCTTTTTTAATGTAAATTGTATGAGTCGAATTTAAAAATTTTCGAAAAGAGCATTTTATTAGACTAAGACGAATTTTATAACTAATTTCTTAAGGATATTCAAAAAAAATTATGATAAAATCAAATAATTTTTAGGAGAAGAGTTTTATAAAATATCAACTGAATTAATTTCAAATAAAAATATAAAAATATCATTAAATATGGGTTAAATTATTGAATTTAAAGTCTGAATATTTTTTTTAAAAACACTGATCAAATTTAATATAATATTTTTTAAAAAAATAATTTTTGCATCATATTCTACGTAAACATAAATACAGTTGTATTTAAAAAATTAAAGCTTTAAAGGTAGCCTTTTCTTCTCGTTCTGATATATTAATGTTCTTTTTGATTTTTTTGAAAAATGTCCTGTCAATATTTTTTAAAGTTAATTTAAAAAATATTTTGAATAAAATAATAGAAATTTTATTTTTAGATCAGTGAAAAAAAACATTTAAATCATCACCAAAGCAAAAAGATAAAAAAAATACCCAGCGACCAATCTTATTCTACAATCGTAGACAATATTTTTATAATATTAATTTTCATTAATAGAATGGCTCTAAAAATCAAATTATTAGATAAATTTCTCTTAATCTAAAATAAGATAATATATACGTTATTATTGGTGAGAATTATTTTGGAAAATCAACACTATTAGAAACAATCCTTGGTATTTTGTTGCCACAATCTAGAAGCATAAAAATTGAAAATATAAAAAACGAAGATAAAATATCGAAAATAAGTTATTGTCCTTAAAATAATCTTTTAATAATTTATTTAAAAACTGAAGAATCTTTATTTTTCAATCAAAGACTTTTTGAAATGCATCTGATAAAAGAAACATAAAAAATCACAAATTAGTACTTTTCTTTATTTCTGACTTCGATTACTTGAAACATTAGATTGAATAAATGTAAAAGATGTTAATTTGCAGGACTTATCCGGTGAACAAAAGAGAAAAATAAGTTTAGTAATTGGTCTTCTTACAGACCCTTGTCTTGTTATACTTGATGAACCAACAGCAAGAGTTGATCCAAACTATCGACAAGCTATATAATATCTGATTTAAAAAAAAACTAAAACATCCTTAATTTCCTAGATAAAACTATCCTAATAACAACTCATCATATGGAAGAAACAGAAATACTTGGAAATCAAATACTTGTCATGTCAGATGGAAAAATTAGGATAAAAGCCACGATTAGAGAGTAAAATAATGAATTTGAGAATGATACCAGGTTATCAATTGAAACAATAAAGTATACCTACTAACAGCATTATGACCTGTTTTTGATAAAATATATTGTTGAATTTACTAAAAACAATACAAGATTTGTGAGTTCACTTAATAAATGGAAGTAAAATAACATTTTATCTTAAAAATGAATTCAAATATGACCTAGAAACTATTGAATTTTTTAAGTTACTTAAAAATGAGAGTTCTAATTTAGGGGTAAAATTTTTTTCTTTGAATGATAAATCAATGGAAGAGGTAATTTTATTTACAATAAATTAAGATATATTTAAATATTTATAAATCAAATAACTATCCTCAACTTTGGGTGAAAATATTGAAAAAAATTTTCAAGAATATATTTTATCTGTTGAAAATGAGACATTTCATAAAAATATAAGTTCCCAATATGAAATTTTTTCTTATAAAATGAACTCTCAAAATCTAATAATAAAATTACTCTTCATAATTTTTTAAATGTTAAAATGTAGGATAAGGAATATTTAATGAACAAGTATGATAGTTGTTATTCCAATTATTTTAAATGTCGTTCCTATTATGGTGTATTATGTTCTAGAAAAAATTCTAATACCGACTTAAAATATCCTTTTGATCAATGAATTAAAAATCGTAAAATATATTTGTCAATATCTAATCCTCGAGTAACAAACTATCAAAATTATTAAACTATATTAGAATCATTATTATTAAATGCTGCTAAGCTCAAGAAAAACCTTTACAGAAAAACAGACACTAATGTTGATTATATGGCGATAAAAAAAATTAAAGATGTTCGATTAAATTTGCCCGAAGGCGTTGAGGAATCACATATTATTAATTCAAAGCAATTTAACTATAACATTAAAAAATATTTACCTCTATCAATCAATTCTCATTACCAGTGCTAAAGAATGTCATCATAAAATTAATTGGTAGCTGTGGAATAAAATTTTTTTTTATCGGTATCAGAAAAGCTTTTTTTTTATATAAAAGGTATGTTAACTTACAAAACAAGACCTTTTGGAATATAATTAAAATCGATTGAAGGAAAGTTACTAGATTCAGAAAAGGTAATTTTATCATGACAGAAGATTTTTATTTCTCAGGATTGTCTAATAAGCACTCACTTATCGATAAATTTCCTAAACAATGCAATTTTTTGCCAAAATGCCAAGTTATAAAAAAATTATCACTTAAAGTAATAATTTTGACTAAATAAGATATTAAGACACTTGGTAAAAGAATTATAAAGGTTTATTTCGGGAATATCTTTCATTTTTAAATGAAAATAGAATTAAAATTGGGACATGAAATTACTATTCTTTTATTTTATGCTGTGAATTAATCTTAGTTGTATCATCTTTTATCATTGACCTCACATGAAATTTTTTTTTGGATTTAGGCTAACTCAACATTTATGTGGTATGAAAAAATTTACTTATTGGATGAGTTATTTTATTGCAGATATGGTAGAAATAATTTTTATGAAGATATATTTCATTATTGCAATATTTTATTATTTTTGAAAATTTATTTTGCTGAATTTTTAACATCTCTTATAAGGGAATCCGTTTATAATTTAACTCTTCTTAAAATGTTTCTTTTCGGCTAATTATTCACCTGTTATTGTTTAAAATAATATATTGACCATTAAAAATTTTATTTCACACATAAAAACTAATTGAGTAAAAAATACGATAAATAATCTTTTAACTCATTATTTAATCATAAAATATAAGATTTTAAAATTGAAATAGTTAAATAATATATGTAACTTCTTAATCAACACAGTGTATAATTAAAAAATATCGATTTTTATTCTTATTTAAATATTATTTTGATTAATTTTTTTGTTTAAAAATTATTTAAATATTTATTTAAGTTTTGAAGATTCCAAAATGTTAAAATTTCAATTCATTACAAAATTTAAAGTAAAAGTAAATTTATTTTTTTGGAAAAATAGTTAGTAATTTTAAATTTTTTATATACCATAACTATTATTAATTATTTCAATAATTTTATTTATCATCTAAATTACTATTTTTGGCTCAATTTAGCTTTTCTTCAATTCTATTGATATATTTCATATCTAAACTCGTGCTAAACTCCCCAGTAGCATTTTCCATGTCTGCATTAACTTTAAATGTTGGTTTTTTAATACCGTTTTTATTATCTAATGTATTGAAGATAAGAAATCTTTCACATGTAGCTTTTCTATTCTATTAAAATGTTATTACGGGGTTAGCATTAAAATTATTTATTTTTATTCCCCCAAATCCGTTCGTAAAAATATTTTAAATATCTTTTATGATTTTGAAAATAAATTTTAAGTCAAAATGGTAATTAATTTTGTCGTAATAAGAAATAAATTTTGAAAATCAATATCAATTACTTTATTTACAAATTTTAATACGATTCTTATTTATCATTTTTAATATATTTTTAATTTATTTAAAATTTCAATTTAACGCTAAAGTATTGCAGCTACTATTTAAACGTTTCTTCAAAAATAATCTCGAATTGTGCATTTTAATAATCAGGATATTGATAAATTGCATTTTTCAGAAAAAATGAAGATTGTAAAAATAGAAAATTAGAATTTTAAAGAGTTTATAAAATATTTTTACTTTTATTACAAAATCTTTGTATTTGATCAAAGAAATTGACTTTTAAATTACTTCAGACGAAGTTTGAATTTATTTTATCAAATACTATAGTTATATTTGGAAAAAACGGTTGTGGAAAACCAACGCTTTTTAAAATGATTGTGAAAGAAGAAACAATAACTCAAGGAAAAATAAAAATAAATAGCTTATTGTCTATTCCATACTTATATTGTCAATAAACTGACAATTTGGATCATTTTCTGACTATTCGTGAACAAGTTAATTGTTTTTCTTGGCTAATTTAATATAATAAAAGTACGCTACAAAAAGTAATTTTTTCTTTATTTTTTGATATCTAAAGTTTAGATATATCTATTTCAGCTTTCAATTTATGTAAATACACAAATATATAAGCTCAGTTTAGGAAATAAGAGTCGACTTTCCTGTTTATTGTATCTTTAAGGAATCAAAAATTTTTGTTGCTGAACGAACCAACTGCTGGAGTGGATCCTTCAACAAGAAGAAACATCTGGAATGTTTTGAGCAACATAAAAATAAAACGATCGATTCTATTCACATCATATGAGTTCGATTTGTAATCATTTTTTTATATTAGGACTTTTATTTTTGATAAAAAAATTCAATGATATATTCGTAATTAATTTTAAATCATCAAGTTAATTGTTTAACCTAAAAAACATTAATTCTTTTATATATATCCAGTAAGCGATTGTAGCGTAATTTTGCCCCTTATATTCAAAATACTTTTTGACTTAAATCATTGAATTTTTTAGGTTTTATTCAAAATGACATTGAATTTTAAGAAATACAGCCTATAATTTTTATGGAAATAAAGGATTAACGATATTTATCAAACATTAACGATTTTTTTATTCACAAAAATATCATGGTTAAATACATTTAAATAAAAAAATATTTTATAGCCTTTTTGCATCCTTAAGACCAGTTCAAAAGTTCGTTATTACTGAGATTTTGTCAAAAAGCCTTTGCCTTAATCCATATTTAAAGAAGAAAATTTATAATTCTAAGTCGAAAATTTAAAAAACATTGTAAAGGGTTGTTATTGAAAGTTTCTAAACATTTCTCAATTATTTTAAGTGAATGTCAAATACTTTTACCTCTGTTGAACGAAATGAATTCGTATTAAGCGCTAAAAAAATTCTAAGCAAAAATTTTTAATTTTTAAAATAGATGTGGAAAATTCATTTTATTGTAAAGAGTAGTTTTATCACGAATTGATGTTATTACTTCTTTTGATATGAATGTTTAAAGTGTCATAGAAGTATTTTTAATGATAAATGCGATTTAACTCGGTCTAGGATTTTCTGATTTTTCATGAACAGAAAATATAAAAAAAATTGGAATTTTTTTTTTGAAAACTTTACTTAATTAATGTCTCAGTTTACAACAAAATTTTTCCAAACATATGTATTTTTTCCATTTATAGCTGCAAAAGACCTCGGTTTTTTAAAAAAGGAACAATGTTGAATTTAAACTTAAGTTTTTGATTTCGCTTTAACTATGGCAAAAACAAGATTTAAAAATGCGTTTATTTCTTAGTTAATGTGAATTAAAACACTGAGTTAGCTTTGAAAAAACATCGATCCCTGAGTGATGGTATGATTGCATTTTAAAAAAAGGCGATTAATTTTGGTTAAATTCAAATACATTAGAATTTTCTAACAATTTTAAATAACTATTTTAATATTTACACAATAAAAATTATATTTTGAAACAAAAATTAAAATTTACTTACACATTGACGCATTAAATATTTCGTTTCTATTTTGATCACGCTCCAAATTTAACTAATATAAGAAAAGTTTTTTTAAGTATAAAATTTAAAAACAGTTTTTAGGGTAAAATTTTACTCGTGTAGAAATTTTACAATATAACATAAAAATTATGATTTAAGACTCATAAAAACTCAGAACGAATTGATATTTCTTAAAATCAAAATATTAGCTGCTTTTGTTTTTAATTTCTTTTTTAAATGAGTAAAAAAATGTGTTTTTTTTAAATGGTTTTTCAGTGATTAAACGTCAACAATCAAAACATTGTTATAAAGAAAAATAATAAAATTTGTGTCTAAAGAACAAGATATTTACAAGTTAAGAAAGTTTCTAATACGATTCTAATGCTAATTTTTAAAGGATTTGATTGATATTGAAATACAGAGGTTTAAAAAATGACTACAATTATAAAGATTAAGCATAATTAAAATAAATAGCCTAAATATATTCTTGAAATATTCCTTTTTTTGAAAAACAAGCTTATAAATTAACCATAAGTGAATCTATGTGTTTAATGTATGTATTTTATTCTATATTCTTAATAGGTTGAAATTAAATATTAGTCGATATTTTTAGCATTTCAATTTTTTTAATTTCAAGAACTTGATTCTATAATAATATTTTATCGATGAATATCGCTTTAACTGGTGACAATAAAATACTAAGCCCATTTTTTATAATTATAACGATAAATAGAATTCAGATAAAAATTTTGTAATGATTAAACTCAATTTCTCTCCCGATCTTAATTAGTTGTCAAGACATCAATTCGAGAGTTGTGGACAGGGAAGTCTTTTCCTGTCATTGAAGAGAGTTGTTAACACTGCTCTTGGGTAAAACTGCAATATAACTTTTAAAAAACATGTATAAAAATTTAAATAAATTCATTAAAGGTTAAAATAAGTAATGTGGCTTGAACTACAAACTCTCAAGAGTGGGATTCTTTAAGTCAAGCCAAAAGGAATATCCTTGAGTTCAGTCATTCATGAATGATAGCAATAACTAATGAAATTATTTTTTTAAACTATTAATTCAGAATATAATATATCAATAAAAATGTTTTTTTCAATTTAAAATTTTTATATTATTAATTTTTCTAAAATTGTAATATGGATTTTAGGAAAGAAATTAAGATTTATCACGATTTTATTAAGAGGTTAATTTTTTTGAATTTTTCAAAATTAATTTTATGGATAAATAAAAACGAAGAATATCTAACATTTTGTTTTAATGTTAAAATTTCAAGCGAGACTTTTTAAAAAAAATCCTAATTCATCTATCTTAATTTTTTTTCAAATTTTCATTACTAATTAAATCATTCTCATATTGAAATTTTCCATCATTGATAGATTGTTATTTTAAAGTCTTTTACCCCTCTTATTACACTAATTATTTGAAAATTCACTTTTTATGGCTATTATATAAAATTTTATTACACGCTGTTTTTAATTTTATGAAACCACAAAAGGCTAATTCAAATAAAAATTATTAATAATTATGAGAAAATAATTTAAAAATTAATTTTACAAGACTATAGCTTGATTCTACCTTTAAAATAATATAATAAATGTAATTAAATTACATAAAAAATCTCTATCTTTTAAAAGTTAAAATATTAACTAATTTAATTTTTTTTTCATATTGTAATTAATTTTTATTTTAAATTTAATTCTTTGTCATTTTTATAAATTTATAGCATGCAAGAGTGTCAGCTCTATGCTGATAAAATTCTAGTAATAAAGGATGCAAAATTAAAGTGTAAAGTAAGTCCAGAAATGTTACTTAAAAAGTAAGTTGTGTAATAAATTTAAGATTCTGTTCAGGATACCAGATTATTGTTTCAACTTCGATTGATCAGAAAAATGATGTTTGCAAATATCTAAGAGATAATTTTTTGATATTTCGATACAGGTGTTTAAACTTGCATAACTAAGAAATTTTCAATACTTTTGAAAGTGAGCATATCAGCGATATACTTAAACATTAGAGAAATGATGAATGTTTTAATTGCAATGGGATCACAATTCAACAGCGTAAAATACTGGATCCGTAAAAACTGTTTTGAAAAAGTTGCCTTTTTTTATTAAATAAAGATATTTCATAAGTATGAGAAATTATTTAAATTTTTTGACTAAAAATTATTAAATATTTATTTGATATCCCATCTACATGATTTGATAAAAAAATATTTATTTTATCGCTATGTCCTTTAAAAAAATTATTTTAACTTTTATTATGATACATTTAATAAATTCGAGTACTTTTTTTTCGAAAAAAATATATTAAATTTTTACCGTAGAGAAAAATTAGCTCAATTTTTTAATTTTTGTTTAAATCTTTTAACATGAATAAATTTAAGTATATCTCTAATTGTTTTTCAAATAATTTTAGGCTTTCTTTAATGAAGATCATTAAAAAAATTATTATTACTAATTATTTATTCTAAATTTCTTACATTTTTAGGTAAATTTTGAAACATATAATACACATTAGTGATAGTAATTACTACATTAATATGCTATTGTCCATTAATCATTGTGAGAATTAAAAATTATTCCTATTATTAATAAAATATTAATCCATACTTTTTTTAACATTAAATGAATAATAAAATTGTGTTAAAGTTTCTCAAAGTAAGAATGATTAATAGAAAAATAACTCATAAAATATTTTTTATGTAGATTGAAAGCTATAAATCCATAATATGCTTGTATTTCGCAACAATCACATCTCATCTGACGATTTAAAATTTTCATAAAATTATCGTTATTAATTTGATCCACATACTTGGGGTTTTTATATTTTTTTTACTCATCACTCGATTTACATTAGGTAAAGATTTAATTCAATTTAAATGGCTAGGATAAAGAAAGTTCAAAAAATAAATATTTTATAAAACTGTTTGAACACTTTAAAACTTTATTTGTAAAAATTTATTCAAAATGTCGCCATGAGTTGCATCTGATACATCAAATTTTTTCGTTGCAAAAGCCACTTGAACGATCATTATAATTACACAGACTCGTATCAAACATTATCAAAGAGAGTTTCTTTAATTTTTATCAATTGTTGAACACAATTTTATAGAGAATATAAAGAAATTTCTGCAATAGTGTTCAGAAATTTGTAAGAATGTTTAAGTTAAAAGATCATTATAAATATTATCGATGGCAGTTGGAATATCTGAGATAAAATATTATTTACCCTTTTGGCAGCAAAAGATAAAAAGCTTTAAAATGAAGCTGAATATAAGGCTGTTTAAGATTTTTGATAAACTTAATACTATAGATTATCAATTTAACGAAATGTATATCTGTTACTGAGCTATTACGTAGGACATTATGTAAACTGGTAAACATGTTGACTTGTTGAAAATATTGGATTTGGGATATAATTTCTAAATTTGTTTGAAAATTCCTACAATTAGCATTCCGTTGATTATATTTTAGTTCTTTTCTTATTTCTTTGAGTATTTTTAATTTTTGCGAAATTCAAGTTTTTTGTCCTATTTATGGTTGTTGCAAAATAAGATCAAAATAAAATTTTAATACTGAGATATCCAGGTCTTCTATAGCAGATATTAGATTTCGTTTTCGAGCAATTTTTAAAGACTATTTGTCGATGCAACTTTTATAAGACGATGATCTTACTCCCTACTCTGATCATTGTAGAGTGATAAAAACTGGTTTGTAGTCTCTAATGTGGCCAAAAATAATTTTTTTCAATATTTTAATCAAATTATTTTAATTATCGCTCCTAAATGGAATTGATTCCTCTATTTATTAAAATTCTTTTACATTTTACTTCCGAAAGAAAAAAAAATTCCTTCCTTTTATAAAATAAAATGAAATTTTACGTCTTTATTCTAAATTTTTGTGAGACCTTGATATTAATTTTAAATTGTGGAATTTTTATTTTTTAACCTGAAAAAAAGCTCAAATATTTAAAAAATTCATCGATTTAATGAATAATCATGGTTAAATTGTGGATCATGATGATTATTGATGATGAAAAATTCATTAAAAAACTATATAATTTATAAAAAAGCGATTTGCACGTAGAAGGACATCGAAGGAGGTTATATGCTTAATTTATGATGTTTTTATGCTTTTAGAAGTGTTAACTTTAAAAATTCAGTGTATTTATTATTTTAAAAAACACTAATATTATAATTAATAAAACAACAACCAAAATTTACCACTTGTGCGTTTTTATGATAACTTACTTATTTTTATAGTTAAGTTTAAATTTTAATCAGTATAGTGCTATTTGACAACATAATATTTCAAATTATATTCTTCATTAAAACTTGATTGTTAAAAAACTTCGAACTTACTTTAAGACTATAAAATAGATCCTTTCTATTAATGATTTAATATTTCATTATCGCTTTCAGAATATGCTAAAAAAACTTGATTCTTAAAATTATAAACACTTTGGATATTTATTATTTTTAGAGAGTTTTGTTTTATAACCAAACTTCATGTTAGACATATTTACAAATTGGATCAAAAACTAACCAGGAATTTTACTCTGATCTGATCTCATAAGAATGAGCTATAGAGTATCAAAATTAATAATTGATAAAAAAAGCTTTTAAAAAATAATACTATTAGCCCTTTACAAATCAAATCAAAACAAAATTTCTTGAATAAGCATGTGAATTCGAAATAAAATAATATTGTCCAAAAAAATTATTAAGAACTTTTTTAAATAAACTTTTTGCTTTAAAAGGTTCTTTTAATATTTATCAAATAAATGCTGATAAATTTTTTAGATAATTGAGAAAGTATTTGGAGTTTTAGCGTAAATGACCTACATCATTAATCCTATCGTATAACCGTCTAACTCAAAATCAGTTTATCAATAAAATTATCAACATCGATTTACAGTGAATCTTGACTTTTCAAGACAATATTTTTTTATTAAAAAGAACTGGTAATAAATTAGATTTTAATTTTTTATTCTCTTAAATAATAAAAAAAATCGGGAAAATACACAACCAGGTTGTTTATTCGCAAGTATTACGGTTCATCTGTAGCCAAGAGTAAAAATCGATTTGAACTGCATCTTTAACATTATCACAAGGTTTTTGAACTTTTATATATAATAATGTTCATTAATTCTGGTAAAAATCATAAGAATATGTGGAAAGGCTAATTTTACTTTAAAACTGAAGAAAAAAATCACACTGATAAGCCTGGTGGCAGATACTTTTAAAAAATTATTTACTCTGTTTATATTAAAATTTAATTTAGTTCCCAATAATTGAAGATATTAAAAAAGAATGTTAAATATTACAAACTTTGAAAGAAAAAAGAAGCTTGAATTATTTTGGATGATTTCAAAAACATTTTTTTTAGTTAAAAGTTTCTACAGTGTAAGTTTTTTACATTCATAAAGTTATTCTTCCGAAATTTTATCATAATATTTGCATAAACTATTATTTATTATCAATTGAAAAAATCATCGATATTATATTTACAAATTATTAATTTATGCGTCAATTTATTTAAAGTTATACATTCATTTTATTTGTAACCTTTATTCGATATTGATGCCTATACGAAAATTATAAACTTTTGATAACATGGATTGACGGCATTTTTAGTCAACTCACAAAAATGGTCTTTACCTAATGTAAATCGAGTGATGAGTAAAAAAAATATAAAAACCCCAAGTATGTGGATCAAATTAATAACGATAATTTTATGAAAATTTTAAATCGTCAGATGAGATGTGATTGTTGCGAAATACAAGCATAT
>CM043706.1:51515-183798 GCA_023969325.1 Oryzias curvinotus
CTGGAGACCACAGCTTTTTCCAAAGCATGGCGTTTTTAAGCATGTGTCAGAGTCCCTCCTCAAGGAAGAATATGGCCGCTTCACTCCTCCTTCTGCATGCTTGGATTGGCTGGCGAACGGTCTGGTCACTCCCTCAGTCCATATTAGGTCCCAGCATCCATTTTGGCGCCAAAGCAGTCCGTGGGGGTTACTATGGCAGATGGACGTGTCCGACCCCCAACTGTGTCCCCATAGGAGTTCAACACCCGTCCGGAACCTTCTTCACAGGAGTCAGTCTCAATCCTTTGGTCTTAGGAACATCCAGGTGTCTCTTGCAGGGGGGGGAGTTCTGGAGCTCACAGTTAAAAGAGACAGGATGTCCCTTTGAAATTCAAAGTCCGGGAGCTTCCACACTTAATCTGAAAACAATCTCATGCTGAAATAAAATGATAAGATAAAAACCTTAAAAGAAATAAGATCACAAAAATATAAATTCCTTCATGCCTCAGAGAAGATTTTCGTTCACATTTTAGCAAAAGAAAGTCTTAGTGTTCAGATGAGAAGAAATGAAGTCAAACTAAAGTCCTGCTGCTCACAGACATGGAGCTGCCAGATTCATGCAGCTTCTAGAAAATCAAAGTAAATCCGATATTTTGAAGTATTAAGAAATCTTCAGTGGTTTTATAAAATCCACCCCAAAAAATACAACACTTTTTTAATTTAATGAGAATTTTTGTCAGAAATCTGAATGATAATACAATTTAACTTGTTTTAGTTGTGTGTTGAGACCTCTGTTATAATATTATGTTATAAATGTATTGTTTCTAATGCGACAAATGTAAATTATTTTCAAAAGCCACTGTTTGCACCAAAAATATGTTATTCGACCAGTTTTATAACTGTAAATAAAACACTCTTTGTGATAAACAAAAAAAAGAAATCTGATTTTTTTTTAAATAACATGCAACTTTTTCCAAGTTCACATTTTCACATTTATTTTTTATTAACATTTCATTTTGTTCTAACCACTCTTTATTTACTCTTTTAGAATTCATATGTACAATTAATATTATCATTACGAAGTGGTTCTATGCACATTTTTTTCTGAATAATTAATTCAGTATATAATTAATTCTGGGTTACAGTTTGGACTCACATGAACCAGGATGCTCTTCCAGTTATCAATTATTTATTTAATTCATTTGGGTTTATTTGCTCAGACTTTATGTTAAATCCGTTTTTAGGCTTTTCATTTAATATCCAGCAACGTCTCTTGTTTAAAAAGTGGAAAAGTTTTTAAATTATTTTTTTAATTGCACTATAGGTAAATGTTTTATTATATTTGTTTAAAAAGTGGCCGTGGTGCAGTGGTAGGGCGGTCGACCTCTGATCTGAAGATCCGACCCATGAGTCGAAGTGTCCTTGGGCAAGACACTGAACCCCACCTTGATCTGGTGGGAGGTTAGCGCCAGTGTGTGAATGTGTGTGTGAATGTGTGTGAATGTGTGTGTGACTTTAAAGTCCTTTGGGCCTTCAAAGAAGGTAGAAAAGCGCTATATAAGTAAACACCATTGACCAAAAAGACCAGATTGATCAACATAATATATATTACTAGTTTTTAATGCACTTTTTTCATGTCTGCTTACAAATTTTGAAAATAAATATTTGTTAGTGTCTCTAAATTGCCCCTTTGTGTGGATGTTGTGATTTCTGGCCCTGAAAGGGCTTCTGTCGGTTCTGAAGGTGGATGGATTTATAAAAATTATTTGCAGAAACTTACAATAACTGTTAAAATGACAACATTAGGAGAGAGGAAGAAGATGTTTTTTTTTTCTCCTAAAATAAGATTTGAGATGTTCATGCTCTTATTTTGGAGGAACGGTGCATTTCTTTTTCCTTTCAAATATTTGTGTGTTTTGGTTTATTTCCTACTTTTCCATGTAGATGTGAAATGTAAAGAAAAAAACAGACACTTTTCTGTATAAATTGTATTTTCATGTATCAAGTAGAGAAAATATGGTTTCAGGAGCTCAGCACAGTTGAAGCAGCATTTCACAGGTTTAGGAACGTTTTGCAGGCAAACCAGACAAACTTTGAACATTTAAAATGAGAATTTGTCTTTGAAACTGAAACAGGAGGCAGAATTAACGTCTTTTGCTTTTCTGCTCTTGTCGGTTTTCATTCTGCTCCTCTTCAGACGTTCATCGACAACATGAGAAACTGAAACATGAAGAATATTTCTGTAAGTTCTGATAATGAATAAACACAAAGGAGCAGCAGTAATCTGTTAATGTGCTGCTCATTAAAACAGAACAATCAATAAAAAGTCAGAGTGAGTTTTTCCAATGATGTAAAAAACCAGACCAGTCATTTCCTGTCATTTACCTGCATCATGTTCATCTTCACCCGCCCCCTTTTGAACTTGTCCATAGCCTGGAAAACTCCTGCACGACACAAACCCCCCTTTAGAAACTCTGAAAGGAATCATCAATTGTGTCAGATGAATTCAGATTGTGTGTCTGGTGAACGTACTGAACATGTTCTCCAGGCGGACGATGCAGGTCAGGTAGTCGTCAAAGTCGATGTTGAAGGTGTCGTCTGCAAACCTCAGGCCCACCAGCTGCAGGAGCTGGTTGTTCAGCTGCATCCCTGCATTCAGGAGAAGCAGCGCGTCATGGTGGCGATGTGAGGTTCACACCGAGAAGATTACAATCTGTACGCAGCAACGAGGAACTGATGTCTGGACCACCAGACTGAGGAACAGTTTCTTTCCTGAAGCAGTCAGACTGCTGAACTCCGGCTGACCACTACAACCCCCTCCCCCCTCTCCATGGACAACAAACTCATTCTGAAGTGCAATGTCACAGGGCTGTGCAATACCTAATACAATATAATATACTGTGCAATATGAAACGTATTTCTGTGCAATACTCATCAGAACCACACCGTAACGTATTAATATCATATTGATATTATATTATTTATTATGTCTGAATGTAAACGGCTGGCCCGGGACCAGAGAGCCTAATTTCGTTTTATCATGATAAAATGACAATAAAGTTTTCCTGATTCCTGATTCCTGATTCCTGTTTCTGCAGCTAAGGACTGTTGAAACATCTTTACTTCATCTCCAAAGCTGTGGAATCCTACTGATGGCAATTAGAGCCTGAAAAACAAAACTTTTTCTTTTTTTAATTAATAGTTATTTGTTTAATAATCTTGAGGGACATGAAACTAAAGCCTAACACAAGCGAGGTGTGAATCAGACAAAGTTCAAAAAAGAAACAGGCCAAAGCGTCGGCAGCAGTCAGGTGACTCACCTGCAGCTTTGAGAGCGCTGCGAAGCTCATAGGACGACATTTTCCCTGATCGGTCTGTGTCAAAGGCCAGGAAGAGCATCTGCAGTGAAAAAGGTAGATATGAAGCTTTCCTGATGACAACAAATAAACATGTCCCCACATAAAGCTGTCCGTACAATCCAATTCTTCATCTTCTCCCAGAAGACCTTAAACTCCTGGAATTCTATCATCCCCGTGTTATCCACCTGGTTTCTGCGTTCAGGAAAACAAAAAGACTAGAAGATTTGTCTCTAAACAGGAGCCAAGACTTTAAATGACTGTTTCTCCCCACTGTCACCATGTGCTTGTTCAGGAAATATTAGTTTCTTCTTACCATATTTAATTAGAGCGATCTGAACAATGTTCCAAAAAGAAAGTGTTTGACAAAATAACAAACTGTGGGAGAAATGAGGAGTTATGGTGTAAATGTGAGGCGGTTCCAAGGATACGTCCATCAGGTTGATGATGCTGTGGCAGGTGCTCAAACTCAGACCGTCAAACTTGATCTCTTTTCCTGAAGACAAAACATTCACAGGTCAATACATCAAAAATACATCACACTATAAATACAACATATTTTATACAAAACCCTATAGTAAACCAATTCTTTACAGTGATCACCAACTTTCTTTAACTTAAATTAAATTCAAATGACTCACTTTTGTCAGGCTAAAATTTGAAACAAACAGCAAAAGGAAATTTTTCTTTTTGGATGGAAAGTCAAATCCCTTTCACGTTCTTGTGACATCTGTCTTTTTTGTCAAAGTGATGACATTTCTAGAAATAGTTTATTTTTGGACCAACGTACTTCTGCTGAGAACTCCGTTGAGCATCTGCTGAAGCTCTCTGACAGAGATCGCCTTGTCCTGGAGGGAAAATGGAGCAAATATCAGGAAAAACTGCAACATTAACACACAGGGGGGAAAAATCACAGCAAAATACTTGAAGTTCTTATTCAAACTGTTCTGTTTTTACACAGGTGGATTATTAAAAGTAAACATTGTGGTTTATTTAAGTATTTTCTTAAGTTCTGAAAATGTCTTGCTGGCATTTTTATGTCCACAAACTTTGCAAAAATAAAAACCATGCTGTAGAGACGTCCATCGTCCTTCTAAAGCAAAGTTCTGCTGCAGGTCCAATCAGCCGACCGTCACATTTATCAGGAGAAAATGACCCGAATGATGAACGTCAGAGATTCTGTTGGGTTGAAAGTTCTGGTTCTGCTCTCTCACATCTCCAGCCAGCTGGTCAAAGAGCCTCCTCAGGCCTTTCTCCTCATCCGTCTCCTCCTCTGGAGGGGTAGGCATGGGGGGCTGCAGAAACAGAGCAGCTTCAGTACAAACACAAACACACACTGCCACGGACACACACATACACACACACTTGTCATTCACTTACATCCGGCAGGTCGGCATCAACGTTGCTCCCCAGCTCTCTGAGAAACAGAAAAGTTTCCAGATTCATGAGACAGTTTCATATTTTCTGGAGGATGAGTAAACTTTTAGAAAAATGGGATGGGCCAATTGATAAAGGATGAGCCTATGAAGACCCACTGTAATAAAAATGCTGTTTTTACTATTTTTAACGTGCTCTTGTGGAATTTTCTGATTATGGAGGACAAATATAAATAAAATTAGGATTAAAACTGCATTTCTGAGTATTTCTTTATTCAAATCAGACCAATAAAAATCTTGTTTGAAAAAGATCATGTTTCAGACAGAAAATCTCCTGGGCGGGCCACAGGCTCTATTCTGATGGGATGGAGGGGGACTGGAGTCACCTTTTAGGATGAATGTTGCACACTAAGATTTAAGGTGGACTGAAAAGTCTCTTTGATACTTTAACTGAAAGTGACAAATGGGGAACATGTGTGTTTTTAAAAAGTCCTTATCTATTGTCAGGTTGCTTTCCAAAGACTCACACGGCATCAGCCTTTTTCTCAGAGAAGATCCGAATGATGAAGTCCGCCTCCTGGTGGGGCTGGTAGGTGGTGGGGACCAGCAGGTATTTCCCAGGGGGCAGCGTGAAGCGCTCGGACACCTCACGCATGTTGATGTAGGTCCGGCTACGAGCTTTTGACGGGTGATAGCGGAAGAAATCCTTTTCCACCTGACTCTCATCATCAGGTGCCTGAAATCAAAATATATCATTATTGCTACGACTGAATGTTTTTAATTCCTCCATGTCTCTGTTTTCTTGTGTTTTCTGCTGCAGTGGGAGGTTCTGTCTGTCTTTTTCTTCCCCTCCCATATTTTGTGCAGATTAGAGCCCAAATTGTCTGGAGCAGCTGATTGGCTGAGGACGTCCAGCTCTGGTTTGAATACTTTTTAGTTTTGAACCTGAAGGGTTCAAAACTGTTTTACTTTTTATAATGCTGTGCATTTGTTTGGTTTGAAATAAAAAAGTGCCATGACACATGATTGTGGTTCTCTTTGAAATAAATCCTTGGAACATTGTTTAGGTTTAGTGGAGCTTTGCCTGTTTTTTCTTTCTACACATTTTTTTTTCTATTGTTTTGACTTTCTCTTTGCTTTGTTTTTAGATTTAATCATTTTGATTTTATCTGTGGATTTTTCTTCATTGTAAAAAAAAAAAAAAAAACAGAATTTATTTTTTTGTGACAATTGCTGTGAAAAAATATACTGCTCTGAATTGAGTTTTTTTGCGCGGTTTAAGTTTTTTTGACGTAATTACTGTTTACTGTAATGAAAACAAGTCTGTAATAAAGAATAATTGCGATAAAAAGACGAACATCAAGCTTTGCCACAAAAACACAATTTTAAAGATAAATTATTAGAGTAAACTATACGTAGTAAAGTAAGTACCATAGTAAAAACTCTCAAAAAGGCTCTGAACTATTAACTATTAACAAATTACTCATTTAAGACTTTTCAATATATATATTTATATTTCACTGGATTAGAAAACCATTTGCAGATGGTCTTATTGTACATTTAGTCTTAATAAAGTTTACATCAAAGCTGCTGGTTTTCCTCTGACCTCATACACGGCAAAGCCGATTGTCTCCAGGTCCAGGCCTTCCTTCCTCAGTTTCCGTCTGTTCTTCTGCATCAAAGCGATCACCACGCTGCACACGTCATCATCATCATCATCAGCATCCTCCAGCTGCAGCCGGAACTGAGGGTTGGTCCAAAAAGTGTCTGCAGAGTACAAGTGCAAAAATGTTATTGGACGACAAAAAGAGGAGAGCAACCAAGGACAAGACAAACGCTCAGAAAAACGCTGTGTTTTGCCAAACAAGGACTGAGCAAATCTCACCGATGTAGTTCCTGCAGCCGCCAGCAGTGGAGCCACGGATCCAGTTTCCTTCGAACACGTTGACCGCCCAGTGGCGTTTGGTGTCGTCGTCCAGGGCGTCAGGCGTCATGTTGCAGATCTCCACTTTGTCGTAGTTCTTCTTAAAGTCATCAAACTCCATCCTGGTGTAACAAACACCAAATCACTACTGAGCATTATTTAAATATAAACAACTGTTTTGTTTTTTAATCCTGAAGTTCCATCAAAGCCGTCTTGGTCTCTCACCAGAACTCTCCGTCTTCCAGAGAATTCTGCAGGATGCGATCTTTTTCTTTTTTGTCAATGTAATCCCATTCTCTGGAACTGAAACAAAAATCAAGTTATCTACACATATCATAGAAATTATATTTGATTTGATGGAAAAAGACTGAAATTTGAACATATCAGAGTACAGGCGACGATGAACTTTATTTGTGGATCATCATATTTATACGCCAAAATCAAGAATTCGCTTAATTTTTAATGTTGTTTTCCGCTTAAGGTAGGTGGTTCTTCATCAAATGGTTTTAGTCAACATATTGAGAATAAACAGAAAAAAGGAAACAAATCAGGTTTCATGTTCTGATCCATTGTTGTGACCTCTGAAGGATGCAGTAGAAAAAAAGTAATGACATGTTAGGAGGGAGTGTCATGGTATGGGGTTGCTCTGCTTTTTCTTTTTTTTAAATGATCAATACAGTCTATTTTTAAAGACACCAATAACCAAAATCTTTTTTGTCTCTTTTTTTAGGCAATTCTTTACATTTGCATTTTGCCTTATTGTTAGCATCATGAGGAGCAAACAGGAAGTTATTACCACCACAAAGTACTGCTATGAAATGTTCCCTTATATTTCTGGGCTCGACCCGAGTAGCTTTTCATTGTTTTTCATTCAGACAGAAACTTTTTTACACAGATCTTTTTTTGGATGATCAAGTTTTTCTTAACCATCATCATGTTTTTTTGTTTTTTGTTTCCGTCTTCCTTACTTGTCACTCCAGGCTCCGTTCCACTCCACCTGACCCCAGGGGTTTCTGACTCGAATCAGCTTCACTGTCCGACCCCTGAACTGCAACTAAGAAGATCCAGAAAATGTAAAAATAAGCATCAGAAACCGCAACATTTAGAACATTGTACTAATGATAAATAATTGCAGTAATTTTCCAGCTGACTCTTGTTAAACCGGTTCATGTCTGAAACTTGTATGAAGTAAGTATCTGGTAAACATGTAGAAATACTGGAGCAATAAAATAAAATAGTCTTTTATTTTGTTTGGGAGTAATAAAAGGAGTTAGTTTGGGGAAAAACATAAAAATTCTCATTAAAAGTTGCTATTTTTTCCTAATGCTGCATTTTTTTCTAAAATAATTCCACAGGATATATTTCTATTTTTATCTTGGAAAAAAAATGCTGTTGTAAAACAGACAGATGCGTTTAGCCTCCAGTTCGTCAGAAAGCACAAACTAAAAATGGGTTTAACAGCCATCAATAAATCAGGAAGAAGACCGTCTCAAAGCTCCTGGGGAGAATCATGTTTGGGATGGACGAATGTTCAGTCTGCATGGAGGTGACCCTTCCCAGCAGCCTAAAGTGAACCCCCTGTTGGGTTTTGCCCCAGTTCCCTGGGTAACCCTGGTGACCTTACCTCCTCCATGCCTGTGATGGAGTAGGCGTGACCCTTCACCAGACCCGTGGTCGTCTTGGCCTCAGACTCTGCAGAGCTGGTGATCTGGAGAGAATCAGAAATTCTGAGGCTGCCCTGAAGGATGCGCCAATCCACAGATGTTAAGGAGGAAAGAGGCTGGAAGTTACATCAATAGAGCATCCCATCATGGAGCCTCGGTCCAGGGCCTTCTTCATGATGGAGAACAGGTTCTCTGGAGCGCTCTTGGTTTCGTACATCTCCCCGACTCCACCGGTGAAGTCCTCCATGGCCTCCATGGTGCTGCCGCCCTTCAGGGACTCGTAGCTGCCGTTCAGTCTGGAAAAAAACAGGCAGAATGTCACGGAGGGGAAAAGGTGATCAGGTATGGACTTCTCGTCAGAATCACCGTGATGTTTACTTGGCATAAGCTTTCTCCAGTAAAGCGCTCCAGAACTCGTCGTTGGAGGCGGAGTGAAGCATGATGAGGCGGTTCCTCACAGTCGGCAGTCTGTCGTCCACCACCACATCCAGCCATTTGTTGTGCTGCCAGAACTGACAAAGAATAAACCACGAAACGGTGAATTATTCCTAGTTATTGTGACGTTCTTTGGTACAAAACGTGGAATAAAAAACAAACAAACAAAGATGCAGGAAGAAAACATGATAAGTTTGAGGATTCTGCTGCAAAAGAAGATGATGGAAAATTCAGCAAAAATTAGATTTCCTTCAGAAACCAATAACAGATTTTTTTAAATGAAGACAATTATTTGATTTAAACTACGAATTCACTACTTTGTGTTTAACTTTACTTACTTCCAACAGCTGAGAAACAAAAACAATTCTCTCATGTCTTAATTTCCAAATGTCTCTCCTTTCATATGAGCTCTTCTGGTTTTGATTTCACTTTTCAGGTCCGACTTTCTCTGCTGCACAGCAAATATTTAAATACTGAGCAGCATTTTTTTGAAGAGCAACACCTTCTTTAGTTTGTGGGCTCATCCTTGAGATGCTCAGACTCATCTCCTTCCGTGTTCAACCATCGATGACGCACCTGGAAGTGAAAGATGCCGGCGTAGTTGTGGTCAAAGTCCTGGTCGGGGGGAACGACTCGAGCCATGGCATCTTTTTTTAGAGTCAGCGAGGCGATGGCCGCCAGGAGCCAGCAGTCGCCTGTGAGAGCAACCCGGTACCATCGTTGGTAAATGAGTAAAGAACATGCATGCAGGACAGGAAGTGACCTCTGAAACCCACCCAGCTGCCCTTGGCAGATGTCGGTTCTGTCTGCACCTCCTACGATGAACTTTGGGTTTTCACAGATCTCCTGCAAGACGAGCAGAAAAACAGGAATAAAAACAGGTTCTTTTAAGATCAAGACAGGTGAGAGCTGCGCTTTCATAGGTGTGTTCACATTCCAGAGGCCTGATTCAGCCGCCGGTCTTAATTTAAACAGACCTGACACAGACCTGCACGCCGGCAGCCGAGACATTCCCCGGATGGAACGCCCCAGACAGAAATGGAGAGTAAAAACTACAAACATGGGTGGAGAACTTCCCGGCAAACTCGTTAAGGGTCTGAACAGCTGAGACGTGTTTTCAGGTAGAGGTCTGACTGAACCAATACGTTCAGTCTTCTGCAGATCATGGAGTTGCATGATGGTGACCAGTCTGTAAACGCTCTTATTTACTCAGTTTTCAAGCAGAACTGGTTCTTCTGCTGCCAGTTTAAACACAACTTTCTAATGAACACAATTCCCTCTCCTGTCACATTATACCCGGAGCATGAAACTGACACATCTTTACTTTCAAACACATTCAGATGACTTGATTTGAGCCGTCATCCTCCATGAAACCCAGCAACCAAACGGCAGAACGTCCTACATACCTTTGGTCTCTTCCATTGGATCTGAACTGGAACGCTCTGGCTGAAGAAGAGGGACGAGTCCACGGCCGGGAAGTCCGGGTCCTCGAACAGAACCCCCTTCTGCAGACATTCCTGCCTGAGCTGCTCAAACGTCTTCCCGTCCCACTGAGTGCTCTCAGCCTGGACGGAGCTGGACTTCCTGCCGGACAGAGTGGACTGGAGAGGCATCCTCCTCTTCTGACAGACAGCGGGGTGAAGGGCGAGTGGAGCAGAGAGGCGAGACGCGATGGAGTCTCTGCGGAGCAGGTCTGTCAGGTGGGTAGGGCCGCTGGGTGCACGCCCTCCAAACACAAACGGGTTTCTCCTCCCCACAGTGAATGGGTTTGGTCTGAACGCTGCTTCACCTTCTCACTTTAAAACTCCAAAGAATGTCGATCCTTTTGATCTACAGTAAGACGTTTGCAGAAAAGATCATAAAAAATTGGAGGAAAATTTGAGATTTCCAATGAAAGTCTTTAATTCTATCCACACCTATTTAAACCCGCTTTGTTTTCATCATTTGGAGTCACAGGGATGCTGGAGCCTCCACTGATGCTGAGGGGGGGGGGTCACACAAACACACACACTCACATTCAAACACAGAGTTGTGTATCTTTTCCTCTCACATGACTTTATACACATCTTCATACATGGTCCAAGGATCTATACATGGAAGATTCAGCCAAACCACATGGATACCATCTACCGTAGATATTTGTTATTCATTTGGCATTTAAACTATCAATACTGCAGCAACATTGTATTTTTCTTACTGGTACTTCGTGAAGCTAAATTTCATGACATAACAGGTAAAAACCTAAAAACCTGCATTTTCAGTCTTTTTGACCGTTTTCTTCTTCACAAAGTGAGTCATTCTCATTTATTGAGTTATGGTTTGAAGTGCGGTGAAATAAAAAGGTTATCACGTTTAGTGAACACGACACTCGTCCGTTTTCATGAGGCGTTCAAAGTCACAAACCCGCAAAAGAGCCGTAAAACTGAGCGCTGGAGATTTACTCCAACTACAAACCTGCGTTTCTCCTCCAGATAATCCAGGAGAGTCTGGTGTCTGCGTTGAGGCGGATGGTTTGGGTGTGGTGTTGACTACACCCTGTCAGTCTGTCACTCGCTGGTGTCAGGAATGTCATTTTCATTCCTGTGACAGACTCACTGGATTCCTGTCATAGCGGAACAGCAGGGTGGATCTGTGGGGCGCCACCTTTGTTTACATCCACTTTTTTTACATGTCATAAAGCTTTATATAAGTTTTGGATTTGGGTGGTGTTCCTTCAGCATTTCAGGGTTTTTATACCAAATGGACTATGAACCAAATTTTACTGAAACTTTCTAGACGGTTGTGAAAGAAGTTGTTTTATTATCATCATTGTTTAAATGTATTTGGCTAAATGTATTTTAAATGTTAAGTCAGATTGATCTGTTTACCTTTTTAGAAACATCTTTGTGTGTTTGTTCATCTGCTTCTTATCCCAAATTAGGATGAGGGGGTTTTACTACACACTGTCTGTCCTTAGCTGATAAGGAATGATGTTTGAACTTAGAATCCTCCCAAATGGTTCATTATACGTTCATTATAAACTTTTTTTCAAAGAAAAGTTTGTACTCTTAAGTGTCACACAGTTAGGGAAGATGTTGGTACTACTATACAGGTAGATTGGAAGTATATTTAAATTTTGCAGTTCCTCATATGGCCACTAGAGGCTGGAGGCAAAAGGGAACAATTTCTCATTGACTGAAGGCCGTGTCACACAGCCACTACTTACATTTGGCGCATTTTCTACGTATTAATTGATGCATGCGTGTTATTCATAATTCAAAAGTGTTTTCTTCATTTGTCGATGTGCACAGATGTTCATTGAGGGTTTCGGCCAACAGGTCTTTATGTGAATTCGGTTTTGAGCTGTTCAGAAGTTTTGGTCAGTTGAGAATTACACGGTTTATATGCATTTTACATAGTTTACACACAAGTATTACATACGCAATTGTGCGTGAGTTTTGCGAGATCCATACACAAATTTGTGTCTTTCCACGTTCCACGTATGTCTATCAGACTTTCAAAGCATGAAGCACCGATGTGTAACTTTTATATCTCAGATACGGCGCACATATGTTCAAATTATATAATTGACTCAAAATCACAAATGAATTAAAACTAAACAGCGTAATAATCACACGGTTCATGTTCTAAGTTGATTCACGTGTTCTTTGCTTGGTTCAATACATTTCTCCGTGGTTTTAAGGTGTTTCATTCCTGATACATTTGTGAAAATATTCACACAAAGACCACAACGTTTATCACTTTTTCCTTGTAGATTCACGTATGACAAATTTTCCTCCGTAAAATATGAGCAAAATTTACGTTGCAGCTGTTTGACACGAGCTTTACAGAATCAGAATTATCACATGTTAACATTTTGATGCTTATTATTTTATTTTCTACTAATGAAACTAACCTAAGTGGTATCTTTAAATGTTTTTAAGAACAAGCTCGAAGAGACTGGCAATAATGTGTAACTGTTTTTCATGATTTGTGTGGTTTTAATGATGTTTATATGTATTTTTTGTATAAAGTGTGCTGCCTCTTGGCCAGGACTCCCTTGGAAAAGAGGTTCTTACTCTCAGTGGGACTTTCCTGCTTAAATAAAGGTTAAATTAAAACAGTGGTGAGATTTTAATCAACCGTTTTACTTTCTTACAACTCAGATTAGTGTAAAATTAGAGCAAATGGTTCAGATGGGTGGACCTACAGGTAGACTTCAGATTCCTTTTTTGTCCCGCCCACTGACTGTATGCGAGAACTGGAGCGAGTTTGACGTCATCCATAAATACTTCCAGCTCCAACCAAAGGAAGTCAATTCAACCGCCTTTTTTTTTGTTTTTTATGTGTTTCTGTGATAGACGCTGCCATGCTAGAACCAGACGTCATCAGTAAGCTGTGAATGGTCCATGTCTGGCTTAATGTTTCCATGGCAACCACTTTCACCAATCAGGAGTGAGCTTGTTGGAAGGCCACACCCCTACCAAACATTTTGAACGTTGGACGTGGGGAGCAGCAGGCTCCTCCTACTTTTAGTAGGTCATCTGGCTAGTTTATAACTTGACCTTTGGAAAACATGGAATAAAAATGAGGATTATCAAGAACATGTAAAAAAGCTTTTTGGAGCCAGCAGGTACTTCCTGTTTGGAACACCAGAAAGGCGGAGTCGCTCTGTCACATGGTGTCACAGAGTAGGGCTGTCCCACTTTAGGTTTTCCTCCCTGTTCATATGATCAGTCCAGTGTGTTTACATCTGTGATTTAAAGGTTTAACCTACACACACGTGAAAGTCCATCTGAACTCTGATCAAACTAAACGATGAACGAAAAAAATGGGCTTTAAAGCAACATTACAGTCTTTCATTCAAGACGCACTAGCTTGAACTTTATAGAACAAAAAAGAAACAATCAAAAGGAGGATCAAATTATTGTTGAACTTTATATTTTTGTAGCTCTTATGAAGCATATTTTGTAGACAAAAATAATCCAAACGAGGCTTATTTACACATTTTCATTTTTTCACAGATCTAACAAACCTGATAAACCAACAGACTGTTTCTACTGAGACGTTTGAGCAACTAAATGAAAGATTCTGTTATCAATATACACTCTTCAGAGAATAAAATGATATTTAAGTCCAGGTAGAAATAGAAATGCAGAACATCAATGAAAACTGGAACAATTCTTTGGACAATGAATAAACTATGATTGTGAACTTATGACCAGCCTCCATCATCTCTGCGGATCTTTCCTCTTTATCAGCTTCTGCTCAACAAGACTTAATGAAATTAATATAAAAGTTCTAGTTTTAATTTTGTTCTATGTAACTTCTATTCACAGTGTTCCACAGTTAACTTCATTGGCCAAAAAACAGTTTTTGTGAGTATAAATCGGAGTATTTTTAAATATAGAGTAATATCAGTGTCATATTTGAGACATTTTTTAATTGAACCGGTTTAGCTTTAATTGTTGAGGCTTTTATTGTGAAACAACGTTTGACACCGTTTTTGGTTACTGTCAAAATAAAGCAAAATATGGTCCTTGCAGTGCCTGCTGCTGCGGGCCGATAATATCCACAAGTTTGAGAAAACCCAATAAATTCTTTCCAAAGTTAATTTCAACAAGCAGAACTTTTTCTCAACTGACTCTGGGAATTTTCCTGGATCAGGACAAAAGTTCTCGGGACACTTGAAACTGATTCTTGGACTGTTTGTGTTTTTTTTTTTACTGAAAAAAAGAACAATTTACCAAGAGAGAAACTTCTTCATCAACAGTAAGAAAAGCAAATAAAGGATGTTCATAAATCAGAAATGTTTTGGTCAAACGGATGAAATGGAGAAAACTTCTGAACTCTAAACTATTAAACTAAATGCTTTCCATCTGTTTGCTGCAGGGAAGAACAAATCAATGGATTCTCAAACCAAACGGAGTTCAGTCCGCCTCACTGCTCCGTCTTCTCCTGAGCCGTTCCGGTCACCAGCAGGAGGTTGCAGGCCATGAACTGGTTGTTGAGCACGTTGTTGGTGTTTCCGCTGTAGAGCCCCACCAGTTCGCTGGAGGAGCCGTCGGCCGGCGTCCCGCTGTGCGCGCTGCGGATGTCCCACACCCGGACAGAGTTGTCCATGGAGGAGGAGGCCACCAGGCTGCTGTCCGGGCTGAAGGACAGGCTGGTGACGCTGTCCGTGTGTCCGCGCAGGTCTTTGAACAGAGTCCCCGACGCCAAGTCCCACAGCTTCACGCGCTGGTCCTCGCCGGCGGAGGCCAGGTACTTCCCGTTGGGGGAGAACGCCAGCGACAGCACAGGGCCGCGGTGGCCAGTGAACAGGCGCACGGACGCCCCCTGCTGGGTGCTCCACAGCCGCACCGTCTTGTCCGTGGAGCCCGTGGCCAGGTAGTTGGAGTTCGGGTGGAATTTGATGCAGTCCACGTCAGAGAGGTGCCCGGCGTAGATCCGCAGAGGGTACGTGCGAGAAAACGTCCACAGGCGGGCGGTGCGGTCCTGAGAGCTGCTGCCAAAATAAAGGCTGCAGGGGCTCACGTCCACGTCCCACACCGGGTAGGCGTGGCCCTGGTACAGTATGGTGTTGGTGAAGCTGCCCAGGTCCCAGTATCGGATGGTGGTGTCCTCGGAGCACGAGAGCAGGCCGGAGCTGTCGGTCAGGAAGGCGGTCCGGTACACTGGACCGCTGTGACCCCTCAGCGTCTTCACCTCACTCCCACAGCCGTTTTCCTCATCCACCTGGAGACAAACACAAGAACAACTGCTGCGTTACCCACAATCCATCATTAGTTACATGACATAGAAAGGAAATATTAATTAAATAAACTCATTTTTATTGTTTACCTTTCTACGCTCTTAGATTAGTTGGTTTAAGAGTTTTTAAAAATAGATTTTCTCTACCAGTGAAACTTCTCTATCCTGCAGTGCTTTTTGTTTTTTCATTTTTTTAAACCTACATGCACTTTATTTTGAAAGTCACTATAGAAAGAGACACATTAAGGCTATTTTATTATGAAAATGTAAATATGTTTAGGTTTCTTTTTAGCTATTAAAAGTAAAATTGTGACTAATAATTTTCAATGGGCAGAAATGTGTCATTTAAATAACTAAACATTTATGTTTGACTGAAAAAGAATGTATAAAAAATATAATCACAAAAGAAAATAAATGGCAAATTATTCAGAATATTATCCTAATTTCATTTTCTATAGTTTTACAAAATATCACCAAAAGCCAGATTATATTTTACTAGAAGGATTTATTTACCTTATTCAACTAAACATAAGATTCTCTTTCTTTTTGCCCATTTTATACCCAAAAAAAGAGTGAATGACCTGCTTCTCATCTATAATAAACTTCATTCTCTCCATTTTCTGTGAATTCAGTCATACTAAAAAGATAAACATGATTGTGCAGTACAGATAGAGCTGAGTTTGTAACAGAGACGTTAAATTTTGGTCCAAAAACCAGCAAAGGTGCTGAGAATAATTTCGTTTTTATGTCTGCTTTCAGAATAAAAGCTGACCTCCCCTCTCTCTTGCATCTGAACCGAGCATTGTTTACCACCAGCTGGTCGAAATAAGAATTAATGTCTTCTAGCAGCAGCAATTACATTTTAAGTATTTAGGATCTTGACTAGAGGACGATTATGAAACAGCTACAAAAAAGGAAAGAATTTGACTAAATAGAAATATTTTGTGCCTTTAGTTCTCCTTGATGTATGGATGACCCATCATGACAAAGAACACGGAAAGCTTTACTCACGTCCTCCTCCAGCACGTCACATGCCAGGTGGATGCGCGACACGTCCACCTGATGCGGTTTGGCCTTCAGCTTCCTCGCTCTGAGGCTCCACAGTTTGACCGCGGAGTGATCAAAGCCCGCAGACAGCAGCCGGCTGTCCGGCGACACCTCTGCCGTGTTCAGCATCTGCTCCGTGTGGTGGAAGGCGTAGAAACAGATGGTGGTGAGAGTGGGCGGGCCTTCGCGGACTTTCTTGATGCAGTCCTGCAGAGCCTCCAAGGCCGCTTCGCTCTGAGGGATCCCCACAGGGACCTCCACCCCGTCTCCTGCCTCTCCTCCATCCACCCCCGCCCACGATGTGGTGGAGTTTGGCGCCGTAGCTGAGCCCCCAGCTGCTCCATAAAGCTGATAGTCTGTGCGTCTCGATGCTGCAACGTCCACCTGCAGGTGTGAAGTAAAAACCCTGCAGAGGGCGCTGTTGTCCTCGCTCTGCAGGTAGCGCAGCAGGTAGTTGTAGGCCGGCTCTGTCAGGTGAACGGTATACTTGTGCTCCAGGAAAGCTCGGAGTTTGGGGTTGGCTGCAACGTCCTGAGCAGTGAGAACATGGCGGAGCTGCTCGATGACGGCGCGCTGCTCGCCGTCCTGAAGAAAGGCTTCATGGAATCGAGTGTAAAACCCATCTACTGCCCCCTTCAGGCCACATCGCACCATATCCAAGTGGAGGTAAACAAAGAGCGGATAGAGGATGCCGCTCACCTCTCGAGCCCAAGAGATTTCTGTTTCTGTAGAAGGGAGAAAACTTTGTCAGGACTTTTATTTAACTAAACTTTCTGTAATCTGATTTTTATGAGGCAAGGCCTGCTGTTTGGATCGTGCCCTTTGAAACACGTAATCATTTAATGTCAAGTCATTAACTAGTGTGTGTGTTTTTTGTTGGATTGGATGATTGAAGTTTTAATAATCAAATATTTAAACAATTTAACAATGTTGTCATGAAACAAACTGGGGTCTCAGTGGCTGTGAGAAATTATTTCTATTAGAAAAAGCACCTTCACCTCACGCATGCAAGAAATTATAACGCAGCGAGACACTTTAGAGACCTCATGTCAGTTTTTGCAGCACCGCACACGTCTTCAACTTATCAGTTTGTAACTGTCAATTTTCTCACTCAGTCTAATCACCAAAATAATAATTACTTAGTAATAGAAATCTATCAGGAGCTGCTTTGTTGTTGCAGCTGAAGACCAACCAATCAACACAACAGTGGTAGACGTCAGACCCAATCATCACAGCCCCAGATAGCAACAACACACACTTACTAACGCGCCACAGATAGCTTTGAAACGTTTTTTAAAACGTGAATTTGGATATTTTTTGTGTCAATATCCTAATTTTGTAAACCAAAATTTAATATATAATATAGTATATTACCCTTAAAAGACAAAGCTCTGAATTTGTAAATTAAACTATTTCCTGCATAAGCAGCAGGACTATTTTTGACTTCCGGCTTGAAGACCCCAGAAAATTTAACTTTTAATTATGTTTGAATCCTGAAAATCTCTGGTTTCACAGGGGAAAACTCCTCACATGCATACCTGAGAGAAAGGAGTGCAGCCTGGAGAACTGCGCTTCATACTGCTGTGGGTCAGACTGGCAGGGAGCAGCAGAGACCACGTTCCCACAGCCAGACTCTGTTTGCACTGCTTACAGATCAGAAAGACATTAAAGCATCCGCTTCACTGTTTTACACAACTCCAGCTGCACCTGAGCACAAAGCTCACCTGTCAGGCTGGCAGCCATCTCCTCTGGAGACTGAGACAGTTTGGCTCCTTTCAAAGAGCCGTCGGTGTCCACATACTGCCGCCTCTTCAGGTACTGAGTCACAGCGTACTGGATCTGCTCAGTCCGGACCCTCTTCATGGCCTGAAAAGTCCACAAACAGCTTTTGGGACATTTGTTTTTAATCCAGTCAATTATAAAATGACGAGGGACTTTTGAGAGTTTGTGGAAGATGTTTATTTACAGCAGCAAGCAAGCACCTTCCAGAGGCTAAATATTTACCAAATCAATATGCAAATTCTTTAAAAAGAAAAGATTCTGATATTTGTTTAAAAAAAAAATCTGAACCATTTGTAAAAGACTAAATAATCCGGTGGTTAAAGTTACTGGAGGAAAAAACTGAGCTAGCCGGTGAATTTAGCATTAGCATTCTGCTAGGTGGCTCTTACTAGTGACGGGCTTCTTCGTCACCAACTAAAAATGCTACTCACTGCATATCTTTTTGTCCCGTTCCGTGAGCAGATAATTCTCTGAAGATGGTCCGGTGTCACCGTTTGCCGTTGGTCCGCCAAAACTACGCCGCTGAATTACAGTGGCGCCCCATCGTGGCTACCCGCCTACTTTCTCCCCGTTCTAGCATCCGAAATGCTAAACTAGCTAGCCGCTCTGTGTCTTCGCTCCATTGCTTTTGCCTGGTGGTGACAAACTAATCAATCCACGATGCATGGATCTTGTTTCTAAATTATTGTTTTTAAAGTCAACCTTCAACAAAGTTACTATTATATGATTCCCTTTAACGTCAGGCTCTGATTTGCAACAATCTTGTCTTCTACCTTTATTTAAAAGTATATATATATTATTAATTATTTTTGTGGTTTCATATATGTGGGCGGGACTATGATGACGTATTATTCAGGCGACTTTATCGCGCGGTGTTTGGTTGGAGGGACCCAGTTTCTGTTTTTTGCTCTTTTATCGCGTTAATAGTTTTGGAGACAAACTAGTAATACAATTTCAGGGCTTTAGGGCTGACAAGGGGGCACAAAGTATGTTTACCCCCAGAACTGTTCCAGGTTCCGGTCGCCGGCCGCAGGGCCGAACCCCCGGGAGGAAGAGCCTCTCTGGGCCGGCCAACAGCCTGCTGTTCTCCCCGCGTAGGACGCCTCTGTCGGCGAGGTGAGTGGACTGTCCGACGAAACGGCATTCTGCTTGAAACCCAGCTTTTGATTTTATCTTTCATATAGTAAGTTAGCTCAATTGACCCGGATTCACACACTTAAATACAGTTTGCTGCTACAGAAGAGACAGGTGGGTTTCAGGGGGAAATTCACAATTGATTGACATTTCTGACTTCGTTATTTCAGATATTTCAATCATTTTGACATCAAAACTTTTGATTCCATCAGAGGAATTATGCTTGTTGTTCTTATGCTTTTGGCGAAATGTGTGTCTTCACTTTACTGATTTAAATGGATGAATGGAAAACAGGTCAGAAATTATTTAAGAGCTTTAGCAAATGTTTGTTTTGAAAGATTTCCCAAAACTTCTTATATTTAAGCAGATTTATTTATGGCTGGGTTAAAAATAAATATTTTAAGTAAAAACACTTTTTGTCCATTTATCAAATCCATGAATTGTTTTAATTTGTAAAATGTAAAAATGCCTCATTTTTTAATGAGATTTCTTGTGGTTTAGATCATTAAATGATGTCCAAACTCTTTTTGTAACTAAAGGAAATTAGTTTTAAAAATGACACCATGGAATGTGAACTGTAATAACGGTATAATTCTTTTTTAATTTGATTTAAAATTTAATTGACTTTTGGATTTTAGCAGTCATTTGCATCCTTTAAGATTTTTTTTATATTTCACTTTTACTCAAATTTAAAATGGTCCTCATGATTTTTATGTAAAATGGAATAGAAAACCTTATTTGTGATTATATGTGGTATATTGAAATTCAGCTACATCTGTTAAATATTTTATAATCAAGTTGTTTTTATTTTAAATAACTTTAAAACGTCTTGCCCTAACCAGGTAATACATATTTGTTTGTTTTTTGTTTGTGGTTTTTTCGTTTGTTAGTTTTTTATACATTTTTGCACATTAGTTGTCTTTGTTTTTAATTAGTTTTTAATTTTTCTAACATAAATGTCTTCAACTAATTTAGCTTGTTAGTGTGTTTTAGTTTTATTCAGCTTTTTCGTTGTCAGTTTTTCTATCCGTGTTCTTTGAGTGATAAATAGTTTTATTGTGCTGTAACCCTCAGACTGAGGAATTATGCATCTATTGGATCAGGAAATGCTGTTTTTTTCTATTCTTTCATCCTGGTCTTCATGCAGGACCACAGACTTCTGTGACACATGCAGCGAGCAGAAGGTCCCGCTCAGGCTGCTTTGTTTTGATGTGAGGCGTGTTTCTCGTGCAGGTCTACTCCCACACGCGTGCAGAGCCACGCAGCCGCAGAAACCATCAACTATGACGTTCAGACATTCGGCTCCTCGCTGCCCGTCAAAGTGATGGAGGCTCTGACCATGGCTGACGGTGAGAGAAGCCTCTTCTCCTCCTGGAGTGGAGGGTTTTGGGGTTTTTGTAATCCGGGGTCATATTTCTCAGTCTGCTGGTGTTTTTCCCTCCAGCTGATGAGCGCATCTCCGTGAAGGTGAATGAGAGCGGATGGGCCTGGATGGTTTGTGGAGAAAGTCTGATCATATGGAAGATTTGCCAAACCGCCGTCGCAAAGGTGTCACGCACAAACTCGACAACATACTCTGGATGGTTTCAAACCCTTTCTGACTCTGACGTGTTGGGTTAACCGCTGTTTTCCTGCAGTTATCCGTTTGTAAGGAGCTGCAGCTGCCCAGCAGTCAGTACGACTACTCCGCCGACCTCGTGGCCGTGACCTCCGCCGCTCCTCTGGAGGTGGCTCCTGTTCAGTCCATCTCTGTCTTGGCGGTGACGGCAGAAGGATCGGCTCGTTTCTGGCCGAGTCTGGCCCATGAGGGAAACTACACGGACTCAGATGTGGATCTGGGAGATCTCTGCAACTTTGTTGTTGCCGTCAGAGTAAGAACTCTTTTGTTCTGGTTTGACTCTATAGCTTCAGTCCTGACTCTGACGGATGTTGTTGCTCTTTCCTCCACGGCCTGCGCTGCTCTCAGGGTGGAAGCTTCGTTTTATCGACCGTCAGGAATCAGCTGCTGAGGACGAGCGCCGATTCGTCTGGGAAGCTGCAGCATCGGGCTCTGCAGCAGGGTCAGGGCATGCTGTCCGGCATCGGGCGCCGCGTCTCCAGCCTGTTTGGCATCCTCTCCCCGCCAGCCAATGACACTGTGAGCTCCATTAAGAGTCCCTCCATGTTTTTGCAGGAATCCTTGCATGTCTGCCTCACACTGCTGTGTTTGCTCAGCTCCACAGCGTGCTGTGGGTGGAACAAACCAGCTGCCTGTACGCGCTGACCTCTTCCAGCCTGAGCAAGTGGGAGGTGGACGACAGCTCAGAGCGGCACGTCCTCACCTGGGACACCCGCAGAGCTCTGACCGAAAGCATCACCGACTCCATCTGGGTCAGTCAAACCCCGACGCACAGTTCCAGCATCGTCGCTGTCATCAGAGCTTCCTAACAGCAATCCGTCACGCTGTGCTGCGTTGACACCGAACCCGATTCACGTGTCAGATTTTGACACCTGTCCAGAAAATGTGTTTTCACACCAGACGCTCCCGCCGTGTGTGGAAGGAACCACTGTTCAAAGTTTTTAGCCTCGTCGCTTCGTGGAAGCATCAACTGTGGATCTCATTTACGATTCCTGCAGACGAGGATGGTGCTGAGAGATCAGGTTGATTTATTTTGAAGAGCTCTACAAAATCATCAGTAATCGTGTCTCCATGTCTGGGTTCATGAGATCATTCAGAGACTCTAACAGTACGGCGAGCTTCTCCATCTAATGCAGGAGCTGCGTCTTTCAGTGGTGCTTCTGTGTCTCTGTGACCCAGTTTGACAACTCGCTGCCCCACATTTGCCTCAGGAAGTAAGAAAATAAGAATAAAATTAGGGGAGCCTCTTATTATTGTCTCGATACAAATATCATTAAGCTCGTCTTGATGCCCAAAACGCGCCGCTACTAGACCGCCACACTGCAGGACCTCTGATCACGTCTATAAAACTAATTTTGAGCTCAACCACACGCCGGCGTGTTAAATTCTGCAGACAGACCTCTATATCTGACTATGCTGATAAGCTGCCAGTATGACCTGTTTTTGTGGGAGACGGGGCGCGTTTCGGTCCAGAACACACAGGTTTAAAACTTGAAACTGAATGAAGCAGACGTGTTGACAAACTCCTAGAACTGAGATCACGACTACTTTTCTTCTTCAGGGCTCCGACAGCAACTTCCAGGAGATGAAGGAGGGGGCAAACGTGGCCTATCTGGACATGAAGCTCAGCCAGTAAGGATGTTTGTTTGTTGAAAACGTAAAACCTCAAACCTTTTTTTTTTTTTAAAGGAGTTTACAGGTAAATCTAACCTTTGAAGCTTCAGTTATTTCAGAAATCCTCTAAATGCTCTGGAGGAGCCGCTGGGCTGCGTTCTGAGATTCTTTCCTTAAAGCTGTCAAAGTCGGTTCCTCCTGGATTCTGGTCGGAGCCTCACTCTTTCCCGTTGTGTTTGCCTTCAGAGCCGGTTTGGTGATCCTAGCTGCAGCCTGGCACCCGGCGGACTCCCCCTGCCTCGTCTACTTCTGCCTCATCACGCTGCAGGACGGCGGCGCCTCCATCTCTGACCAGTTCAATGTGGAGGTGACCAAGTACTCCTGTCCTTTCCAGGTAAAGCGTGCAGTTTTTCGTCCACAACCCGTTCTTGTCATCCACACCTGAAGACTTTCTCCCTCTTCCCGAAACCCGACGTCTCCTCAGAGCGAGGCGGCGCTGCAGGCCACCCGCTTTCTGCTGCCGCGCTCTCCTGGCTTCACCGCCTTCTTGTACAACGAGGAGCTGGTGTTCGCCTGCCCCACGGGCACCAACAGGGCCGCCATACCTGACGAGAAACTCAGCTTCAGCTCTCCAGGTGAAACGATGCTTTAAATTGATGCTTTTGCTCTCAAGTGTTTTAGATTCTATGGGAACATTAAATGTTTGCTGGTTTAAAATGGTTTTCAATCATTTTCAATTTCAGATCTGTCACTTTTGTCTTCTGAAAATTTCTTATTGTTTTGTTTATAATCAAAATCAAAGTTAGTTTTTTCTCTTTATAATTCTATAAATGAATTGAACAGCTTGAGACTGATTTCTGATTTTTGTCTTGTAACTACATCACTATATTAACTGTCTTGTAGATGATTTAAATTAAGTTTTTTCTCTTTCTGGGTTTCCTTTGGGAACATTTTTACAAACTTTGCTTTAAATACTTTTAGCAGCGTCACTTGTCAGGCTTCTGCAGCTCATCTCGTGCTCAGATTGTCTTTAAAAGTCATCTACTGCTGCAGAATTTTAGTGCTGCATTTGTTTTAACTACACAAACGGCCCCTTCCTCCGTTTGGACAGGTGACGGTGTGCGTGGCGGGGGCTGCTGCGCCGACCTGCCGGTGTTTTTCTCCCAGAACAGCGGCCTGTTGGCGGTGGTGGCCAGAGAGAGCGCCTCCATCCTGCCGGAGACCATGGAGGACTCACTGTGCTCGTCTCTGGCTGCAGCTCCGGAGGTAAATCTTCAAAAAGATCAGAGCAGAACCAGATTCTGATCCGATTCACCAGTTCTCAGGTCCTCCTGAGAGTTTGCTTTAGTCAGCCCGGTTCCAGGTCTGCAAGGCTTCAGGCTGACTCTTCTGCTCTGCTGGGATGTGCCGGAAGACTGAAATGATCAGAATTTTTTTGTTTTTGAAGGTTTCTGTCATGGAGACTCCGAGCAGGGCGGAGCTTGTGGCTCAGGAGGACAAAACCAAGCTGCTGAAGGCCGCCTTCCTGCAGTTCTGTCGGTACGGCGACTAAAAACTATTGACTGTCTGCAAACTGGACTGAGTTAGACTTTTTTCCCCAGATTCCTATAACACCATTAGACATATTTCAGGTCAGAATGCTGTAGATCTGAGTAAAAACACATTTTTTTTTAATAAAAGCTGGAGAAAGCTGAGTCTAAACTTTATCTTATGCAAACTGTATTTATTTTTTTCTTTTCAATCTTTGAAATGTCTGAAACTTTCCTGACCTGAGTTCACTGCCTGTTATGATGCTTCTGCTTTTACTCATGTGTGACTTCATTCATACGGATCCACGCTGGTGCCTCCAGTTAAAACAAACAACTTGAATTTCAGTTGTTAGGTTTTAAACGTAAGGATAACCTTAAGGTTTGGATTAATAAGATGCTAGTAATGTTAAAGACTATAACCTAGAATTATCTTTTTTGTTTTCTATCAAAAGACTAAAACTAAAGTTATGTTGAGATTCTGGAAAATCCACCAAGTTTACCATAAGTTCATTTATTTTTATCGTGCAAAGCACAAATGTGAAAATAAAAGAATTATTCTTAACAACAGAGCTCAAACAACAATAACTAATTATATAAAAATGGTGCTTCAGCTGGACAGACTTTTAAACTGAAGGTTTAAAGTTTTACGGTAGAGAAGAACTGAGCAAAAACACAAAGATTAGCTAAGATCTGCAGGCAGGCTGTGATTTGGAGAGTTTAGAGCCTTTATTTTGAAAATCCTCCAACATTTAGATCCGCCTCTCCAAAAGAACTAGACTTAACGACAAAGAATGTCTTTTTCTTCTTCAGGAACGACCTCGTTGGAGCTCAGACAGTCATAGACGAGCTCTTCCCTGCCGACGGCGATGCAGAGGAGGGGGCGGAGCTGGACGCCATCGTGACTCAGATCAACCTGGAGCTGGTGGACGATTACCCGGCTTCGGACCCTCGCTGGGCCGAGTCCGTCCCAGATGGTGAGGAGGAGACGGGCTGGACCAAAGGGACTTTAGTTCCAGAGCACTTCTAAGCTTCTGATTTCCCCTCATTTGCGGTTGTTTCAGAGAGCGGGGGCTTCCCTCTCATGTCTCTGATCATCGTTCACCAACTGGAGGACAAGATGAAAGCTCACGGCTGCTTCATGGAATTCCTGCTGCAGGTAAAACCTGGAAGATGACCTCATTTCTCATGTTTATATAATGAAGAAGGGAATCTTCTTAAAGGTTTCATCTGTAAGTCATTTAGTGAAAACTTTTTTTCTCAAACTACGAAGGATTTCCACATTTCTGTAGTCATTTCTTTGATCCAAAACTGCTAAATATCTGGGAAATCTTCATCTCTGTGGACAGAAATCCACTTCAGAGAAGAAAATGTTTTCTTCCTCCTCTCCTTCCAGGTGGGTCTTCTGGACCGCCTCACCCAGGTGACGGTGCGTTCGACCCCCATGGCAACGCGCCTGCTGCTGTGCGAGCACGCCGAGAAGCTGATGGCTGCCATGGTCCTGAAGAACCACCACACCAAGCACGGCGAGCTGGTGAACCGGGCCATCAGCGCGGCCCTGCAGAGGAGCGGCACCTCCATCCCGCCCAGCCTCACTCCGGCCGACGTCTTCTTCAGAGAGGTGCCTGCCGCCCCACCGCCACCACTGTGAGGTTTGGCAGCGGGGCGGCCCCTTCATTGTCGTGTCGGCGCTCTCACAGGTGTCTCAGATCTCCTCGGTGTTCGATTGCCTGCTGGAGGAGGAGGAGCGGAGTCTGAAGGAGTACCCGGTTGACTCTGTGCAGTGGGCCGAAGTGGTGCTGATAGTGAACAGCATCATCAAGGTAAGCGTGGCGCCAAAGACCAAACGGGTGCTCCGAGCAGCCCGCTGATGCGTGTGTGTGTGCAGGACATGCTGCAGGCTGCGTGTCAGTATAGAAACACCAAGGCCTCCATGTACAGAGCCCCTGAAAGAGCTGCAGTGGAGCCGGAGTACATCCCCTGGACAGGTGAGTCCCTTTCAGTGTTGACCTCATTTAACCTTGAAGAGCTGATGCTGTAAAAACGCTTTTGTTTTCCTCCAGCGTCAGGCGGCGTCGGAGGCGTCCGCTCCGTCATTTCCCGCCAGCACAACATTGTCCTGTCCTCGGTGTACCCGCACGCCGACTCCCAGCTGCGCAGCTCCCTCTGTGAGCAGCTGGTGGCGCTGTTGGACATCTACCTGAGCAGCTACGTGGCCCAGCTGACCTCCCTGCAGCAGCCGAGGCCCGCAGGAGCCCAGCAGGAGCGCTACAACAGCCTGGAGATGGAGTACAGCCAGCGCCGCTCCGAGCTGCTGTCCCCGCTGCGTGAGTCTCCGTGGAGGGACGGCGTCCCGACCCTCGTGCACGCCCCTGTGAGGCCGCCACGTTTTTATCAGACGCAGTCAGCAGCTGACAGGATGCTGTGTTGCAGTGGAGCTGGGTCAGTACCAGTGGGTGGCAGCGCTGGCCGAGAAATACTGCGACTTTGACATCCTGGTCCAGATGTGCGAGCAGACCGACAACCAGAACCGCCTGCAGCACTACATGGCCAAGTTTGCAGAGCAGGTACCTGAAAGCCGCTACGGCACAGCTTCATGGTGATGATGGGGTTTTTCTCACGTTCCTGATCTGAAACCTTGAACACCAGAGCTTAAACTCCAGTGTCATTCAACGACTGTAACCTTTTGAGTGTTTAGTTAATTCTGATTCTCCACTTCGATTCTGAAGTGGAGAAAAAGCGGCGAACGTAACGTGTTGCATTAACAGTTTATAGCCGATATGAAAGGCCGCTGTTCTCCGAGTCAGAATCAGCTGATTCGTGTCGATCACGTTAACGATTGAAGGGTTACGAAATGTCTAAGAATGTGTTTAACATCGCTGGTGCTCATTTACACATTTTATTAGTTTTAGCACCCTCAAAGTATTCCACCTCTGCTGTTTGATTCTTATATAAATATTTTAAAAGGGTTTTAATGTGCTTTGCTTTGTGTTTACAGCCCAAAAAATGAGTTAAAATATGTTGAAGAAATAAAAAAAACAGAATTCAAAATAACAAATAATAAAAATGCTGAAGGAAAACTCAATAGTAAAAGAATATATATACAACAAAGGAAAGTTGACAAGAATCTAAAATATCCTGAAAAAAGCTTAATAAAAATATGCATTATAATAAAATCTGTAAAGGAAACTAAAATATAGATGCAACAGAAGGAAAAGCTGTAGCTAATATGTAGAATAAATACATCCAGATTTAAAAAAAAACTTAAATCTACTAATAGATGCCTAATAGGAAGAAAACAAAAAAAAATACAAATCTTTTGTTTTAAACGTATTTATTATTAGATTCTTTTTTTTTTTTTTTTAGTATTTTGAAAACTCTAAATCTCTTTTTCAGTCATTCCACCTTTTTTAGGGTAATTTAACTTCTTATCAACTTTGTTTTTTAATGTTAGGTTTCTCTTTTGCATGTTTAGTATATTGAATTCTGTTTTTTGTGCTTTTTATTATAATAAATTTGCATTTTTTGCTACAAACTCAAAGCATCTGAACCCTTTTTAAGCCCTTCGTAACTTAATTTATGTAAAACAAACATTTTTCAGTCAGATTATCTGGAGTCCAGGATTAAATGATAGCGAGGAACTGTGTGTGAAGGAATTAAACGGCTACAGCAAACATTCTTCTCAGGAGTTCCATCATATGGTTTAAAAAAAAAAAATCAGATTTTTAAATTCACTCTGGAGCTTCAACAGATTATCAGTTTATCTGTTGCCATTTTTTTGTAATTCTTTAGCAGAACTCAGGCAAAACTTTCTGGAGCAACTTTGTCTCCTTGTTGCTTGAATGAAAGCAGGAGGTCCAACCATCAGGACACGCTGTGAATCTTCCTCCTCCTCATTTTCTTTGCAGAACTTTGCTGACTTTGTGTTTCGGTGGTACATGGAGAAGGGGAAGAGGGGGAAGCTGCTGTCCCAGCCGGCTGCGCAGCACCAGCAGCTGGCCAGCTTCCTGAAGTCCCACCAGCACCTGAGCTGGCTCCACAACATCCACGTGCACGACTACCAGAGCGTACGCCACCTTCACACCCTCACACGTGCATCTGCACGCCGACGACAGGCACAGGACAGTTTACTTCAGCTCAGAAGCACAGCTATCAGGAGATTTAATCTGGAAATAAAGTAAATGGACCCTCTGATTTAAAAGCACCGGGTCTTTAAATGAAAGAAGCATTCATTAAAAAACATGATTCAGTGTCTGTAGAGGAACTTTACATCTGCAGACATTATTTTATGCCCTTATTGCTCCTTTAAGGTCCCACCACTCAAAGCGCGTTTTTCAGTCGTAAATCTAGGATTTAATATTTATAGCACTAATGAAAAACGATTTAGAATTCTCTGAATTATTACGTGAACGTAGGGGAAGAAAGGGGTAAATATTTATCATTTGCCGATTATTCCTCCATCCTGAACTGCTTCTATTGCCATGCAGGCCTTCAGGACGCTGTACAGCCAGGCCAGCACGGAGACGCGCTACTTTGTGAAGAAGAAGACGCTGCTGGCGCTCAGTAAGCTGACGGCGCTGGCCTCAGATCTGCCCGACGACCAGATCAACAAACAAGTGGACGGTACACAAATGAACGAAAGAAAAACTGGATGGATGATGGATGGATGATGGATGATGGATGGATGGATGATGGATGATGGATGGATGGATGATGGATGATGGATGGATGGATGGATGATGGATGGATGGTGTTTATGCAGAACATTGAATGTTTGATTTTCATTAAATTGGCTTCACATAAAAGGCAGATTTAAAATTTAATGCACTTAAAGAAGTTTGAATAAATTATTTTAACTCTGTAAAGCACCTTCGTGAAAGTTGCTTTAGAAAATAAATAAATAAAATTAAATGAATTACTTTTTTTAATTCAATTACATTTAGTCTCAAACATACCGTCAAAACAAACAGCATGAAAGATGATTAAAACATGTACGTCTTCCTTTTTTCAAGATTTAATTGATGTTTGTGCAAAAGGAGGCACCTAAACTTTGTCTGTTTAATGAATAGACAATAGAGTTTATTGATCATTCATTCATCCTTTCTTTCAACTTTTTTTCTTTCCTCTGTTTTTCTTTTCATACTTTCTCTGTGTAATGCTTTCTTTCTTTTCAACCTTTTTTTTTCTTTCTTTTTTCTTCTTAATTTTCTTTTTGTTCTTTATTTCTTGCATTCTTTTTTTTCCTATCCTTCCTTCCTGGTAGCTCCACCCTCAGCATCCTTTCCCAGCATCCTCCCTGTTCCTCCTCTCAAAGGTCTCCATCTGTTTCCCTGCATTGATCTCCAGACCATAATCTGTTCCTCTGATGGATTCATTCCTGATCCGTCCAGGTTCCAAAGTGAACCTCAACATCTTCTGCTCTGCTTCCTGTCTGAGCATCAAAACTGTCCTAAAATAAACAAAACTAAGAGAAATGACATGATATTGACTCCATTGAAAGTGTGGCATGTGGCTCCTTCAGAACAACCTCCTTCAGAGGTCCAGTTGTGTTCTTGAGGCCCACTTGAATCCACGTTTGCTGTGGTTCTTCTGTCTGATCAGAGATCGTGGAGCAGGAGCGCTTCCTGCTCCACCAGGAGACTCTGCCCCGCCAGCTGCTGGAGGAGAAGCAGCAGAACCCGGACACCATGCCTCTGCTCAACGCTCACAGCCTCATCCAGGTGAACACGCACACGTGCGCCGCTCGCATCGAAAGGCGGGGCTTCTTCTCACCTGTCGAACGCTTCCTTCGTCTCCTCTGCAGCTGTACATCTGCGACGACAACAGACGAGCCAACGAGTACGACTTCAAGAAGGCTCTGGACCTGCTGCAGTACATGGAAGAGGTCAAGTCGGCTTTGATTGAAACTCTCTTCTGCCGTTCTGACGTGGACTCATGAGGATTTGCTGTGTTGCAGGAGGACGCCGTGGACATCGAGGCGTTAAAATGTGAGATCTTTGGCAAAGCTCTCAAGAGGGACGAGTGAGTTCATGTTTTTTTTTGAAGAAACGTACAGGAGCGTCGCCGTAAACACTGGCTGTCACCGTTTAGTTACACTTGTCTGGTTTCCAGCTGGTCGACTGCAGACGGAAGCGACGATCCTCTGGAAGCTGCTAAAGACAGCATCTTCGTCAAGATCCTCCTCAAACTCATGCAGGAAGGTGAGGAAAGCTCATCGGGTCAACACAAAAGCAGGAAAATCAATGTCAGCTCAAGAAGAACGAACGGATCCTAACGCTTTTTGACTCTAAACTAATGAGAACCCAGTTTGATTAGGATGGTTTCAAAATCTTAAAGTTTAATATCTAAAATACACGCGTGGAGAAAATTGTTGGTACCATTCGGTTGATGAAAGCAAAACTCACAATGCTCACAGAAAAAACTTGAATCTGACAGAAGTGATGATAACTAGAAATGTTATGAAAATTTAACCAAAATCATGAAACAGGTCTGGACAAAAAGGATGATAGCCCTACAAAAGACTGAAAATAATGTGAAGGGAAATGTTGAGTTCACTCATTAGCCTCATAGGCGTCTACAGTCTTGTATTCAGTCAGTGGGCTTATATAAAGGGCCACATTAGGGGGGCCTTGTCTGCACCACAGGCTGTTTCAGGACATTAGCAAGAAAATCACAGACCAGCATGTGAAAGGAAAGGCTACAAGGTCATTTTCAAGCAGCCTGATGCTCCTGTGACTACAGTTACACCTATTATTCAGAGATGATCCATGGGTCTGCAGCCAAGCTCCCTGGTCAAGACAAAAGTGATGGCAAACCAAAGAGAAGGAAGATATAAACTGATTAAAGATTAAAGGGGAACGTCAAGCTCCAGGAACATCAACGTCGGATCAGAGCTTCAGACAGAGTCCCAGCGCATCTCTGTGGAGGTTTATGATGTTCTGTGGACACGTCAGACTAACTTTTTTGTTTTTTTTCTCAGGTGTTTCTCTGCAGACGTACCTGCCTGACGTCAAGGAGCTGCTGGATCTGGACGAGCTGAGCAGTTTGAAGACCAAACCGTACTTTGAGTTTGTCCTTCGAGCCAATTATGAACATTACCTGCAGGCTCAGATGTGACGGCAGCGCAGCTTTGACCTTTCTTTCCCTGTTTTGAAATGCTCTTTTCTAAATAAACATGTTTGTATTTCTGCACCTACAGTGACGCTTGTTTGGTTCTCAATAAGTCATATTTCCTAAAACTCCTCCATTCAATTCCCATGAGGTCAACAGTGAAACCTCAAACCGTTCTTTATCTTTGGACTCTGAAGATCTCCAGACGCGTTGCTGCATCATTCAGGGCTTTCTGCCGTCGGCTGACGCGGAGCAGACCTCGTCTATAAATAAGTCGACTCTGATGCTCTAGATGAGATCCTCTGCTGGAAAAGCTGCAGATGCCTGAAACTACGAAAAGCAGGTTGGATGAATCATCAATCCTGACAAATGTAATCTGTCTAAGAAGCCTTAATCTAACAATAAAAGATGTTTGCTTAATGCAAACTGTGACAAAAATGACGAGAAAAGAGAGTTTAATATAAAAACGTAAACCTTTATTGATCATTAAAAGAAGGACAGAAGACATTTAGTCGTGTTCTTGTTCTTGTTTTCCTCTGTTTTTTATATTTAATGACAAGCGCTGACAGCTTTATTTTTTATTATATTGCATAAATGATGCAGATCCATGAGGATGATCAGAGTATGTTATGCAGACTTTTAGCATAAAAACATTTTTTTTAGGTTTTACAAAAGTAGCAAATAGTTTTTGATCTGATCTTTGTCATTATTGTTCACATTAAATCATTTGTTCTGGAAACTAAGAAGAGCACTTTTCTCAGGTGAAACGATTGTTTTCCGGGAGGTTTAGTTTTAATGAAGCGTTCTAGATTCATGACTTGGTTCTGGTCCCGGTTGGGTTCTGTTTTCGAGCACGCTCAGCGTCTGTGAATCCTGACGCCTCTGGGCTCCAGAGAACAGTTGGATAAACACTGCAGGCCTTTTGGTCGCCCTGCAGCTGTCTGGAGGGAGGGGGGTCCTGAGCCGCTTGTTTTAGAAACACAAGCGAGGGTTTCTGTCAGCTGCTCTGCAGAAATTCAGATTTTAATCAGATTATCTGATTAGGAAGTTGGTCAGAAATGTTTTCACAAGATAAGATCTACTGATTTTTATTTTCTGTCTTTAATTTACTTCACTCTGCTACTCTGTAGTAGTGTGAAGTTTTTTATTTAGATTAAAGCGTTTTTGTTAATGTTTGTCATCAGATTTTATCCCGTACACTTTTAATCTGAATATATTAATATATTGAGTACAGCTTCATTTTTAGCTTTTTTTCTTTTTTCATGCCTAAATTTTAATTTTCCATAAGTCTTAACAATTCTATATATCAACATTACTAAAGCTTAAAACTCTAATACAATAAAATGCAATGCAAATAATCCATTAAGCTAAAAAGAAAAGTACTTCCAAAAAAGCAAAACTATTTAAGGACAGAGAGTATTTACTGAGAAAGAAAAATTACATTTCTATGGACAACCCAAAAAGTCTGTGCATTTGTGTCCATGTGGTGATGTAGTGAAATAACATAAAATAATTTTAAAATATCAAAATTAGTAAAAAAAAAAAAAAAAAAAAATGTTACACAATAAAAAATAATAATCATACAAACAAAACAAATTTGGAGACGTATAACTAAAAAGATTCCTAATGGAAAAATTAACAGACAGCCATAACTTGATGTTATTTGTTATGCTTTTTTTGTTTATCTTAAAATTCCTCTTATTCCTATAAATAATTATATGTTTAATATGTAAAAATATAACATTGGGGGTCGGAATATATATGTTTTTTTTTTTTTCTTATACTCATTTTTGTGAGCACTTTATTACTTTCTATCATGTTTATATAAAAGGGATTACATTTTAAAATTCAATCATTTGGTTGTCGATGAATAAAACAAAAATATGCCCTACAAAATTTGGAGGAAAATAGTTTAAAACTAAACGTTTAGGAGAAAAAAAACTATAAAACTAACCGACATCTTTATTAAACTAGAAGACGAGATGTGTTGAACACCGCACGGGACGATAACGGTTAGCCTGGTCCGTCTCCATAAACGGGCTCGTGCGCTCGCGCCTGCGTGGTTGTGTCATCCTTCCCATATAAGTCCCTGTTGGCGCGCGGGCTCCCTCTGCAAACAGGCGGTGACCCCCGCGCGCGACCAAATATGGAGGAAGGGCGGCTGAATTCCTGCCGGATCTTCGGACATTCCTGACAGCTGTCTGCACAGAAGGAAAAGGGAAGGAATCCGGGCTGGGATGGAGGGGAAGGCGTATATAAGGACCCCGGCGTTGTCGGGATGTCACCGCCGTCACCTGGCTACACCAGCAGCAGCGCTTGATTTCCTCACCGACAGCCGGAGGCAAACGGGGGTAAGCGGCTTGGATGAACCGACAGGAGACTGGAGGAAATGAGGGCGCGTCAATAATTGGGGTTAATGGTTCCTGTGAGGATGAGTAACGGGGCAGATGGAGAATAATCCGGGCTAAGTGGTTAACTAATGGATGCTGGCAGAACTGAAGGCTGTTTTAGTTCAACTTAATCGGTTGGGCGGAGAGTCGAAACTGGTGCATTCGGGTGCTGTCGGAATTTTCATGAACAACACTCAATTCAGTGAAAGACAGAAATTATTATATTCAAGATGAGAAACACATCATTATTTGTTTTAAAATCTGAAAATTTCTATATGTACACTTTAGATCTTGTTGGTTTGATTTGGAGATACATTACCCCTACGTGTTGTTTGTATTTAAAGCTAGCCAAATTATTTTCGTGCAAATGAATTTTTAGTGACTAGTGGTTTAATTCTAATTGTAAAGCCTTAATATTTATTCAGAAAAATGAACAAAGCTTTAATTTGACTTCTCCTTTCCTGAATCTGGGAGCCCTGCTACTGTAATGACTGAGTTAAAAATGAGTCTTTGAACGCATCATTTCTGAAAACAAACTGCGCTCCATCAGCGGCTGATTACAGCCGTTTCCATTCATTTAAGTCCCTCTGGGTTCATTATAAACACACAGAGAATATTGCTGGCCTCAGATGAATGTTTATTATGGCTGTGACGGTTTAAGTAGAGCAAAGTTTACTTTGTGTTGCTCTGCTTTGTATCATCAGACACAGACTGCCTGATTTAAAACAAAAAGGGCATTAATTCAGAATAACTTTAAAGGTTTTTGTTGTAACATAGAAATAACCAGTTATTCATTTCTTAAATATGTCATAAGGACTGTGTTTTATCTAGACAAGAAATTCAGTTTAAAACTAGATTTGTTGAAGCAGATGTCCCGTGTTTGGTGGGTCAGGTTTAGGTCTTCCTGCAGAAGCATCACCATCTTTCCTTTTCTGCAGACATGTGCGACGACGATGAGACCACGGCCCTCGTGTGCGATAACGGCTCAGGGCTGGTGAAGGCTGGCTTCGCCGGCGACGATGCCCCCAGGGCCGTCTTCCCCTCCATCGTGGGCCGTCCCCGCCACCAGGTAGAACCCAGCACAAAGACTGAACCAGAACGATCAAATCCATGACCCCCCCACAGGCTGAGCTCACCTGCTCTCCCCCCTTCAGGGCGTGATGGTCGGCATGGGTCAGAAAGACTCCTACGTGGGTGACGAGGCTCAGAGCAAGAGGGGCATCCTGACCCTGAAGTACCCCATCGAGCACGGCATCATCACCAACTGGGACGACATGGAGAAGATCTGGCATCACACCTTCTACAACGAGCTGCGCGTGGCCCCCGAGGAGCACCCCACCCTGCTGACGGAGGCCCCCCTCAACCCCAAAGCCAACAGGGAGAAAATGACCCAGATCATGTTTGAGACCTTCAACGTTCCTGCCATGTACGTGGCCATCCAGGCCGTCCTGTCGCTCTACGCCTCCGGCCGAACCACAGGTGAGTCCAGGATCCGCTTTAAGTCCTGAGAGGTCGTCAAAAGAATGTCGACTCTGGAGCCAAAGCTCTGGTGATAAAGGGTTAAGGGATACACTTTATAGACTTGGGTGAAAAGTCAAGGAAGAGAAAAACTTTTCTTCAAGAAATCTGTCATGTTTGTGGCTTTAAACTGTTCCTCCTGAAGAGATTTTGATGAGAAGTTGTTTCAGAGTCAGGATGAGTCACATGAACAGGGTCTTTATTTTTATTCCCGGCAACACTGATGTGTAGTTTTAGTCCCCGCTGTGGATACGGACCCCTTAAGATGTGGCCGCCTCTCTCTATGACCTTCCACGGACCCGTACTACCCAAAAACCTGCAGCATCCGTGCGGGTTAACCCCATCTTATAGGTGCATGTGACTAAAGGCCTTACGTTTGTGATGGACCCTCAGGTATTGTTCTGGACTCTGGTGACGGCGTGACCCACAATGTCCCCATCTATGAGGGCTACGCTCTGCCGCACGCCATTATGCGTCTGGACCTGGCAGGCCGGGATCTGACCGACTACCTCATGAAGATCCTGACTGAGCGCGGTTACTCGTTCGTCACCACAGGTGATCGCTCGAACCCAAAGTGAGTTTCTGAACGTTGCTGGGAGGACCTAACGTCCAGCTGCTTCTTCCCAGCGGAGCGTGAGATCGTGCGCGACATCAAAGAGAAACTTTGCTACGTTGCTCTGGACTTTGAGAACGAGATGGCCACGGCCGCCTCCTCCTCCTCCCTGGAGAAGAGCTACGAGCTTCCAGACGGTCAGGTCATCACCATCGGCAACGAGCGCTTCCGCTGTCCTGAAACTCTGTTCCAGCCATCCTTCATCGGTCAGAACCTGCTTCTCTGGATCTTTCTGATTCCATCGTCTCATCATTGACCTACCTCTCTCTCTCTCTCTCTCTCTCTCTCTCTCTCTGCTGCACACCTGAGCAGGTATGGAGTCCGCCGGCATCCATGAGACCGCCTACAACAGCATCATGAAATGTGACATCGACATCCGTAAGGACCTGTACGCCAACAACGTGCTCTCCGGCGGCACCACCATGTACCCGGGCATTGCTGACCGCATGCAGAAGGAGATCACGGCTCTGGCTCCCAGCACCATGAAGATCAAGGTACGCCGGCCCAACCAAACGAGGAAGTTCTGTGATCCGAGGCGTTTTCTGGAACCCAAACGTGTGTTTTTCTTCCCCCCCCCCCGTGCAGATCATCGCCCCTCCTGAGCGTAAATACTCCGTCTGGATCGGTGGCTCCATCCTGGCCTCCCTCTCCACCTTTCAGCAGATGTGGATCAGCAAGCAGGAGTACGACGAGGCCGGGCCGAGCATCGTTCACCGCAAGTGCTTCTAACCGTCAGAACTGCAGGACTCTGACCCGGCTGCGTCTCCCAGCTTGTTTTCCAGCAGCAGGGGGCGTATTTTCAACTTGTAAATAACTTATTTATTCCGTATATTTGTCATGTTTTGAATGTGAATCCTTTTCTGTGCGTGAGCTTCGAGGTACGACGCGGTTCGGCTCGGACCGTCAGAATAAAAGACCAAATGAATCATCAAAATAAACCAAAGTATGAACTGATGCGCGGCTGCTGTGTGGTTCTGTAAACAGTCCTGGAACTGAAGCCATAAAACCCAGAATGACCTCAGGTTTCATGTTCTGAAGCACTTCTACCATTTATATTTTTATTATTAACAGATGTTTTTATTAGTCACACTGAAACTCTCAAAGGAAAACACAAACCTTCATCATGAATCCAACACGATTTTGCCTTTACTTTTGCCTTTACTTTCCGTCCAAACTGGGAAAAAAAAACTACAAAATGAATAAGATTTTATTCTGACTGACTGATGACACTTTTTGTTGTGGCCTTTTAAGATACTTCAAGGAGTGAAAATCTGGTCCTGTCAGGTCCTGAGCATATTTAGAATTTTCACCTGTTGTGCTCAGGTGGAGAGGAGGGAGTCTGCGCAGTCCGTTTCCTCTGAACATCTATTTTCAGCCTTCAATCTTAGGCCAGTTTTTTTTTTTTTTTTTTTTAATCAAAGCAGCAGAAAATAACACTGCAAAATACCGGAAGTGGGTCAAATTTTCAAAATAATTCCCCCAAATGACCAAGATACACCAGTCCTCAGTTTTAATATAATAAAAGTCTGATTTAAAGTTCATAGCTGAGGGCTGTGCAGCTATGAACAGAGTAGCCACTCATTGATTGAAAAAAAAAAGTTACATTTAATGTTCAGAGCTTTAACCAAGTTAATTTCTTTCATTGTCATCTAACTCTAAAAGCAGTAATTTAGCTAAATGTGTGATAGGATGAAACAGATGTTTAGATTTTATTGTTTTAATTGTTTTAACGAAAATGACTCCTAATGATTCCTAATTTGAATAAACAAAAAACTTCAAATTTTTCTGATCACAAAATAGGGAGTGAATTCATCAAGAACATTAATAAGAACAAGAACATTAATATTTATGTTACTATTTTATCTCTGGCTGATGGTTGATTGATAGAAGAACACAATAATGTTAAGTAAAGTGGGTTAACAATAAGTTTTACCTTTATTACTCGTGAACTCGCTTTTATTTTGAAAATCCCATCCAACAGTCATGGTTTATGGAAGCTAACATCCGGTTTTAGCTCTCGGTGTTTCGCCGTCGCTCAGCGGGGCGACGCTCGCCTTCTGACCGCCGAGCAGCGCGGTGGATTTCGCGGCGCGGACTCGCGTGGAATCCATCCGCGGTGGATGAACCGTAAATGTTCGCATCATCGCCGCAGGAGCCTGCAGAGCGGCGCGAGTTTACAAACGGAGATCGGAAGGTAAGAAAAGGCAACGGATGTTTTATTTTTATACAATTTTTTACTCAAATTTGTCAGATTTGAATTAGCCATAACATTTAAATTATTTGCGTCTTTAAACGTTTAGATTTCATAACTGCAAGCCTACATTTCTGTATTAAATCGAATTAAAGAGCGACTTTAAAAATGCATTAAAATCAAGCTGTTTACGATAAGAAAACATACGATTAAAGCAGAATAAAGCATTAATTACAGATAAAACGCATGAACGTAAACCGGATCCTATAGTTTAATGTTTCTCAGCTGAGATGAATAATTTAGATGTTTTAGGGACGGAGTGAAAGAAGGAGAGGACAAACGCTCAGAAATGTGGGCGGAAAGAGTCCTGACGGAACCGTGAAGAAGGTTGTGAGTAATGGAAGCTAAAGCCCCTCACGGTAATCTGTTATGGATGAGGCGGTGGGCGTGGCTTACAGGTAAACCCGGAAGTTTATTTAACACATGCAATTCAATGTTAGCTGTAATTTAAAGAGCCTAGTTTGGGTTTTAAACATGCATTCAGGTAAATGATTTCACCCGAAAACACCTGTTTGTTCAGAACTTCCTTATTAATATATATATATATATATATATATATATATATATATATATATATATATATATATATATATATATATATATATATATATATATATATAATTACTTATGTTGTTTCTATTTTTCGTATTTATTTAATAATTAAATTTTCATGGAGTGTTAATTTATTAATTTATAAAGAATTAGTTTTTTTTTTTTTTTTTTTCATTGCTGCTTTTTATGTATTTATTTTCTTGGTCGCTGTTAATTGCTGCTAGCTAAATGATTTTTTAAAAAGGGTTAATGCTTAAAAGAGCAGAATAAAATAGTTTTCTAGTTCTCCGGGTGACGCATGAAAAAGGCCAAATCCCCGGTAAAATGTCAGCTCTGGTCGAGTTGTGGAGAGGAATTCAACGTTGTTTTCTCTGAACTCAAATAAGCTCCTTCTGCAACAGCAGGACGGTTCCAGGCGCTTTGATCCTCTCCTGAAAGCGCACTGTGAACGGGACTGAAGGTGTATCATTCTGTGAAAGAACGTAATTGTCCTCAGATGTGGAGCGTTCTTCCTTCTGTATGTCTTTGAGGTGGTGCAGCATTGATGCACTCAAGTGCATTTGGTGGTCAGTTTATAGTTTGAACTACGGAAAAAATATCCTGAAAAAAATTAGGATTATCAAGAAGATGTAGAAAAAGGTTTCAGAACCAGAACGGTTCTTCTGACCAATAGACTGACAGAGTAACAGCTGTTTGTTTCTCTATAGAAGTCTATGGGATTTTGGTTTCTTGTAACCACTTCCTGTTTGGAATGCCAGGGGGGAGGAGTCACTCAGTCCAGTTCTCAGATACAGTCGACGACAGGAACTCCTGTGAATAAAGGACATAAAAGCATAGAAAGTCAGAGACTGAACCCTGGAACAGTAAAAGTTTCCTAAAGAAACTTGAGCCGGAGGGAAACGAGACGCTTTCCTGTGACCCAGATCCACCAACACGGCTGAGACGGCGGACTCGTTTCTCTCAGGTCAGAAAGTTCATCACCAGTTCAAACCTTTTGTTTTCCAGATGCAGACATTCCTGCAGCTTTTTCGGGTTGCAGGTTTACGTGTTTGCTGATCTTCTTACAGACGCTCAGAAAATCCTGTTGAGTTTTGCTGCTGGAAACAGTAAACGATAAGAAAATCAGTGCCAAACGTTGTGGTGAATCCACAAATAACCGCTTACATGATCTTTATAGATTGGTTCCTATTAAAAACCGTGAAGATAAGTGTCCAAAAACCACAAAGAATCTTTACCTCTGACTAAATGAAGGGATTGTTTTTTTGTTCCAGAGCGACTGGGAGCAAACCTGAGGAAAAGCAGGAACCATGTTGGCCAAGAAGGTCAGGACAGAGTACATGAAGAAGTTCAAAGACCCCAAATGGGAGACCTTCTCCAAGTGTTACGAGGACTCTCTGAGGTACCGTCTGACCCGGAGGGTGATGGAGCATTCCCACAAGCCCTGGTTCTGGGAGGGCTGGGACAGCGGCTCCGACTCCAGCGGCTGGTCCACTCCAAAACTGACCCGGAACAAAGTGGCTCCTCTTTCTCTTCCTCCTCCTCCTCCTCCAGCTTCCTCCTCAGAGGTCAAGCAGAGGCTCCTGGACCTAAAGCCGACAGAGGAAGAGGAGGGAACGGGAGGAGCCCCGCCTGTGGAGGACCTACAGACTGGAGGTGAGGAAGGTGAGCAGCAGGAGAACTGGCGGTTCTGACAGAGTTCTGAGGCTGCTGTGGCGCCATCAGAACCGTCTTGTCTTTTACTTTAAAATTGTTCTGAGGAGTCTGTGAAGCCCATCCTCCCCCTGTCTTGTTTGGAAGCATCCATTGTGGTGAACGGAGCCGGCGAGGCTTTGGGAGCGGCGGCGCCAGCCACCAGTGGACCCTCGGACGGGTCGGCGACAGACATCGGGCCCGCCGACTCGGTGTCTTCCGACGGAGAGCCGCGGAACCCGGCGCCGCGGAGACGGCACCGGCGCAGAGTCTCCCGCTCTGAGCCAGCACAGCAGGCCGGTTCCCATGACGACAAGCCTGCCAGCGTCAAGAAGCCCCGAGCCAAGAGCCAACCGCCGTTCAGCACCAAGGAGAGCCGGAGGGCGTCCAGCCGTCTGGACTGGACCGAGAGGATGACGGAGGTGAGAAAGACAAACACTTTGTGTTGTTGGACCGTTTGTAGGACGTCTCTGCGCCTCATTTTGGCGGGAAATGAGCTGAATTCTCATCTTGTGGTTTTTTTACGTTCTGATGCAGGAAGTTTGAATAGTTTGAGCTTCCTGGCGTCACCGGAGCCGCCGCTCTGACCTCCATCAATAATGAAACGCTGGTGTGACTTTCACCATCTCTGGTTTCTCCTGTCAGAGCCACACGTTCGATGCCTGCACTCAGACCCGCCGGGAAGCGGACAAGCGCGCCCCCGACCTGGACCGGCGGCGGGCCCGATCGGCGGACCTGGAGAAGAGGCGGCGGACGCAGTTGGCGGCGACGGGGGAGGACCGCTGGACGACGGAGTACATGCGCTGCTTCTCTGCCCGGGTCAGGTAGAGACGGATCCCGCCCGGACTCCCAGAAACACCTGATCCAGAAGCAGAAATCTGAAGATGCTCTGAAGGGCAAGCGCTCAGGAAGTGGGCGGAGTTTAAAATCCAAACATGGCGTTTCTTCGTTTTATCGCTCCTTAACTGACCCAAAAACTTCCAGATTTGACAAAAATACTTTTGCAGAAATGTCAGGAATACTGCTAAACCTCAAAGTTCAAATCAAATGAAAAAAAAAGAGATTTTAAACTTCATATGCAAGTTTTTAGCTTCTTGGTTCAGAGAATTTTTCAGAGTAAAAGTTTGTCAAATGAATATAAAACCAAAATAGAAACATTTTTAAACGCTGAACCAATATTAGGGACAGAATAATTCGTTTGTAGACGTACAAGATGTTTATCAGGTTTTTGATCAATAAATCACGTTATAATGTTTATGATATTGGTCCATTTAAGATTAGAAAATATTTTAAGATTTTGTAAACCTCCAGTTTTAATCCAATAATTGTTTTCACTCCAGCATTAATTATGTTTTTGCTGAAGCAGAAAAAAACAGAAAAATCAAAGAATTCTGAGGAAAAAATGTCATCAAGAAAGAAAAACGCGTATTTAGTGCCCTCTAGTGGGCAGAGGTTGTAATGACCTCTCTTTACAAATATGTTCTTCAGAAAAAAAAGAAAAAAAAACTATTATGTCATGAATTTTAGTCAAAACAAAAATTGTTTTTAGTTTAAGTTAAAAAAAAAGTCAAATTTTATTTTTTTCTGCACGTTTGACTCCTGCAATCTTTCTAAATTGTCACATCTTCCTCTAAGACTGATCAGCGGTTTCATTCCTGATGCTCAGATTTTGACGTCGGATCCGGTATTTTCTCGGTGGCAGCTCCTCGCTCTGCCGGATCTCTTCTTAGTTTCTCCTGCGCTCGGCTGAATGTTGATGTCTCAGAAACAGAAATGCAAATCTTCTTTTCTGGACGCTCCACATCACTTCCTGAATGTACTTTAATCCTCAGCATGATGGAAACGTCACAGTAGAGCTACATTTATCTTTATTTTTGTGTCAGCTTTGATGCTTCCAAAGGCAGCTGAGTGTTTGTGCAGCTCAACGGACCAAAGTGGAGACGGTTCGATTCCCTTAACGGACGACCATCTTTACCAGCTAAAGTATCTGTTCACAGCAAACAGAGGAAAACATATTTATCATCACTTTATAGCAGAGACTGTTATTCATTTTAGAGTGTGGTTGGTGTTTGGGTTTCTTGTTTTTGTTGAAGGTAACTTTGCTGCTGTTGAACGTTTTTTTTTTTTCCTGGAAAAAATTGAGATATATTTAGATTTGATCACTTGTTCAACTTGAACTCCATCGTTTCAGTGATTTATTTGCCGTTTGAACATTTTCTTGCTCATCTGGACTTTTCTGATGCGTCAGAGCAGCTGCTGAGACTTCATGAGTTTCTTTTTTTATGTTAAAAATGTTTTATGGTTAAAATCTGATAAAAAAAATGCAGAACTTTTATTTCCAGAGGGTTTTTTCTTTTCTTCAAACTGATGGTTTGAATCTGTTTCTGATTTAGTTTCGGCTCGGATGGTTTCAGTTCGGCTCAAATCAAAGTTCTTTAGGATCCTCCAGAGGTTCTGATCCGTTCTGGACCGTCGTTCAGGACTGGAGCCAAAAGCGTCGTATTGATTTGATCAGTCTGGAGCTGAACGCAGCCGATTCACTGATGAGGAAACTTTCTGGAATCTGCAGATCCGTTTTCCTTCTTTGATGACTTTCACTTTTTCACTTATTTATTCGTCTGTTTCCGGTCATTGGGGGCTGGAGGTGCAGCGGTTTGGTGTCGTAGTGAAGCGTTCGATCCCCGTGTTCCTTTGTGTTTGTGACTAAAGGTTGTGTTTCACTGAGGGCTAACTGTATAGTTGTTATTATTAATACACTTTAACTTCCAGTGAATGTTGACTTACAGCAAAAAAAAAAAAAAAAACTCCTGAATCTCAACTTGCACTTTTTTTCTGCATTTTTCTCTATGTTAAACAAATTTAATTTATGAAACTTTTCTGTTTATCTAAATATGAAAATAAAAAAAGAATTAAGATGTTTTTGAAAAACGTTATCAAAATTCTCTCTAACTTTAAAGACAGATTTTCTATTTAACATCATTAAATTAACCATAGAATGAAATCTAAATATTTAGAAAAAAACTTAAAGATAAAAATGAAATATTTTATAATGTTCGAGTCCAGAAAACTAGTTTTAAAGGCTAAACTTTTAAAAATGTACAGATGTCGGTAAACAAAAGAAGATATTTTAATGAAATATTGGAATAAACAAACGACGTAAACAGAGAAAACTCCTCCCCTCTTTCTACTGGGCGGGGTTTGTAGATGATTGACAGGAGAACAACCTTCATGTTTCCATCGTCTGAACGTCGAGACAATCAACAAATCTAAACGTTTGTTTCTGCATCCTGTTCCACCTCATGTTTACACGTTTGCAGACGTGTGTGTTTGTTTGTTTGTTTGTTCTTAAGTGATGCTGTGAATAAATTATTTGGAGAAAATCCCATTTAAGTTGACTTTTCTTTATTTCATGTCACAGTTTTTCAAAGCAGTTTGAAAAAAATCTTCTGCTGTTTAACTTTAACAAACCTGATTTCTGTAAAAATTTTAATTTCCTCTCCAAATAAACACAATAAAAGTTCAAATCTGTTTATTTACAGTAAAATAAAAACGTTCTGAGGCTCATTTAACTGATTTAATGAGAAAAAACTCAGAACAGAGTAAATTGATTAAAAAAAAGTCTAAAACTTTGATAAAAACTCTCAGAAAAATGAGAAACACCCATTTGACCTAAAAGGTCAGAGGTCATCCATCAGGAGGGCAGGCCTGCAGCCAGGATGGCGCCCAGCAGAGCGCGGTCCTTCAGGGCGTTCTCCACCTCCTTCTCCTCGATCTTCAGGAACACCTGAGGAGCAGAAACGCCGTCAGACCACAAAAGAAAAACGGACAAAAGTTCCAGCAGCGAGCGGCGCTTTAAAGCCGCCAAGTCGCTGCCCGTCGCTGACCTTTGACCCGCACCCACCGGCCCCCTACCTTGGTGAGTCGAGCCTCTTTGGCTTTCTTCAGGCCAAAGATTCCCCGGCTCTCCAGCAGACTGCAGAGCGACAGACACTCGCCCTGCCCGGCGCCGGACACCTGCCGCTGGGCGCACAGCCGGCTGTACACCTCGTGAAGCTGAAACGGACCGGCCCGGTTACACGTCTGCGCGGACACTGCGGTTCTGCCGTTCAGGACGACCTCTCACCTTCCCCAGGCTGATGTCCCGGTTCTTCCCGCTCCGGACGAGCAGCAGGAGGCAGCAGACCAGCAGCTTCTGCTGCAGCGGGAAGCTCTCGCCGTCCGCGCTCTGGGACGCCATGCGCTCGCCGTACACCTCCGACAGAACCCGGGCCACCTGCGGGAGGCCGACCCGAGACGCTGCACGGGACAGAAAGAGACTCGTCTCAGTTTGGACCAAACATCTTCCTTCAGCTGAAGCTTGAGGGGGAGGTCTGCCTCACCGGGACTCTCGTTTTCGGGCTGCAGTTTCTTCTTCCTCTGGTCGGATTCTACCATCTCCACCGCTCTCCTGAAAGCAGCGGAAACCCCGGATCAGAACCGAGGACGGTTCCTCGCCACAGAACATGAACCACCTCACACACCTGCAGATGTCCAGAGCTTTCCTGGCGTCTCCGGACACAGCAGACACTTTTCTGGCACAGAACTGGACCGCGGAGGCGTCCAGAACCCCTTCAGCCGACACCTGGGAGGACGGACACAGACAAAACCGGACTCACACCGAGAACCGCGGCCCGAGAAGCCGGCGAACCCGAACGGCGCGTACCTGTGCCAGCCGGTCCTTCACGATGGCCGTCAGCTCGTCCCGGCTGTAGGGGGCAAAGTGCAGCAGCAGGGGGCGGCAGTGGAGGCGGGCCTGCAGCCGCGGCAGGATGCGGTCCGTCAGGTCCAGAGCGTTGGCGATACCTGCAGGCGGAGGAACAATCAGAACCAAAACCCAAACACAGGGAGGATAAAAACAGAACCGACACGTTTGGAGCTTTTACCGATGAGGCAGAGGCGGGACTTGGGCAGGAACGGCCATTCAAAGATGGTGTAGAGGACGTCCTGAGCTTTGCTGTCCAGCTGGTCCATCTCGTCCAGAACCAGAAGCCTGAGGACAGCAGCGGTCCGTCAGGGGGGGCACAGCCAACGGGGCGTGCACCAAAACCGCTCAGTCACTTCAGGTTCACTCACACTGCGGGTCCGGCGCCGGTCAGGAACATCTGCAGGCCGTTTTGCCCCCCAGGGGCTCGGAGCTTGTCGGCCAGCAGCGGGAAGATGGCGTGGGAGCTCCTCAGACTCATGCAGTTCACCGTCACGGCCTGGACGCCGGCTAGCTCGCCCTGCAAACGCAGAGGAGGAAGCCCAAACCTCACCGCGGTTCTTTGGTGTCTGCTGAGACCCGGACGCTCTCCCGGGCCTCACTAGAACCCGGTAATGAAGCGGGTCGCCTCGCTCACCTTCATCTCCTGCAGAACACAGTTCAAGCAGGCCGTCTTGCCGGTTCCTGGAGCTCCTGAGATGTAGAGGCTGCCGGGTCGGCGCTGCAGCACCTTCTCCTGCAGGAAGCGGCGGATGGACGCCTGCTCGGCGTCCCGGGACAGCAGGCGCTCCGGGATGGCGGTGTGGAGGGCCTGCTTGACGCTCTGAAACCTGGAGTCTGACGAAGAGGAGAAGACAACTATTAACTCCAGTCGGTGTTCTGTGGATCCTCCGGTGGACGTTTCTCTTCTTACTTTCTGCAAACAGCCGGGCTACAGGCGGCCGCCTCTCCTTGTGCTGTTGGACCGGACTTCCTGTGGGCGTTTCCTGCCGCCGCGGCTGTCGTGGCGAGGAGGGGATCAGCTGTCTGCGAGCTGAGACGGGGCAGTTCTCGTCGCTGCCCAGTTTTCTTGGAGACGGTCGGCTCTGCTTCGGAGGAGAAACCTGCAGGTCTGAGCCGAGGTTGCAGCCGTTTTCCTGACCTGTGGAAGGAAAACGGAATCTTACTCTGGGGGTAAACGTCTGTGGGGGTTAAAACGGTCAGGGTCTCACCTGTGCGCTTCCGTGGACTGAGCGGCAGCCGGGTCTGGAGCGCCGGAGAGGAGGGTGGAGTCTGCCGTGGGGGTTGTCTGGGTGATAACAGAGGTTGGACGCTGCTCTGCTGCTTTGGGGGGCTGGCGGGGAGGCGGAGGGGTGACAGCGGGGGGTCCGCGGGCCTTCGGGGTGAAAGGTGACTCGGGGTGAAGGACTCAGGTTTGGACGGAGGGGCCAGCGGGGTCTTCTGGGAAACCCTGCAGGATTTACGGCGAGGGAACGGCAGCGTGGGCTGAGATCCACTCTGAGAGCGGGTGCTCGGCATGGTAACTCTGGGATGGAAAAAAACAAGAGGATGATGAAAAACAAATGATTACAGTGGGTCAGAATTCTGTCTTGTGACGTTTGATCTATGGAAATCTCCCATTTAGGGTAAACTTTGTCTAAAGAGAGAATAAATGAGTCCCTCTGAGATCATTCACCTTAATAATAGAGTTTTATCTGCATGTTTAAGGTAACATGTTAATCCAATCACATCTTTACTGATCGACGCTAAAAATTAACCCTATGACGACAAAGATCTATGAAGGAAACAAGTTGGCTCTTTAATGGCGCCAAATTGTAGTTTGGGACTCAAACAAACCGTGAATCCAGATCATAAACATCTCTGCTGCTTTAAGAAAAACACATAATAATAAATAGAAAAATGTAGATTTATAATTTCAGGAGAGAAAGTATAACTTTGAAAGGAAATCTTCAAAACTGAACTCTTTTGTCGTCATACATAGACCCTCGGATTTATCTCTCAAACAAACTTCGACAGGATCGAGTTTGGTTTTTAACTTTAGACTGAACAGATGCGGATAAACGTACCTTTCTGAGCGCCTAAAGAAATCCTCTGAAAACAGAGAAACGTCCTGCAGGATTAGATTATAATCCGGATCCAGAGTCCGTCCGAACAGCTGAACTGAGACCAAACTTGCGCCAAAATTTCCTCCGCGTCTCCTCCTCCATCCGCCGGATGTCCCGCTGCTGCTCTCTGATTGGTCATCATGACGCCGAGCGCAACGCTCATTGGTTAACCAACCGGATGTTGCGTCATCTCCATCTGCTCACACATAAACTGGTGGCGGGAATTTAATCGGAACTATGTTTGGCGGGTCCTTGTTTTCCCCGGACTGTAAAGACGTTTGTGTTTGTTCGCCTTTAAAAATGTTTGTTTAAATTAACTGAATTACTGTTTTTAATAAACCAGATAAATAAAATAAACTACATTTTGTATTTGCATTTAGTTCTTTATGATGCATTTCATGTTTTTATTTATTTTGTTAGAACTTCACAAGATGATATTCGCATAACTACAACAGAAAGAAATTAAAAGAAAAGAAGAAAGTAATAAAATACAAAAAAACATTAGAGTTGTAGTTAACAATAGTAGGGATTGTCATACAACATATGATCTGCAATGAAAATAGACAGTTTTATTGCGTTTTTGTTTTTTAAAAGTTTCAGAGATTTAAAATATAAACAGATTTCTGTATGAAATGTGTTGAATAATGGTTTGGTTTTTAAAAATCTGCTCTTACAAATGAAAAATTTCCTACATATTAATAATGTATTAAATATTAAATCAAATAATTTATCACCAGAAACTACTCCAAATACAGTAATATGTGTTTTTGTAACTGAATAGAAAGAGGAAAAGGAAACTTTGACAATGACAAAAAGCTCCCAAAAACTGTTAAAATACATACATTCAAAAACAGATGATCAAGTGTTTCTATATTTATGTCACAGACAGAACAGTTATTTTCTGGAAAACCAAAACGTACATAGTAGCTCCTTGTATGGATAAACTACATTCATTATTTTAAAATTGATTTCTTTGTATTGTGACCAATGGGGATTTGGTTCGGGGGCGTGATACAGTATATAAGGGGAACAGGTGTGTGTGTGGGATGTAACACTTGGGTGTTTCCGGTTTTTCGGTGTGTCGTGTCGTGGAGTTGCTGTTTCTGGTATGTGTTTGTTTTCACATTCATATATTTAGTGTGTTTAACGTTTCACCTGTTTCTTTCAATGTATTTGTGTATATCACATTATTGTATATCATCATCTTTTGGTTGCAGTGCCGCTGCTTTGGTTTGACGATATAAAAAATAAAAGGGCTTGAACCTTTCTATTGTCTTCGCTCTTGTTTCTGCCGTTGTGGCAGAAAATTTGGAAAATTTGGAAATTTAATAAACTGAGATATTTCCTCTTTTGTGTAAAGCTGTGACATAGAACGATGTTTGTAAGATGTTGGCAACAGTTCTCTAACAAAGAAACATCTTATAAATGAGTTTGGAAGTTTTGAATTAAGCGGTCGACCATCAAACAGCAGAGATGAAGCTGAACTTGAACATTTCTTCATCAGCCTTCACAGCTGATAGAAAACCTTCATAAAGCAAAGTCAATGACAGACGTTTTTAGACAGCAGTCATATTTAAAGCTCAAACAGACTAAATCTCTTCCAGACTAAAGTTTCACCGACGTAGAAAATGGTAGAAAAGCTCCAGGAGGTTTGGAGAATCTGAACACTGATTGACTTGAAGGTTTCCTTTAGGAGGAACGCCTTAGAACATCTAATTAATTAATGACTGGAAGGAAATACTGAAGACCTTCTGAAAATCATTTTTCAATCGTCTCCTAAAACCGTGTGGGTTCAAACTCTCAGCAGCTCTTTCTCTTCGTCTATTGAATCCTTTGCTCTGATCTTCATCTCACAGGATGGACTTTTCTCTTCATCCTTTGGGTTCCAGGCTGTAAAAACAGGAACATTCATGAATAGTTTCTACTTATTTTATGTACTTCTATGAAGGTTTAGACTCAAGTACAAAAAACTACAATTGTGACTCACGTTTGATTTTAAGCAGAACAATGATGGGGATGATGGTGAAGATGATGGTGAAGATGATCTTGATGATGTTGATCACATCCACATGGATTACAGCAAACAACTTATGTTTACTAACTGGAAAGAGAAAAATCATTTCAGTCAAACATCAGATGTTTAAACACTAGAACAACGTTTCTGTGTCATTATGATCCGTCTCACCTTCATCCTTCTGTTCCTCTGGAGTCGTGGTATTGACGTCTTTTCCGTCTTTGTTCTTCATCTCAGTCTTGGTCACTGTTTTCAATCAGAAAACAATCATTCAGTCAGAAGCTGTGGGTCTAAACATTCATGTCTGATCAGTGACTTTTCCTGAAGGAGGACGGTTCTGAGATGACTCACCGACCAGCATCAGAATCTGAGTGAGAGTCTGATTCTGATTCTTCTCCGGTTTGGGGACGGTTAACAGGTAAACGCCGCTGTCTGACTGGTTCACTGAAGAGATCTCCAGGATCACGATTCCTGAGATCAGACTGGTGGAGTTCAGGAAAACTCTGTTCTTGTACGACTCAGACTGAGGCTCAAAGTTCACCTCCTCCATTCGGATGGAGAACACATATTTGACGGAGTCGGTGAAATTTCCATCGACTCTCCTGCAGTCAAACGTTTGATTCTCCAGGTTGATGCCGCTAAAGTTGAACAGCAGGACAGCCGTTTCCCCCTCCTGTGCTTGGATGGTTGCAGCCACAGAGTCATGACTTCCTGCTGTGGAAACAGATCATTACAGATGAGTCCAACTGGACCCATGGAGATTCTGGAGTCCAGTCCAGATCAGGGGTCCTTCCGAATTCAGAAAGACACAGATTCTGGATTCAAGAAAACTTTGATGGTTAAACAAAGTGATGTCATTTCTCTCTATACATTAATGAGTCATGCTGGAGATGAAACATTATTGCTGTTATAAGAAAACTCAATTTTAACAAACTGGACAGCAGCAGCCAATCAGAAAACGACAACAAAAACATGAAAACACAGACCCGCAAAAATAACAATAACGATACACACAATGTTCAGACACACACAGCTGTAGGTAAACGCCTTTAATCTGAGGAGCAGTGGTTCTCAAACTGTTTGTATTGTTCCCCCCTTTGAAGGGGGAAAAATGTTCAGTCCCCACCCCTGAGAAAAATTGTGACAAACTAGTCCACATATGTTCAACTTTAACACCAAACCCAAATCATAATCATTCCTGCTGCTAGAGACTAGAAAATAATGACATAAAGGATCATCCACTTTGAAAGAACAGAAAACTCTGAACCTTTGTGCAGAAAGAAACACAAAGTTGTGTTTTGGCAGCAATGTGCCTGCTGACATGATCTCTTTAAAACACTGATATAGACCAGTGTTTTTCAACCAGTGTGCCGTGGGAAATTGCCCTCATTAACTGATCTAAAAACATTCACGAGCTCCTGGATTTCAGCTCTTTGTTCATCCAAACAGGCCCTGATAAAACACTAAGAAATAATGAATATGACAGATCATAAAATACTTTTTTTCTTTGTGTTTATTTGATTCTATTAAAGACATTTTGATAAGAATGACTGTTTACCGATTTAGCTGCAGCTTAATCTCCGTTTTAGGAAAAGTCACGCCCCTTTAATTGTCTCCACCAATCATTCTTGGATTCTTAATCATGTGTCATCAGTCTGACCAATCGGAAGTGGTTAACGTCTTCACTTCCTTGTTCTGCATTCTGCTGATAAAGTCGCTCAGTTTCAACAAAAATACCAGCTAAAGCTCGTCTTTAGCGGTGTAGCTTTCCACAGAATCCGGTGTCAGACCGTGGAACAAGTGATCAGAACAATAAAGCTCAGAGACGCTAATCTTTCTGCATTCGGCGAATTATTGAACTACATCTCCCATGATGCATTGGGTTAAAAGGAACAGCGTGGATCTCGGCGCACAACTAGTCTCTCCTCTTAACGTCTTGAAACCACAACAAACACAAATCAAACAGTTTTTAAATCTTTTAACTTAACTTTTATTACATCTTTTAGAGAAAAAAACAGCTGCAGCTTCCAGCGTTTCTGCCACAATTATAAAAAAAAGAATGTGAGATTGTGGAGGGACTGTTCAAAACAGACTGAGTTTCTCCCGTTTTTTTTTTTTTTTTTAATGCTGGTGTGCCGCAGGATTTTTGTCAAGGTTTAAGTGTGCCGCGGCTCAAAAAAGGTTGAAAAACACTGATATAGACACATCCTCAGAAAGATGGAAACACAAAAATAACCCCAAAAAGCATGATAATTTATTAAAATGTAGGTTATAGAATGTCACCGTAAGAATGACTTTTAAAAAATTTTTATAAAGTAGACTCCCCCCCGCCCTTGTCCCCCACCTGGCCACTTCATTTGGAAGCGACCCTCAGTTGAACTGATTTCCCGCAGGCCCCTTCCACTTTTCGTCACATCAGAATCAGAAAAAGCTTTTATTGCAGGGTTCAGTAGAGCGCACTTTACAGAACGAGGAATTTGACTTGGTGTTGGCAGGTGGTGCATCTCAGATGAGAAAAAGTGCAAACAGTATAACATACAGATAGATAGTGCAATTAAGAATAAGTTAAAATTAAGTTATATATACAGTGGAGTGAAGTGGATGCACGGGTGGGCTGGGATGGTGGGGCCTGTGAGTGGCAGCGACAGTCCTTTGGTATGGGGGGGTGTCAGCTGGTAGGAGTTGGGGTACTGTTCAACAGGCTGACTGCAGTGGGGAAGAAGCTGTTCTTGTGGTGCGAGGTCCTGGTCCTGGTGGACCGGAGCCTCTTGCCAGAGGGGAGGGGCCGAAAGAGTTCATGTCCTGGGTGAGAGGGGTCGGCTACAATCCTGGCTGCCCGCCTCCAGGTCCTGGAGATGTGCAGCTCCTGGAGAGACGGGAGGTGGCAGCCGATCACCTTCTCCGCTGAGTGGATGACGCTGCAGCTTGGCCTCGTCTCTGGCCGTGGCAGAGAACCAGACTGTTATGGAGGACGTGAGGGTGGATTCAATGATGGCAGTGTAGACGTTTACCAGCATCTTTACAGGGAGGTGAAACTTCTTCAGCTTCCTCAGGAAGTACATCCTCTGCTGAGCCTTCTTAGTGATGGAGCTGATGTTCTGCTCCCACTTGAGGTCCTGGCTGATGATGGTGCCCAGGAAGTGGAAGGACTCCCCAGAGGTCACCGGGGAGTCACAGAGGATGACAGGGGGGAGGGGGGCTGGCGCCTTCCTGAAGTCCACTGTCATCTCCACTGTCTTCAGAGCATTGAGCTCCAGGTTGTTAGCGCTGCACCATGAAACCAGCCTGGCTATCTCCCTCCTCTAGGCTGACTCATCTCCGTCAGAGATGAGGCCGATGAGTGTGGTGTCATCAGCAAACTACAGGAGTTTGACAGACTGGTGTCCAGCAGTGCAGCTGTTTGTGTACAGGGAGGGTTAGGGGTGAAAGGACACAGCCCTGGGGGGATCCGGTGCTGGTGGTCCGGGTATCTGAGACGAGCTTCCCCAGCCTCATATACTGCTGTCTGTCCGTAAGGAAGTCTGTGATCCACCTGCAGGTGGAGTCAGGCACATTCAGCTGGGAGAGTTTGTCATGGAGCAGGGATGGAACTATTGTGTTGAACGCGGAGCTGAAGTCTACAAACAGGATCCTGTAGAGTCCAGATGCTGGAGGATGAAGTTGAGGGCCATGTTTACAGCATCGTCTACTGATCTTTTGACTCTGTAGGCAAATTGCAGGGGGTCCAGGTGGGGGTCTGTAATGTCTTTGAGGTAGGAGAGGACGAGGCGCTCAGAGGACTTCATAGCTACCGAGGTCAGGGCCACGGGTCTGTAGTCATTCAGTCCTGGGATTCTGTTTTTTTTTTGGGGACATGGATGATGACTGAGGATTTGAAGCAGGCTGGCACATGACAGGTCTGCAGTGAGGTGTTGAAAATGTCTGAGAACACTGGAGACAGCTGGTTGTCACAGTGCTTCAGGGTGGAGGGGGAGACAGAGTTTGTTTACATCTCCCTCTGTGATGGAGGGGGGGGGCGCTGAGGTGTGAAGCTGTGTGGATGGGTCAGGTGGGGTTGCGGGGGGAAGGATCGTTGCTGGACAAAGGCTGGGGGGGAAGGCCTTTGCTCAAGGCGGCAGTAGAATGTGTTCAGGTCGTTGGCCAGACGCAGGTCGTTCAGACAGGGGGGGCTCTGGGCTTGTAGTTGGTGATTGTCTTGAGCCCTTTCCAGACAATAATAATAATAACAATGGATTGGATTTTTCTGCGCTTTTCCGGACGCTTAAAGTTCTTACAATGTGTCCATTATTCATTCATACTTGGTGATGGTAGCTACTATTGTAGCCACAGCTGCCCTGGGGTAGACTGACAGAGGCGTGGATGCCAGTTCGCGCCTACGGCCCCTCTGACCATCACCAGGATCATCCATGCACATTCACACACCAGTGGAGCCACACTGGAGGCAAGGAGGGTGAAGTGTCTTCCCCAAGGACATTTATTTATTCCCCAAGGACACTGGCTGGTGGGAGTGGGGATCGAATCGCCAACCCTTCGATCATTGGACGACCCGCTCAACCGCCTGAGCCACTGAAGCAGAGTCGTTGGCTTAGAATTGCTGTTCCATTCTCTCATGATTCAGCTTTTCTCCCTCCTTTCTACATCTTGTGTAGATCGTGGAGTTCTTCTACATCGTGCTTGGCCTCTTTGTCCCCACTTCTGAATGCAGCTTCCTTCTCTGACCTCAGCTGTCTGTCAACCACATTTCCAGCAGGAGCGCGTGCAGCTGCACCCAGAGGTGCCAATTCTCTACATGGCGGCGCCGTCGCAGTTTTTATTTTTTATATTTTTCATCAAGCACTGAGCCGCGGCCTGCGACCGTCGCCCCCTCTTCATTTTTCGCCCCCCTTCAACTGTCGCTGTGTCCTTCGGTCAAGACACTTCACCACTGCTTCCAGTGCAGCTCCACATGTGCTTGAAAATCCCGAGGGGAGGGGGCCATAGACAGACTATCTGTCAGTCTTGTAGGTAAATAAATCTTCCCGAACCTACAACGCGTGTCCAAAAAATCAGAGAGATCGGAATAAACAGATTTTCCAAACCAACGTTGTCTCTGAGTTATTATTTATTACAGCCAAGCAGTAATTCAGAGCTCTGGGGGTCCACTGAAGATTCACAGCTGCATGGAAGAGACGCATGTCTGACTGCAGCGAAATCCAGGAGGGGGGGCTTCTCAAGCTGGGTTCTTCATGCTCTTCGCTCCAGCCCCTCCCGTTCCTCTGCCCGTCTGGAGGGTGCGTCTTTCCTGCAATGTGTGTAAAGCATGACCTCAAGGGGGGGGGGCTCTCCGGAACTCAGCAGGGGATTTCTACAGAAGAAGGGAGCTGTTGTCCTGAAGTCCATCTACCACCGGTTTGAGAAGGTCAAGTAATGCTCATCTTGTGAATGCCGCTATTCTCCAGCCAATTCCCACGGCCAATGGCCTCATCCTGTGTTCCGTCATGTTTCAAAAATGCATGTGCACTCCAGCTGATAGGTTTAGCTCCATTAAACTCAGTGAGACATTACAAAATTTAAAACACAGGCCTAATATGAGCATACATATTTAAGTCAAATCCACATCTACTTTAAGATAATGTAGAAGATGTTAGAGATGTTAGTAAGCAGCAGACTGCTAACTAACATCACCAAGTATGAATGAGTAATGGTCACTATGAATGGAAGAACTATGAATGCAGATAATCCAATCTATTCAAACCGACAAAAGCTTCATTTTTTTCTCAGACATTGTTCGTTCGCGTTAATCAACAGAAGTTCCTGATGATAAAGCGGGTTTGAACTGATGGGTAAAAACTTAATACTTTCCGACAAAGCAGCCGGACGTTATCATGAAACCCCCAAAAAACAAAGACATCCAAAAACAGCAAACTGGTGCGTGACGTCACCTGACACCAGTGGGGCTGCAATATTTAAGCAGGCTCATTCCCGGTTCATCCCCTCCATCATTAGGTGGGCAGAGTGGCACCAGTGCAGTTACACCCTGAATCCACCCCCCCCCCCCCCCCCCCCCCATAGAGTTGACTTGTTTTATTGTCATTGAACCATAAGCATGACAAAAATACAGTTAGGTAGAAAAATATTTAATCAAACACAATATTGAATAAATAATATAAAATAAGTATTATAAAGCACAAATCTTTTATCACACTAATAATACGCTAAAATAAATATAACTGCAGCACCAATAACAGAAAGCACTGACTAAAACCTAACCTATCTAGCCTTCCTTGATACATTGATACAAACTCGTGAATAACACCATGATCTAAAATCTGCTCTACTGAATGAATGACACTAACAACAGCAGGTTAGTGAGTCGCTCCTGAGACATTGGTGACCTTAGCTATAACTTGATCAACTTGAGTTTGGAAAAGTTCCTCTCTGCTTGAGCCACAGTAATTGGAAAGGTGAGAACAATCCTGAAGCTGGGATAGATTTCTGATAGATAGTTATCAGACATGAAAGTGATAAACTCAAGGAGACTTGGAGTCATTGAACAAGTCCTGAACAAGCTCTCTACTGTCCAAATCACAGTTCCCTTCAAAATGCAGTATATAGGCTTTATAAAAAACATTTATGAATTGGAAATTTAAATTGTCATGCTCTATGTCAATCTCTACTTCAGAGAAGAATTATCTCATGTTTGCTGTTTTCAATCCTTTGATTGGCACATTTTTAGTTATGACCTGTTTCATTATGTTTTGTCACCATAGAGTTGTAGTAAATGGTAAATATTCATCTTTAAAACTAAAGATTTGTGGAAATTCTATTGACTAATAATATAACCCAACATTTGTGAATAAATAAAAAAAAACTTCAAACACGCAGGCTCAAAATTAACCCCTGAATCATCAGTTAACTGTTCAAAAACATTGTGAAAACGTTTAGGCTGCCACAAATGATTATTACAGTAATGACCAAATTGCCCCATTAGCATGTTATGGCAACAGTGGCGCCACCAGGTCACATGGCCACCCCACTAGCTATATACTATATACTGTGGTAGCATCAGTTGTGCCTTTCATCCCAAATGCACAGCAAGCGGACACATCGCTCTGATCAAACCGGCCCACCCCCCCCCCCCACCCCCCCCTTCCCTGCTGCCTTTAGGTGCGCAGACATCTACAGACGAGCCGCTGGACGCAGAACAGGAATAAGACGCGGGGTTCACTTCCGCGTTCGAACCCCCAGAGCCTCCGGGCCGGTCAGACAAAAGAACCCGTCTCAGTCCCTAAAGATGAACTTTCTTTATTACTTTTTCCTTAAGTCCAAAACAGCGACTGACCGCGCGTGTATGCGCTCCACACCCTCACACGCGCTCTCCCCCCTCTCTTCCTGCATCGCGCGAGCACTGGTTTCAGCACTTACACGCGCACACACACCCATGCGCACGGCCACGCACACAACCACACATCCCAAAACACTACATTTCTTTTCATGCCTGTTAAATATTTTCTGTGGGTCTTTTAACAATCTCTTCACTGTACTTTAGATCACCTGATCAGTGTTGTGTGCAAATACTTCAAATTCGCCACATCACCAGCGGTGGTGGATGTTCCATTACTTTTTATTTACACGTAAAAAAGGATGTCCCTGTTACATGCGCCTCTGATGTTTATGGCACTATTTAAGCACTGGTTGTTGTGTTACCACAACATTCTGATGTGTTTTGGTCCTGTTTCCACATAGTTACCTATCAGAAAATGAAGAGAAATTCAACATATATTCTTATTTTAAGAAGAAAGGTACAACAGAAGGAGGGAAAGAGATGGTAGAGGAGCAACAGAGGAGTACTGAGGAGGAGGAAGATGAGGCATAGCAGCATGATGACAGAAGAGAAAGAGGAAGACAAAGATGAGACGGCATCAGAGGAGGGACAGTCTGCATCATTGGTCAGAGAAATAAGGAAGAACTCAGCAAAAAGCCCTTCACCTGTTCCTGGACCAACAGGTGAGGTTAGAATTATTTAACCCTAACAATAAAACTGTTTCATGTTTATCAGCCTGAATAGAAAATGTCTACAAATATAATTAATAATTACCATGGAGGGTATTATTATTATTATTTCAGAACAACAGATATCACTTTTTGTTCATTATATGAACTTTTCACTTCATCCTTTGGGTTCCAGGCTGTAAAAACAGGAACATTCATGAATAGTTTCTACTTATTTTATGTATTTCTATGAAGGTTTGGACTCTAGCATTAAAAAAAACTACAGTTGTGACTCACGTCTGATTTCAAGCAGAACAATGATGATGATGATGATGAAGATCACGGCCACAGGGATGACAAAAATCCAATGATGGCGTTTACAAACTGGAAATAAAAAAATCATTCCAGTAAAACTTCAGATGTTTAAACACTAGAACAACGTTTCTGTCTAATTATGATCCGTCTCACCTTCATCCTTCTGTTCCTCTGGAGTCGTGGTATTGACGTCTTTTCCGTCTTTGTTCTTCATCTCAGTCTTGGTCACTGTTTTCAATCAGAAAACAATCATTCAGTCAGAAGCTGTGGGTCTAAACATTCATGTCTGATCAGTGACTTTCCTGAAGGAGGACGGTTCTGAGATGACTCACCGACCAGCGTCAGAGTCTTCTTCAGTTTGGGGATGGTTAACCGGTAAACACTGCTGTCTGACTGGATCACTGAAGAGATCTCCAGAATCACGATTCCTGAGATCAGACTGGTGGAGTTCAGGAAAACTCTGTTCTTGTATGACTCAGACTGAGGCTCAAAGTTCACCTCCTCCATCCGGATGGAGAACACATATTTGATGGCGTGGGTGAAATTTCCATAGTCTCTGACAGATTATTTAGGTGACCTGAGATGCCCCTTCAAATACAATATAATATTGTATTTATTATAAAAGTTTAGGAGATGGGATGTCCAGGATCTTTTTTTAGTGTCATTTCTATCTTTTCATTTTCCTTCTATTCTCTTTGTAGGGGAAGGTGACATGAGGACCAGCAGTGGGACAGGAAGGAATGGATGGATCCTTCTGAATACAACATTTGTTACCATCTCCAGTATCTTATCTAAGAATGACCTTTTTTTCTGTGCAGGAAGAAGATGCTTTACTACTCTGCAGCATTGAAGCAGCCAAATGGTGCAAAGTGCAGTCCTTTAAAGGAAGATGCTCCCTGCCTGATGTTCTAAAGGAGGATGAAGAAGAACAGAAGGAGATTCTTAAAGAACTCCAAAACTGTGAAGATGACGAGAGATAGATGGAACTGAGGGCACCTTTCTTCTTTTCGTTTCAGTTTTTCAGTGACTGTGAAGCATTTTGTACAGAAATTATGGACAATAAAAAATTAAAGGTGTATGTGTGTTTTGAGGAACAGTAAAGCAGTATCCGCTGTTTTTGTTTTTCTACGTTTTTTTGTCTAAATTTGTATATGTATAAAGCTATATGACTGTAGCTTTACATTCATTCATCTTCTATTCCGTTTCATTCCTTTTGGGGTCACGGGGCTGCTGGAGCCTATCCCTGCCCCTTTTTATTGGATCGTTGGTGTAGGAAAGAAATCTTCCGCTTTTAGATCTTTCCATCCGTGCGTGCTCTGGAGTCGAGAGTGGTAAACAAACCAAGGATTCAACCGGATTAAAAATACCCCAAGTTTATTGCCCTAACAATAGTTTTGAGACAGATTAAAACACATTGTTGCAGATATCTGGATTCTCAAGTTAAAAGACCTACAGACGCACAAGTTACATGTGAATTACTCATAGTTTTTCCTGAGAACAATAGAGTCCGTTCAAAACAGTCTTTTAAACATGTGTTGACACTCCTCCTCCTGAAGACATCATGTCGGCCGAATCTCCTCCCTGGAACACTCTGATTCATCAGCCGGTATCCCTCGTGCTTCCACCGGCCAATAGATGAAGGTTTCCAACTTCAGATCCACTCCTGCTGTTCGGGGGGGGGGTCCAAAATAAATCACACCATCCAAATGAATACTCCATTGCCGGCACGAGATCAGAGGTCAGTTTCATCCTCCTGTCCTGTCCACGTTACTGTGAAAAGCTAAATCTCAACGTGAAGAAACGAAACCACTTATTGTCGTTGCCTTGCAGCCGTGAGGTCAGTCGCACCCTCGTCATTAATCATTGACTTCAAGGGGGCAGTGAAAAACACAGAACAAAGGAGAAAATGTCTACTATATCCACAAAGACCCAAGAAAACCAACACATCCAAACCATCTCCGGATGTTCATGCTGCAAATTAGACATTCTATGCTCCATAGACAATGAAGATCCTGTGCTGGAAATAGCTCTGCCTAGAAATGCAAAATCCCTCCTGCAACATTCCAAATTCCTGTTAGACACTTCAAAACCAAATCACACAACTGCAACAGAAGATCTTTCATTACTTGCAGGCAGGGTTCATCAACTAGCACAGTGGTTCCCAAACTGGGGGGGCGCGCCCCCTGGGGGGGCGCGGAGGTATTGCAGGGGGGGGCGCGGTGGAGTTTTTTTTTTTCATACTTTATTAACAAACAACATAATACAATAACAATGTAAATGTCTCAGGGGGAATTTAAATGTGTACATATTGCAGAAAAATATAAGAAATAAAAGAAAAAGTATATAAATATATACACATACATATACAACATAAGAGAAAAATAATTTTTACTTCAAAAATCTTTGGGGTTTAATAAATTTTAAAACTTTCAAAAATTAAATTAGTTCAAATTGCTTTTTGGTTTTGCAGGTGTTTGATAATGGTACATTACTGATTGATTTCACTCAAAAACTGCTGGAATTTAGGTTTGGAGTTTGACCATTTGGCTTTATGAATATGGAATTTTGCCAATAATAAAAACAATTGTGTAATGAAGATACAATCTTTGTCTACTTTGACATTAAGGTAACCCTAAATAATGTATTTTTCTAAAGATGTAACAGTTTGTTTAGTTATATTTCCAATATAGTTTCTCACTTCAATCCAAACCTTATTTGTATGTCTGCAGTCCACAAACAGATGATAAATAGTTTCCTCCTGAGTTCCACAGAATGAACAAAACAGGTCCATGTCCAACAAATCTACTCAAATTTTGGTAGGATATATACAATGCAATATTTTGAAGGACACCTCTTTTATTTTGTTATTTAGACAGTATTTATTACTAATAGTCCAAGCATAAGTCCATTTAATGTCCACAAATTTGGATTTCCAGTAAAACCTCCCAGCAGGTAAGGTTGTGGTATGTAAAAGATTTCTTATTTGCTTATTGGAAACTGAATGAACACAAATATCCACATTGTCCAAAAAAATTGTCTGGGTTCTTAATTGACTTGTGTTATAAATCCCTTTAAACAGTTGTAGTAGACTGGTTGGAATGGCATCTAACACTATTGCATATTCTCTGGGTGGAGCAGGAATACCGAATTTTAAAAGAAATTCTTCATACGTCAGAAGATGTCCATGAGAATTGAAAAGTTGTCTGATTAAAACAATATCATTATCATACCACCTAGGAAAATAAGTGATTTATTTTTGTATTGTACATTACTGTTATTCCAAATAAAACAAGTTGTTGGAGAAAAATTATGTTTATAAAGGAGTTTCCAGGCCAGCAGGGCTTGTTTGTAAAAGTTTGAAAGTTTTGTGGGTAATTTTTCAATTTTACAATTACATTTTAGCAAGAATTTAATGCCTCCCATTGTGTCAAATATATATTTGGGAAAAACATTCCAGATATTATCTTCCCCTTTCAATAAATTACTTAACCACTTTATTTTAAAAGAGTTGTTTAAAGTTTTAAAGGTTAATACATCCATGCCCCCATGTTTTCTGGTGTTACACAAAACAAATTTTGCTTAAGTAATGAAATTTTTTCCTCCAAATAAAATCAAATAATGTTTTGTTTAATAGGTTACAGATGTGTTTTGGAATTTCTAAAGACAGAGACACATAGACAGATCTAGAGATTCCTTCAGCTTTAGATAACATAATTCTACCATTCAGAGAAAGATTTCTCATTAACCACATGTTATACGGCGCGGTGGAGTTTAGAAACAAAGGATTGTATGTTTGTGTCAGTGTGGGGGGGCTCGAAAATATTGTAATTTTCAGAAAGGGGGGCCCTGCAGAAAAAGTTTGGGAACCACTGAACTAGCAGGTCATCAACCTACAAAACACAAGCCTCTAACCCAGTGTTTTTCAACCTTTTCTGAGCCACGGCACACTTTAACCTTAAAAAAAATCCCGCGGCACACCAGGATCCAAAAAAAAAAGTAATAAAATAAAAAAGGGAGAAACTCATAGTCTGTATTGATCTACAGTCCCTCCACAGTCGCACGTGCATTTTTGAGATAATTGTTGCAGAAAAAGCTGGAAACTGCAGCTGTTTTTTTCTAAAAGATGCAATAAAAGTTAAGTTAGAAGATTTGAAAACAGTTTGAAGTGTGTTTGTTGGTTTCGAAACGTTTAACAACAGATCACCTTGTGCGCTGTCACTCTCACAACCCAATGCATCATGGGAGATGTAGTGCATTAAACGGCCGGCGGAGATCGCGTCTCTGAGCTTAATGGTTTTGTTCTCTTGTTCCACGGTCTGATACCGGATTCTGTGGAAAGCTACACCGCTAAAGACGAGCTTTAGCTGGTATTTTTGTTAGAACTGAGCGAATTTACGAGCTAAATCGGGACAAGGAAGTGAAGACTTTAACCACTTCTGATTGGTCAGACTGATGACATGTGATTAAGCCCTCAAGAATGATTGGTGGAGACAATTAAAGGGGCGGGACTTTTCCAAAATACAGTCGCAGCTGCAGCTAAATCGCGGTACGTCATTCTTATCAAAATGTCTTTAATAAAATAAAATAAATGCAAAGAAAAAGTATTTTATGATCTTTTATATTCCTAACTACTCAGTGTTTTATCAGGGCCTGTTTGGATGAACAGAGAGCTGAAATCCTGGAGATGGTAAATGTTTTTATATCAGTTAATGAGGGCAATTTCCCACGGCACACTGGTTGAAAAACACTGCTCTAGTAGCACAATATCCTGTCGGAGAGACTTCAAACAGTGATTGAAAATGCCAGGAGAATTTTTAAATCCTTCTGGACTGAAATGCGAATAGATGTCTGCTATTTTCATGTAATGGAATGCAAAAGAAAGCGTTTACTAAATCAATGGCAGTGAACAGCAAACATTGTTGGGGTTTAAGTTGACAGCGTGCGATGTGGATCAGGCACAGGGAGAACTGGAGTAATGCTGACTTCACTGACAGCCCTTAAATCATGTGCCATGCGATAATCTGCTTTCAAAACTGGTCTCAAGGGAGTACACCACAAAGAACACGAATGCTAAGTTACACCAGAGTTCCACAAACCAGTCAAAGTTTCCTCTATCCCTCCATCTGCATCCATCCTTCACCCTGGGGTACTGAGATTTAAAAACCTGTACTCCTGCAGTTACCTGATCACCACCGGGGGGGACAGTGAAGCCTGAACCAACTCCTCCCCCTTGCTTGTCTGGAAAAAAAATGTCCTCAATCTCAGTAAAACATGAAGTGAAGCATTTAGGAATTATACTAATTAGAGACTAAACTGAAAGAGAAGAAATGAACATGATGGAAAAGAATAGATCAAATGCAGAAATCATTGGTTGATCAGAACTTCAACAATATTTAGAAGAAACTTGTCCAATTTAGATGGAATCTCATTAATTATATCAGTAGCAATCTCTCTACATTCACCCAAAGAATGTCAAAACAGTTAACTCAATTATTTATACATTTATATGGAGACTGTAGAAGCCTTAATGCCAGAGATGACCATTTTGCATTCAGTGTGTAATTCAGTTTACCGCCGGTAGGGGGAGCCCGGGTCTCACTCTGTGGTTCACTGATGGTCACCAGCAGATGCATGTCAGTCTCAATTTTGGAACGGAGTCAAACAGTTTTGACCTCGCTAAGTTCTTCTCGTCAATTTTCATATTTTCTTTATATTTTTTCCGTTTTTTCCTTTACGTTCACTGTGGATTATTGTTCATTGTTCAACCTGAAGAAAAGGAATTAAAGATGTTTCTCTTTTACTTTTGGACTGTAGATTTTTATTGGATCGTTGGATAAATAACGAGGAGAGCTGCAGGAGCGTCAAAGCTGAGGACTTAACACTGGAACTACACACAGACATAAGACCCATTAGAAAATCTCAACTAATGAAGAAATATAATTTGGGAGGTATAAAGTAAATTCTTAAAGGTGAAACCTCACATTAATGGATTAATCAACCTATTCTCTAAATCTTTACATTACATGAATCATAAGAATGTCCAGACATTGTGTCATTTATTTGATCTATTTAAACGTTTGTATTAGACCCTTATTTATTTATTTTTGTTTTTTGTCTACTTTTATCTCAGAATTGAAATCGTTCGGCGTGGCGCCCGCAAACACAGGGTTGGTGACCCCTGATTGAGCCCTCACTGCGCCCCCCTGTGGAACAACAGAGTAATGACCACAAACAGGAAGGCAATGTTGCATCAGAATTGGTTTGACCTCAAGATCATTTTTGTAACGATATTCTTGATTTGAGTGGAGAAATTCTTCAGTAAAGCGACTTCAAAATATGATATTGAATGTTCAACCGATGGAATTCAGAAAACTTGCAGAGAAATTCCCGTTGCTTTAATCCATTTAATAAAAATACAATGTTGTCTTCCAATGGTCAAGTTAAACTCATTCATCATTCATTTTCTCAACCGTTTTTCCCTTTCGGGGTCACGGGGCTGCTGGAGCCTATCCCAACCACTTGTGGGTGAAGGCAGGGGACATACTGGACAGGTCACGAGTCTGTCTCAGGGTAGAATGTCCACAATCACACACCCATTCACTCTCACACCTACGGACAATTTAGAGTTGCCAATCAACATATGAAGCATGTTTTTGGACGGTGGGAGGAAGCCGGAGACCCCGGAGAGAACCCACGCATACACGGGGAGAACATGCAAACTCCACACAGAAAGGCCCCCCCCCACTGATGTTGTGTTTCATGTCCCCCAGCCGGGACTTGAACCGGAGACCTTCTTGCTGTGAGGCAAGAGTGCTAACCACTGCCCCACCGTGCACTACCTACCAAACTGAATAGGAAGTGAAACAAAACTCACTGGAAAAAAATGGCGATGAGAAAATATTTCATCACCAATAAAATTACAGAAATGTCTTAAATAGTCAGAAGTTTCCTCCTGAACCTCAGTTTGTTCTTGACATGTTAACATACGTGTTTGTGGAAACACGTGTAGCTTTCACTACAGAAAGATTTTTAAAGCATCTTTTTATGGAATTTTATTCAAAAATTGTTTGTTTTAAACCAAAAACTGCAGATATTTGAATGTCTTGTCGTATTTCTGCTTTCTTTGGTTCCATTTCTAGAACCTGCAGACATTTTTGTCAGTTTGATGACATTTCTTCTCTAAACTATCAGACAAATCAATCTGCTGCTGAAGAAAAGAGTCGACTGCTGCACTTTGATCATTAGAGGAAAAAAACAAACATTTTTCTGTTTTTTTCATTCTTTTATTTTTCTTTTGACAGGTTGTGACAGAAATTACAAAGACAAAAACAGAGAAGATATTCTTAAATATCACAAACTGTTCCATTTCTTCTGCTTCTCTAACAATAAATATTGTTTTAAATAGTAAATCTGGATGTTTGGACTCCTTCATCTTGGTCTGAACTTCTATCATAATAGTGTTTTTAACATCTTGTGATATTTTCTGATGATGGAGGACAAATATAAAGAAAACTGCACTTCTGAGCTTTTTTCTTAATTTAAATTGTTGTGAATCAGGAGCAGACTGAAAAAAGGCTGCAGGCCACAGGCTTTCTGCTCCGCTCCATTCTGATGCTTTATTTAAAAGCAGCTTCAACAGAATCAGCTGCTGATGGCGGATCATAAACCGTCACCAATGAAACCGTCAGCGACAGAGGTGCATTCTGGAAAAACGTCAGAAACTCTCACAACTAAAGCTTAAAACATTAAAGGTCAGAAGACAGAGCCGTGGGGGACTTCTCATAATCATAAACGAAGCTCAACCAGACAAAGTCTCTTCCAGACTAAAGTTTCACAGACGTAGAAAATGAGGAACGTCGATCCTGAAGCGGCTTGACGCTCCGGTCAGACGTTGGACGTGGCGTTTCCTCCTATAGAGCTCTACAGTCACATCACCCTCTGATGGCAGCTCTGCTGATGAACTCTGGCACAAACCTGTGACCAGCAGGAGCAATGTGGGCTTCTGTGTTTGCCCCAAAGGCACTTTGACACACGAACGGGCAAGGCGGGAACCGAACCTACAACCTTCTGCTCAGAGGTCGACCGCTCTACCTCGGCCTGCCTCAGAGGTGGTCCAGCAGGAGTCCTGGTTTGAAGCCGTTTGGACTCAGAGACAAACAGCGGATTCAAACCGACGTTCAGCTCAAGGAACCAATCAGAACCTCAGTGTTTGGGCTGCAGTGGCTGGAGGGACGGACGTCTCCTCCTCAGCCGAGATGTGAAATGAATGGGAACAGAAACGTTTCTGTTGGATTCTAGTTTAACCAAATGGATCCTGAAGCTCCAGGAGGTTTGGAGAATCTGAATACTGATTGACTTGAAGCTTCCCTTTAGGAGGAACGCCTTAGAACATCTAATTAATTAATGACTGAAAGGAAATAATGAAGACCTTCTGAAAATCATTTTTCAATCGTCTCCTAAAACCGTGTGGGTTCAAACTCTCAGCAGCTCTTTCTCTTCGTCTATTGAATCCTTTGCTCTGATCTTCATCTCACAGGATGGACTTTTCTCTTCATCCTTTGGGTTCCAGGCTGTAAAAACAGGAACATTCATGAATAGTTTCTACTTATTTTATGTTCTTCTATGAAGGTTTAGACTCAAGTACAAAAAACTACATTTGTGACTCACGTTTGATTTTAAGCAGAACAATGATGGGGATGAAGAACACAGCCACAGGGATGAGAGCAAACCAATAATAGTGTTCAGAAGCTGGAAAGAGAAAAATCATTTCAGTCAAACTTCAGATGTTTAAACACTAGAACAACGTAGGACTGGGCGATAAATCGATTCAATGAATTAATTTGAATTTTTTGTTACGGGCGATTTCAAAAATAACTAAATTAAGTTTTTATTTGGCGCATTTTTAGCTCCCCAGAGCTTCAGTAGCCTTAGTTTCACACGGCGGTATGATGCGCGACTGCATGGCTACCGGTGAGAGTGGGAAGTTTGATCCCAACAAAGGAGTAAACTCATCTGTTGGAGTGGTGATGGTTTACTGCCACAGACGTGGAGGAAGAGACCCCCCCCACACTGCTACATTTACCTAAAGCCCACCGGAGTCAAAGACTCTCACGCGCTCAGTCCTCTGACACACACACTCATTCTACAACGCCTGTATAGTTAGTTCAGTAGTTAGTTAGTTGTTACTGGTAGTTGTTAATACAGAATACTGCGTTGTAATTATTACTTGTACAGGTATTCCTTTGTGACGCGGCCACCGTAGGATTTTGTTTTCAGAGGAGGCGGGGCCGGGGGTAACTACGACTCCTGCAGGTTCATCACCTTCTCCGTGGAGAAGACGGTGTTTATTCATTCAATTAAAACCTTAGAGCCCAGATATGAGCTGGATTGTTCATCCTTTAGAAAATGCTGCTACTCTCAGGTGAATGTTTGTCTCACTTTAGTCTAGACTACAAAGTGGGACTGAAAACACAGCTGAGGCTTTAAGGAAGTAACATTTTTGTTTTGGAAGAGTGAAAACAAGTGTAGAATAACAAAATAAGACAAAAATAAGACAAAAATGATATAAACACAAGTCCAAAAGGGAGTGAGAAGAAGAAAAATGTTATATTAACTTTGATTCCAATAGTGTGTTCATTTATTAATAATTCATCCCAGAAATGGGGGTCATATTTGCTTTAAGTTGTCTGCCGGGGTGAAAAAAAATCAGAAATAGAATTGAAAAAAATAAAATCTAAGATTTTATTTTCAGGCCATATCACCCAGCCCTAGAACAACGTTTCTGTCTAATTATGATCCGTCTCACCTTCATCCTTCTGTTCCTCTGGAGTCGTGGTATTGACGTCTTTTCCGTCTTTGTTCTTCATCTCAGTCTTGGTCACTGTTTTCAATCAGAAAACAATCATTCAGTCAGAAGCTGTGGGTCTAAACATTCATGTCTGATCAGTGACTTTACCTGAAGGAGGACGGTTCTGAGATGACTCACCGACCAGCGTCAGAGTCTGAGTCTTCTTCAGTTTGGGGACGGTTAACAGGTAAACGCCGCTGTCTGACTGGATCACTGAAGAGATCTCCAGGATCACGATTCCTGAGATCAGACTGGTTTGGTTCTGGAAAACCCTGTTCTTGTACGACTCAGACTGAGGCTCAAAGTTCTCCTCCCCGCCTCGGATGGAGAACACATATTTGTTGGAGTCGGTGAAATTTTCATCGACTCTCCTGATGTCAAACGTTTGATTCTCCAGGTTGATGCCGCTAAAGTTGAACGGCAGGACAGCCGTTTCCCCCTCCTGTGCTTGGATGGTTGCAGCCACAGAGTCATGACTTCCTGCTGTGGAAACAGATCATTACAGATGAGTCCAACTGGACCCATGGAGGTTCTGGAGTCCAATCCAGATCAGGGGTCCTTCAGAACTCTCAGGAAGACCCAGATTCTGGATTCATGAAAACTTTGATGGTTAAACAAAGTGATGTCATTTCTCTCTATACATTACTGAGTCATGCTGGAGATGAAACATTATTGCTGTTTGGACAAATGAAGCTTCAGGTAAACCGTCTGAAATCTGAATAATTTGTTGGTTTTGATCCTTTTTCATCGAGTGAACGTTAAGGGGGGGGAGGGGGTGTCCCTCAACACCAAACAACACAATAAAACTAAAACACGAATAAAACTCAAGAACAAACACAAATAAAATCACGTCGGCATCTACCTTCGAAACGCGACGGAAGCTTCATTATTAGACTTTTTTCATTCACTATTTCGTGTTAAACTGAACGTCAACAAAGTTCCAGACGAAGCGGATTCGAACCGACAGGTGAAAACTTACCGACAGAAAAGCCGGACGTTAACAGTAAACCCCAAAAAAGCAAAGACATACTTTAAAAAATAGCAAACTAGTGTCTAAAATGACCGGCGACGGCGCCCGCGGATCAGGAATGGAGGAGGAAGTTAGTTGAACTTTCGCGGGACGTGTCAGTGACGTCACTGCTATGCAAATGTGGTGTCGTTTTGTATTGTGTTCGATAGATAGATAGATAGATAGATAGAATTTATTCCAGACTCATGGTCCAATCAGTAAAAAGGAGTACACAGACCCACCATATTTAAAAAGAAATACACAGTGTCAAGAATACACGAGCTGAGGTACAGTGTAAAGTTACAATTAATACAAAAGTTAATAAAAAAATCCTTAAAAAATAAATAAATAAATTAACAAGGATAAGAATAAATACCAAGATAAAAAGATTAAATATACCACACTATAAAGTCTTAATTACAAAGACAAGTAAAAAGACAGTCCCTCCAGTGTTTCCATAGATTTGACCGGAAACGTATTGCACTAAATCTAATCTTGCTTATGGCCATGATGAGAGAATTCTCTGAAGATAATGTTTTTATAAAAGAATATAAAAAAAAGAACTATGTTGAACGCAGTCAACGCATTTCAAATAACCTTTTTGCTCAACTAAAATAGTTAAAACATAAAAATTTATATAAAATAATCGGAGTGACGTAGTTTCCGGTCAGCTGCGTGTTCGTCCAAAAGTTTCTATTCTGCCAAAAGTCCCGATTGGAGGAAGAGATTTACCAAACGCTCTTAAGTTTGTATAAATAATTTAAACTTTTAATAATCAGTGTGTGAATGATCAGCTAGTGTCTCTTTAAAAAAAAACATGTATTGTACAAAACGGAAGTACAATACAAAACACAATTTTACAAAATAAACTTCAAATACGCCAGCGGAGCATCCATATTACATGTAATCTACATAAAAACATTCAATATTCTACAACATTAGGGCTTTTAGAGATGATACTGAGCGGCTGACCAAAGCTGACCCACCAGGAGAATTTTATTCTCAAACCAATGTGGGGAAAACAAAGATTTGTTCTTTTAAAATATATATTAGTTGTTCCAAATAAAAAAGTTATGGGGAGAGAAATTGTGTTTGTATAGAACTCCCCATGCAAGAAGAGCTTGTTTGTGGAGTTAAGGCTGCCTAACCTTGAAAATATAGATTGTAGAAACATATTCCAAATTGAAGTAGGAATTTTTTAGATTTGATCCAATTTATTTTAAATGTGTTATTTAAGGGCTTTTTTAAAGCAGTTTTTAAAAACAGATTTCGTTTTAATTATACGACTTTTCCAAATAAAGTTCAATACAATTTGGTCAACAGATTCTAGTGTTTGATCATCCAGGTACAGAGAAAATGCTGAGTAAGTGAGAGGAGAGATTCCCTCTGCCCCTGACAGCAGGACTCTTTTAGGCTCATTTGACTGTCATCTTCCAAAAAAAGAGTCGTATCATCAGCTAATTGGCTAATAAGAATCTCTTTGTCAAAGTCAGAGATGCCTTTTAATTTATTTATGGTTATGTAATCCAGTGGGAACCACTGATAATCTATGGTTTGGGTGGCTAATAAAAATATACATGGTGAAATTGGGAGGCCCTGTCGCCCAAATTCAGCTACTGTCTCTAACCTGTGTCTTTTGGGGTAATTGTTGCTTATTCCAAGTTCCATCCATCAAATCTGGCAAAGACTCGTGAGAGTTTGTGAAAACAGCAGAAGAACAGCAGTGAAAACGTAAACAAACCACAGAAAGATGCAGGATGACCAGGATTGGCAAAGACATTAAAACTAGGCTTTTCTCTCCCCATTTTTTTCCCTATTTATTTGTTTAGCCTTCAATTACTTTTGTTTAATATAAAGAAAATGCATTTAGAGAACTTTGGGTGCACAATACTATTTACTTTAATTGAGTAGATTAAAGAGGAAAAACCAACACTGGTATAACTTAAGTGAAGCTTATATAGAAAAATAAAATCGTATATATTAAATGTATCTGTGAGTCAACATATTGACTTCAGAACCATAATTGTCAGTGCGGCTCATGAAAGCATGAATTCATAATGAATATTTTTCAGTCAAAATAAAGAGAATTTTTTTGGTCGCATTAAAGAATTATTTTATTAGATAGATATTGTCAGCTAAACACACTTAGAAATGATATCAGATTTGTTGATTGAAATACAGAACAACACACATTTTTTCATCCCCCTTTTTTTTACATAGGCGGCAAATATATATATATATATATATATATATATATATATATATATATATATATATATATATATATATATATATATATATATATCCCTTACCCTAACCCTATATATACATTTTTACCTTTTACTTGAGTAAAAGTAAAACTATAATAATGAAATAATAACATGTAAATTATTATTCCTACTCAGGTAAGTATTGACGTCTTGCCTAACAGAGAAAACATTTTTAAAACTAGAAACAAACTACAATTCCCAGAACTCCACCACTTCACATCTGAAAAGCTCCAAATGTTCTCTGCAGATACCAAAGGAGTTCATTCAGTTCTCTGCAGTGATCAGCAAACGTTCACGTTTAGGAATGTTTCTCTACAGGAAACAATAGTCAGGAGTTTAAAGTTACTACTTTTCTTCTCCAAAAATCAAAGAAAGAACTCAAAGCTTGAGAAAGCGCGCCATCTTCTGGTCATTTTGCGCAACTACAGTTAGAGTCCGCAGCTCTTTGTTTCTACATTCATCCATTAACATAGTATTGAACTTCCATACGTGTCTCACTGCATCAATGCTAAAATATTCTTTATCTGAGTAAAACAACATTTCTTTTCATTCTGACGCGTCCTGTCGGAAGTCCCTCCAACGCATCGTGAGGAGGGCAGCTGAGAGGATGCTCGGTGCCCCCCACCCTCCAGGACATCTACAGCACCCGCCTCACCTGAAAACCCCTTTGCATTGCAGATGACCCCACCCATCCATACGTAGTCTCCAGGACCAGCAGACTCACAGACAGTTTTGTCCTCCAGGCTGTCAGGAGGCTGAACTCTCTCCTGCCCCCCTCCCCTCTTGTTGCCCCGTTGCCCCCCGGCTCTGCTGACCTCTGACACGCACAGGTCATTCTACCTCAGCAGCACTGAACTGCACCTTCCACCAGTTCACTGGTGCTGTAAAAAATGAATAACAATACTACAGTCACTTTATTTTCTCTACTCACTTCATCTTTTCGTCTTTTTAAGTTGCAATCTGGACGTTAGATTCCCTGTTGAGACTGGAGCTTCAGAGAATCCGAATTTCAATTTCTATTTATGCGAAAACCGATTGACAATAAAGTTGACTTTGAATTAATTAATGCATCTATTTGCATCAGAATGGAGCAGAGCAGAGACTGTGGTTGTATGTCTGCTCCTGATGGATTCACCACATTTTGAATAAAGAAATACTCAAAAACGCAGTTTTATGTTTTTATCTATATTTATATACGCCCTCCATCGTGAGAGAATAGCTAAAAGAACATACTATAACACATAAAACGACCATTTCTGTTCAGGGTTTACCAGCTTTTGTTTAATGTAATTACTTATTCCTGCAGAGAGGTCATCATCATCATCATCATCATCATCATCATCATCACTACAACTGTAGTTTGTTAAAGCTACGCCAACCAGTAATTCATATTTTGCATAAAAAATACTCTAAAATAAGTGATAATGTTTTCGTTTACCCTGTATGCTCCACTCCTCTCGGTCCTCCTCATGATGAAGCCTGCAGGTTTCTCACGAGCTCCTCTTCCGTTAGTAGTTGGTCACGTGTTCCCTCAGCCCCTCCTCTCCACAATTTCCCTCTAACTCCGCGTGCTGCTATTTGCTGAAACAGAGCGGGACTTTTAATATTCGCGGCAAAAATCTTCACTTCAGATTCATGTTTGGAATAATATAAAATAAAATGTTTAGAAGTCCTGCATCAAAATAATTGTTTAATTAAATATTGAAACAATCCATGTTCAGTCATGTTGGAGAACAAAAAGTATATATGTGCATTTAAAATACCCGTTTTTTTTATTTATAACACACAAAGTTTCAAATGAATATTTTTTCGGTGTGACGTGCGCAGAATATGTGAAGCTGATGCTTTACAACCATGACTAAAAAGTTATTTTCTTTTAAGAATATTTGTATTTATTATAAATGCCAGATGAATCCCAAAACGGAAAACAACACAGACCTAAGAGAAGTCAAGAAAAATGCACGAAGAAAATGTTTTTATTTCAGCTCATCAGATGAAAAATAATTATATTCAGATCATTTTAGGCTTTGAGCAGAGCTGAAAACGTTTCTGAAGAGAATCCGTTGGTTTCGTTGTTTCCCTCTGCTTTCATCTGATGTGAGCTCTGCTCGATCAAATCTCTGTTCTGGTTGGTCAGCGCTGACGTCACGGCCAATCAGATGAAAGGATGAAGGATCATACCATTGTGTGTAAACTGGGAGGGGGTTTTGAGTTGTGGAGCACCCGCCGCCTGCTACTACGGTCCCCCTCCAAGTCAACGGTGTCATTTACCGATTTGTAACCAATTTTTGGTGGAAAAATATTTCAAAAGTTTAGTCAAAGCTTTAAACCCCAAAGAACACCCAGAAAAAGAATCTGGTCCCAAACGACAATATAAAACAAAACGTGCTAAAAAGGGTGAAACCCCAAAGTTTACCTGATAACCTTCACATTAGTTTGCTTTTTCCTTTGCGTCACATACCATTTCATTGAATTGATTTGTAACAGAACAAATGCACAAAATTAGGCATTAATGAGGCTTTTCATGAGAGGACTGTGCATGAAAGGGTTTTCACCAAAACATCACAGACCGACACCAATGAAGAGGCCACGAGTCAGACACCCTTTTCCCCTCAACAGGACAAAGTTTATTTGAAATTATTTCGAGTGATAAAAACTGATTAACATGAAACGTCCATCATATTTCTGAAAATGACACAGCCTCTCGTCCATCGCTGCTGCTTTTCCCCCCAAACATGTGGAGCGGAGCGTCCAAACAGGAGCTCACTGAACTGGACCATCAATAAGTCTCAATCATCTCTTCTTTCCTATTTTACAAACTTTATACAACATAAAAATAGAACAATAACTATGATTACCATATTTCTTAGTGTAAATATACAATGTTTATTGCATCTTCATATAGAGTCATTTCTTATTTACTTTGTCACCATATTCCCCCTGAAAAAAACAAAAATATAAAAGCACTGGTACCACCGAGGGAGACGACAGAGCGATGTAAGGCATCGACCAGCAGGAGGCGCTGCGTCACTGAGAAGAAGCAAACTGACCCCAAACAGCATCTTTACAGCGGATATGATTAGTGTCATAGTGTGGCTTCTGAACATAAACATCCATCTATTCTTTACCAGTTTAGAGACAAGGCTGGAGTGTGACCCAGAAATGTAATAAATAATAAGATGAAAGAAGTTTCTTTTAACCCTTGTGCTGTCTTGGATGACTCCACCCTTACTTTGACATGTTCTCCCTACCATGACAAAGGTGGATAAAGGTGGAAAATTTTCATGTAATCCATTGAACCAGTGAAGATCACAAAAAATTGAAAAAAAAAGGTTCAGAGCTCCGTCGAGTGAATCTAGATGACCCAACTCCCAACGGTAAAGTGCCTAGGTTACCACAAGGGTTAAAATACTGCTAAAAAATTAACCCCACCACATAATTCATGCTAAGAGACATTAAAACAATTGATTCTGTTTCTTTTGCAAAGAACACTCAGAGATAATTAACAATCTTTGCTGGAGTTGTGGTGAAATTAGACTTTGTTGGGAATTATTTTAAAATTCATCAAAGAACGTTTTCACCCCAACTTCACTCACTTCACATAGATTTTTTGGCTCTGGAGTCCAGATTCCACAAATCTTTCCTGTCAGACTGTAGAAGCTGCAGCTCTCATTGGTCAGTGAGACGTTTCCTCCTGAACCTCAGTTTGTTCATGACATATTTGTGAAAACATGTATGTTAATGTTTAACACCTGCAGCTTGAAAACGGCTGATATTTGAATGTCTTGTCGTATTTCTGCTTTCTTTGGGTCCATTTCTAGAACCTGCAGACATTTTTGTCAGTTTGATGACGTTTCTTCTCTAAACTATCAGACAAATCAATCTGCTGCTGAAGAAAAGAGTCGACTGCTGCACTTTGATCATTAGAGGGAAAAAACAAACATCTGGATGTTTGGACTCCTTCATCTTGGTCTGAATTACCGTAAACTCCAATCAAAATCGTGTTTTTAACAGTGAAGCATTTTCTGATGATGGAGGACACGAATAAAGACAACTAGGCTCAAAATTGCATTTCTGATTTAATTCCAAATGCTGTTAGTGACGTAGAAAATATGTTGGACGGTCCCAAGTGTCCTGCTCCATTCTGATGCTTTCTCTTCTAGACTAATAGATCCATGAAAGTTGTGTCTGCAGAAACTATGACCCACAAATGGAACTTTGGTTTATTTTTAGTTTGGCTCAAATGGAAAAACTTACTATGAAAAAACCAGCTGGTCAGGGACGACTAGAAAACAGGCAGTTCTGTGTCTGTTGAGGACCAGGTTTAGCCAGTCCTGCTTTAGAGTAACCCATCAACCTATGAAGCCTGTTTCTGGACTGAGGGAGGATGCTGGAGTGTCCAGAAAACCCCCACATACCCACTTGTTCCTCACGTTCAGTGGGTTGAAGAGATTCAGCACAACACCGTGACCTTCACCAAGAGGCAGGAGGATCCTCTCTACTCCAACATCAATCCAGTCAAAGCAAAGAGAAGACGGGACAGTCATGAGGACAAAGAGGACGTGGTCTACAGTGAGGTCACATCATCCAGTAATCCAGCTGATTGAATGATCGTCTGTATGAGAAAAAAAAAGGTTTTCTCCTTTATAATCCAGACACATCTGTATGTTAATCTGCAGCTTCAGACCAAGAAATGTTCAGGTATTTACAGCAATGACTTCTTTGCAAAAAGATCATATTCAGTTTGAAATGTGTCTCCTCAACATCAAAAAGTATTTTTCACCCCCAAAATAGCTGATGTGTTTATATTTGCATTTTATAAAAAATATTTTTACATTCTTTAGCTTAAGCAGGTTAATGGATTGTGATGTGTGATGTGCTGTACATCTGAATGTAGACATGCAGATGTACAGCTTCATTTAAAGTGACCTGACAGAGAAACAGACCAGCTGACTGATAAGCTTCCTCACTCAGAGCATTCAAATGAAGAAATCCAGAACTTTTGTTACACAGGAACAAAATGCAAGATAGAAGTTTAGAAATGCTGGAAAATCCTGCTTTACTCTGAAAATACTTGTTCTCATCAAAAGATTTGTATTAACCTGAAGGTCTGTTTTTCATGTTTTCTTTATAACTATATCAAGAATATGTGGTTTACTGAATAACGTTCAAAATGACAGATGCAGTTCCTGTTTTACAGAAGTGACTTCAACCACAAATAGCTGAAGCTAAACATAAATAAAGTTTCTGTCTTATGAGGAACTAAATGTTTAATTTGAGTCCATTAATATGGCTGAATAACCACCAAACTCCTGGATGCTGTCAGACTTCCTTCAGTTTAACAAGAAAAAGACAGAACTTCAGTTGGAAGAGTTGAGCTCCACTGGAATAAAACAACAGATCAAGTTAGAAATCTTGGAGTCCTAATTGACTGAGATGTGAGCTTTAGCTCTCACATCAAAGCCAGAACTTTACCTTCATATCAGGCTGGACTACTGTGAGTCTGTTCACCTCAGGATTCAGTGATGTCAGAACCTGAGCGGTACACGACTCTACATTTGACAACAGACGGTCATTGCCACAGCGCAGAGCAGCCTAGCCCCTCTAGACTGTTAGACCACAAAGCGGGACCCCAGCCAGCCTAAAGTGAACGAGCACCGCAGCAACAGCACCCCCTGCAGGCAGAGAAAGTAGTGCCCCAGAACAATGGATGGATCCCCAAGAGGAAACACTGGAGTAAGAAACATAAGAATATGAATAATGATAAGATAACAATAATGGTAATCAAATAAAATAAGATATAACAATAAAATATATGAAATGATTAAAACATAACATTTAATATCATGAATATAGTAACAATTAAAAAGGTATTATATTAAAAAAATTACATCAAATCATAGAAAACATTAGAAGAAAATTGATTAATTAATAAATAAATAATGAGTTAAAAAATTAAACAATTCCAAAAGTCACGTTAAAGATTAAAAAGGTGGATGTTTATCCTCTTCTTGAAAACCTCTACAGTCTCTGCAGCTCTGAGGTTCTCCAGCAGGCTGTTCCACAGGCCAGGACCATGACAGAACCAGGCCTCACTGTGTGTTTTAGTCCTCACCTTAGGAACAACCAGGAGGCCGGTGCCAGAGGAGCACAGAGTCCACGAGGATTCATATCTTAAAAGCAGAGCGGTCAAATAAGAAGGCCCAAGACCATGAAACATTTAGAAAACATTAAGAGAACTTTAAAACAAATCCTGAAACGCAAAGGCAGCCAATGCAGCGATTTCAAAACTGGTGTCATGTGTTCCCGCCCTCTGATTCTTGTGCCGCTGAGTTCTGCAACAGTTTTAGGTTTGAAAAAGACTTTTTGGGTAAACCAGAGACCCGGGCATTACAATAATCCAAACAACTAAAAATAAAAGCATCTGTGTTGCAAGAGAGAGGAATGGGAGGACATAATTAAACAGTGGTGAGCAGTTACATTTGTTGAAATTTGAAGTTTATCTTATAATTGTTTTTCTATTTTATTATTTGGCTGAAAGTCTCATATGTGCACGTCACACATTTATTGTGAGTTGTCAGTTTCAAATGTTTCCCAGGATGCATCACTGTCTTGTTCTCAAATGTTTTGCTTTTGTGTCAAAGTTTATAGAATAAAAAACTGTTTCTGCAATCGATGAAGATTCTCTTCAGATCATTCTGACTCCTCTTCCTCTGCAGAGTTGATGAATAAAAGGCAATTCTGTGCAAACTTGATCTTTAGTCTAAAATGAGTTTTAACATCCAACAGTCTGTTGGTTCCTTTGTCTTCTTAAGAAAATTCAAGAACATTTTATTCTTTCACCTCAGTTTCTATATTCACACTTCTGTTTCCGTTCATGCATGCTAATGACGGAAAGAGGAAGAGTAACTTCTGTAAACTCCTCCTCTCCATTTACAGGATGTAAAGCAGCACTCTTTCTCTGAAACTCTTTCTGCAGCTCATGAACTCTGTGAAGAAAGGAACCCAGAGAGAGGAGACGCCATGAGTCTGACTGCAGCCCTGAGAGGATTTGTTGTTGTTCTTTGCTGGTTTGCAGGTAAAAATCTAACAGCCTTAATGCTGCTGAGACCTAAAGAAACCTGGAAGCAGCTATGGATGGATGGATGATGGATGGATGGATGGATGGATGATGGATGGATGGATGATGGATGGATGGATGGATGGATGGATGGATGATGGATGGATGGATGATGGATGGATGATGGATGGATGATGGATGGATGGATGATGGATGGATGGATGGATGGATGGATGGATGATGGATGGATGGATGGATGGATGGATGGATGGATGCATGGATGGATGGATGATGATGGATGGATGGATGGATGCATGGATGGCTGGATGGATGGATGATGGATGGATGGATGGATGGATGGATGGATGATGGATGGATGGATGGATGGATGGATGGATGATGGATGGATGATGGATGGATGATGGACGATGGATGGATGGATGATGGATGGATGGTTGGATGGATGGATGATGGATGGATGGATGATGGATGATGGATGATGGATGATGGATGATGGATGATGGATGGATGGTAGCATAAATAAAAAGCAAAGTCGAAATGCTTTTTCATTCTCACAATAAAGCTGCATTTTTGACTTAAAAATAAAATGAAAAAGCAATCCACCTAAATGCTTTTTCATTTCCTTCCTCAACACAGCTTTTTCTGTCACTTAATTACAATTATAAAGAAAATGGTATTTGACATTTCATTTTCAAGACGTTCTCTGGTAAATGTGTAGCATAATTCATTTAGAAATGTCTAATTTGACAATTAAAATGGATTAATAGAAATGCTTTTTCATTTTATACTTAAAACCACTCATTCTGTGTCATAATTAAAATGAAAATGCAAAGAGGGGATTGCATTTGCATTTTAACATCCACCCTGGAAATCTTGTCTCTTAAGTGACAGAAAGAGCTGTGTTGAGGAAGGAAATGAAAAAGCATTTAGGTTAGCATTTAGTGCTTTTTCATTTTATTTTTAAGTCAAAAATGCAGCTTCATTTTTAAAATGAAAAAGCATTTCTGGTTTTGACTTTGCTTTTTAATTATGCTCCAGAATCGCTTCCATGAGTTTTAGCTTCATGCAGGCGTTGAGACTTTAAACGTGATCGTACGTCTGAATGTTCTGTAGATGTGACAAAGACTCACATGTAGACGCGGAGACAAACACACACTCACACTGCAGTGAGTGACGGGTTGTGTGTTTTAAGTTATGATAATGTGCCCACTAAACCCCCCCCTCCCCTTTCTTCTTCACACATCCCGTCCCTGCAACTGCGCCCTCTTTCTCAGGGACGGTGATTCACAGGTTTCCGGCTGGTACAAACTCTGTGAAATAATAGATAATAGTAAACTGATAATGCTGGCGCCGATTTTTTTCTCCAAGCACCGATACTACTGCGCCCCCCTCTGGTATGGCATCACGTCTGAGAAGGACTGGTCTCATGAAAAAAAGATTTTATAATTAAAGATTTGTCTGCGAGCCACATGTGACCATCAAAAGAGCCATATATGGCTCGCGAGCCATAGGTTCCCGACCCCTGATTTAAAGTAACCCATTAACCTATGAAGCATGTTTCTGGACGGTGGAGGAAGCTGAAGTCCCCAGAGAAAAACCATGCATGCACGGGGGAACATGCAAACTCCACACAGAAAGGTTCTGAACTAGGGGCCTTCTTGCTGTGAGGCGCTAACCACTGTGCCACTGTGCAGCCCCCCCCCCCCCCCCCCCCCCCCCCCAGATTGCTCACTGAGGCTTTGTTTAAATGCACTAAACTGAAAAAACTTTTTTTTTTAAAAAGGAGAGAAAGCGTTTTAACTTTATCAGTTTTTTCTGTGACACTTTCCAGTCTTCAACAGTGATGTCAGTCAGAACATTTGCTGCATTAACTGCAGTTAAATGAAAATGTTTCAATGTTTTCTTTCTGCTTCAAAGTGATTCTGGTTTCTAATGTTTTTCAGGGATTCACAGTCAAACATGGGGAGTGAAATACGCCTCCAAACACATCTGTGCCTTTGAAGGATCCACAGTGGAAATATCCTGCACCTACACATACCCACCCAGGATAAATGGCATGGAAACTGTTGTTCAGAGAGAATTCTGGTTTACTAAACGGAAGAACAAAAACCCACTGGACCTGAGAGAAGATCCTGACTATGCAGGCAGAGTCACATATCACTTTTCTGAAAAGAACTCCATGCTGAGGATCAGGAATCTGAGACGGAATGATTTAGCTGAATATAAGTTCAGGTTTGAGACAAACCAACCTGGTGGGAGTTTCATCGGTTCACCAGGAGTCTCTCTGACTGTAACAGGTAAATATTTCAAATCTTTCATTGTATATCAAGTGTGCTTGTTTCTATAAATGCACTGGCGGACAGACTGATTTCACGCAGCCTCCTGCTGTAGCAGAGCTTTATTTTAAGATGGAATTTTTGTTACATGTTATTCATGGTTTGGTTTTGTAAAACAAAGATCAAGTTGAGGTTCGTCCACGACTATTGCAGGTACACTCATGGCTCACAAGACCAGGAATGTGCACAGGATTTCAGAGGGGCGGGGGCTTAATTTGGAAAAGTGCAGCAAAAACATTTTTTTTTTCCTTTAATTGATATGGAAATAAGTAAACTATTAATAGATAACTACTCCATTATGATACCTGTGCAGGTGGAAGTAATACAATTGCTAATTCTTTTATGCAGGCAAATTATTGTAACATTTGTTCAATTTATCACAGACTTGGAAGACATCAAAGTAAAAAAACACTGGAAAATATTTATTTTAGCACAATGTGCTGCAGACATAATTAATATTTTATATTTTAAACACGCATTTCCTACAACTTTCTTCCCCTTTTAGATTTCAGATTTTCCTGGAACAACTCTCACTGTTGTTGGTACAGATCAACACAAACCTGTCATTACTCTACATTTTAGTTACAGTTGTCACAGTATATTTTTCCATGATGTTCTTTGTGTTGTCAGATCCTCGTGTGCAGGTGATCCAGTCTGGACAGGAACTGGTTTGTCACAGCAGCTGTTTTCCTCTGCCTCGTCTTTCCTTCATGTGGTTCATGAATGGACAGGAAGTTCAGGGAGAAACTTCTGATTATTACAGAAAACCTGTTTCTCCTGAAGCCTCCTACTCCTGTTCTTACCAGGGTCACCGCTCACCTGAAGTCTGTAAGTTCATGTCAACAGTTCTTCTGTCACAAGCAGTTTGTCTATCAAACAAACTTATTGAATGTAGACTTTATGCTAAAAAACACGGAAACAAATCATGATTCACAGTTCCTTTTAATTTTTAAAATAAATTAATACTATTGGACTGACAGAATTCTGCAAAAAGAAGTTTAGCCGTGTTAACCCTTTAACATCAAAGATGTCGCAGAGGACACACACACTCTTTGACATACTGTAACTCTAGACTGTTTACAAAATCAACGTGAATCAGATCAATCTGACATGGAGTAAATTGACACTTTATCAATATATAACACATTAAGTTTATTATGTGTTGCATAGAAATTGAAAAACTCATTTTTTTCTGCTTCAAAATCAGCTGGAATTTCATTAATTACATTAATAGTTGTAGAGTTACAATAATTGAAAGAATGTCAAACTTGAGCTAAAGCTCCAGTGTTAAATGATGAATCCTGAATTTATCTTTGATTAGTTTCATCAGAAAGGTTTAAATATCAAATTTAAAATAAATTCTGATTATTCTGTTTACATTAAATATTATAAAATCTGAAGCATTCAGACATCCATCAGTTTTCATGTAAACCGTCTTGAAGGCAAACATGGTGAGTTTAGGTTGGATCAGGAGAATCCAAGTCTTGATTGACAACAAATGATCAAAGAGTTCAGCAGAAAATAGTGCAAGAATAGCAGAAAAACAGGAGGTTGGTGGAACTACAGGACCAGGGCTGGGCTGCTCTGGCTCAGAGGAACTGTGGAAGCAGACTGGAAGTTGGCCTGATCACTCCAGAAATCAGAATCAGAATGCAGTTTTTCTTGACTGGTTCAAGTAAACCAGATGCTGCAGGAGGAGAAGGAGCCTGAAGAACTGAGGACCACCAAGCAGCAGTTAGCATAGAGACAGACCCTAGAACAAAGTGTTTAAAGCTGCTTGACTCTCATCTTTGTGTGACATGTTACCTTTTAGTTGTATATCTCTGTACATGCATGTGTGTTTGTACATGGATGGATGTTCTCAGATGCTCCAAAAGCTCCAGCAGTACAGATGTTTCCCACTGGTTTATTGTCTGTGAACCTTCATGAGCTTCATGTTTCTGTCTTCCAGATGCTCCAAAGTCTGTTTCTGTATCCATGAGTCTGACTGAGATTATGGAGGGCAGTTCAGTGACTCTGACCTGCAGCTGTGATGCTAACCCAGCGGCTAAATTCAAATGGTACAAAAACAACCAAACTCAGCTCCATGAGGATCCACGTCTGATCCTCAGGTCCGTCCAGCGTTCTGACTCTGGAAAATACCACTGTGTAGCTGAGAATGAACTCGGGGAAGCAGCATCTGACTACGTCTTCATAAATGTGGAATGTGAGTCCAACAAAGGAACCAGAAGAAATCTTCAGATCTTTCGGATGTTTGACCTTCACTAAATAACTCTAATGTTTATGTCCAGATCCTCCAAAAACCTCCTCTGTGTCAGTGAGTCCCTCTGCTGAGGTCCTGGAGGGCAGTTCAGTGACTCTGACCTGCAGCAGTGATGCTAACCCAGCAGCTAAATACACCTGGTTCAAAGACAACAGAACTCTGCTTTCAGAAGACAAAGTTCATTTCTCCTCCATCAGGTCTGAACACTCAGGAAATTACAGCTGCAAGTCTGAGAACAAACATGGACACAGCAGCTCCATTCCTCTGCTCCTGGATGTTCAGTGTAAGTGTAGACTCTGGTTTAGAGATTTAGGTTTTCTTTGACTGAGAGTTTCTAGAAGTTCATGTTTTGTTTCAAATCTCAGATCCTCCCAGGATTCCCTCAGTGTCAATGAGCGTCTTTGGTAAAATCTCAAATGGCAGTTCAGTGACTCTGACCTGCAGCAGTGATGCTAACCCAGCAGCTAACTTCACCTGGTTCAAGAAGGATGAAGACTCACCAAAAGCATCTGGACCAAACTGGACCATCAGTGATTTCAGAGCTGAACACAGTGGCTTTTATTACTGTGAAGCAGAGAACAGAAGAGGACGTCTTAACTCCAGTTTACATCAGATTGAAGCAGAAACAGGTTGGTTCATTCTTCTGGACAAACTGATGGTTCTTTTCAAAAATATGTGTCTGCTGACATAATCTCTGCAAATTACAACATCCTTAATCCATGTGCTATCTTGGATGACCCCACCCTTACTTTGACATGTTCTCCCTACCATGACAAAGGTGGATAAAGGTGGAATAATGTCATGTAATCCATTGAACCAGTGAAGATCACAAAAAATTGAAAAAAAAACAGGTGCAGAGCTCTGTCTAGTGAATCTAGATGACCCAACTCCCAACGGTAAAATGCCTAGGATAGACCAAGGGTGAATCCATCTAAGGCCTTAGTTCCAAGTGTCCTTCCAGGTGAATACAGGCTGTCTGTGGAAGAACGTTCAGACCTGTACAGAACACACAGGTGGTTCAAATAAATCAAGGTCATAGACCGCTTGGTCAACCCATAGAGAAAATGTTAATGCAGATTTTTACTACAGACATGCTGCAGGCGACAGGTCATAGTGAGCACTTATACACCCTGTGGGGGTAAGTTAGGGTCTAGTAGTCCAGATGCAGGCGTGTCACAGAGATTTCTCATTTTTTAACCCCCCCAAATCCTGCACCTGTATGGGGTCAACAACCCCGTTCATGTGACTTTAGGTTTTCAGAGTTTTCTTTTGTTTTTCCAGGTTCATGGAAATCAGCAGCAACTGTAAAGACCACAATTGCAGTTTTGTTGTTTGTCTTTATCCCTGCCTTTCTTTGGATCAGGTAAAGAACTATTTAGTACCTATTTGGACTGAAGTTTACATTCATGCGTCTTTTAATGACTTTGTCCTTTTTTGACTGTCCAAACCAGAAAAAACAGGCGTGTCACAGAGCAGCAGGAGAAGAGAGCTGCCAACAGAAGTCAGGTAAGAAAGGTTAGCTTTGTCTTTGTGAGGCGTCCTTCAGTCAGACAGCATCCTCCAGAGAGCCCACTAATACAGATGTGCAGCTAATCTCTATCTGTCTGCATGCAGCAGAAGCTAGAGATGAACAAACATGAACATCATATGAAGTAGCAGGTCCTTAAGGAAATATCTAAAATAGTGGATCCTATGAGAGTTGAAGTCCAGGTGGGGAAGGTGTGAGTTTGTGGATCTTCTCGTCCTGCAGCTCAACACGAGTCCAGACATCAACAGTCCATCTGCAGAAACAGAAGCAGCAGAAGAGCAGCTTGAGCTTCATTACAGCAGCATCCACCTCTCTGTGAACCAGGAGGAATGTCTGTACTCCAACACCAGGAGAAATCCCAGACCCAGACAGAGTCCAGAGGACAACTCTGCTGTATAATCTGCAAGAAATCCGCGGAAGTTAAAAAGTGAGCAACTTTCATAAAAAAACAAATATATTTTCTTTAGAAACTGACAGATTAATAAAACTTGATTTCCTTTTTCTTACAGAACAACAGAAGCTGAACATTCAGAGGATTTTGCTCTTTACAGCACCGTCAACAAAGTCTCATCCTGATGCAAGAAAATCAGATTTACCTTCACCTTCTGCTGTTATTGACGCGCTTGCTTTGAATTAGTTGAATATTTTTAAAAATAATGACATTTCTTGGAGGAGAAAGAAAAAAATATATAATTTGATGCAAGAAGATTCTCAGCTTGGTCACTTTTTCTCTTAAATGTTTCATGAAAAACATGACGATGTGACATAAGCAGCAGAACCGACTTTTATAAAATTACTTTCAGTTAAAATTGTTTTCATGTTCCTTTTAGGAGGATTTCTTTGTATTAAGTTATTACAAACAGAAAAATCTGCCATTCTTATTTGGTCATTATTCCACACAGAGGATCTTTGTGATGGTTGTGAACTCCTGATGACGTAGCAGCATTTACGCCTTCTGGATGAGCTTTTTTTCTTTGAACTTTTCATTATGCATTACAGGGGTTCTATTATATTTTGTATGTTCTTGTTATTATGCATTTAATGGATTCTATATATGCATGTATATTGTATTACAGAAATCTGCTTGATTCCTGTCCTCAGTAACAGATAATATGTACAGAGGTCACCAGTAGGCCTGTTTTTGACCTTTAGTCTCTGTTTTCTTTCTGTACTGGAGTGTTTATGGAGCCACAACACCTGGGGGGTATTCCAGAAAGCAGGTTATGCTAGCTCCCACGGTAAGTTTGAGGCTAAGGAAGTTGATAACCTCAGCTTTCGGTTCCAGAAATGGAGGTATGTCTCAGGGTAGGTCAAGTTGCCATGGCAACTCATGCTCTGAAAATAACCTGGTCCGGAGCAGGTTTAGTTGAAGCTTAGTTTGTTTTGAGAGAGGTGAAGCAGCATGGCGTGTCCATTTGAAGATGATTTAGTGGATGAAGAAGCTCATATAATACTTTTTCCACAGTGAGAGGGTGATAGGACCACATATGGATGTTGGAAATTAAACTTGTTTACTTTGATCTAACTTAATTATTTGCTTCAGTTAAGAGAAATCATTTTTTTGTTAAGTCACATTAGAAATAACACGTAGTTTTCAGACAATTATTTTCCTTTCATTCAAATTAATTCAATTAAGTAGGCGTAACTTTGGTGCTGCTGTTAGAGCGGCACCGCAAGGGATTCTGGGATTTCATTCCCTTTGCCTGTCTGGACGGATTTGGGTTGAAGTGTGGCTTTTTATCTAGTTATCTAGTTAGTTGTTTAGCTGTTTTACTGTGTTTTGCCGAGTTATTTTGTCCTACTGTGCTTACCTCTCAGCACCACGAGTGAGAACGAAGGAGAGGATGATGAGTTTATATAGCACCCCTACACTCTCACTCTGCAAGTTCAATGATAGGAAATTCTTTAATTAATTTTTGCACTCCGTACATTTTTTACCGTCCTTTTTATTGTTATAAAAATTAGCATATTCACCGGCTCAAACTTAGACATATGAGAGTTCAATATATATATATATATATATGCGTCACAAGGAAAATGGAAACAAGATCAGAAACTCGTGGGTTTACTTTGTCTGTTGATTTTCTACAAGCAGAAAGTCATTTTTTTGACGATGCAGCCGTGTTACTTTTTTGTTGGACGTATAATCTTTATACGGCGTCATTAAAATCTCAGACTCCGTCTCACTTCTGTCTCAAGTGTCGCACTTTCTTTCTTTTTTCCCCCCACGCGTTTCCATGGTGACTCCAGAAATCGGCGATCTATTGAGAATGTCTTTATGTACATGACGTGCACGTGCGTTAACCCAGGGTTACCAAGTCGAGCGTAATTACGCCAACTCATATCCGGTCTTCTGGAACCGACATACCCAGAGTAAGCAAGTTCAGGCGGATTTCAGCCAGAGTTCAGGCTTAAAGTCAGGCTAGTTTAAACATGCTTCCTGGAATACCCCCCTGCAATGCAGACTAGACAAACACACACCATTCTCATGACATATCTAGTATGTTTTCATCTTCCCTCACTGAATAATAAAAAAGCCTTTTAGCCTTGAGGACAGAGAGAGGACAGCCACAGAGCCTAACAGGTCGTGTTTCTCCACCCCTCCCCTTTTGCTAAAGGTTTGAACATTCATGCAGACTCTTGTGTGTCTTTTCGTTTCCCAACTGCACATTTCATTTTTGGACGTCCTGAACCATCCGAATCTGCGAGAAGAACGTCCAACTACCTTAACATTGTGGAATGCTGAATCGCTGTGGAAAGTTAACCCCGCCCACGTTGAGCCCGTTAACCCCGCCCACGTTGAGCCCGTTAACCACGCCCACGTTTAGCCCATCTTCTTCTTTGCATTTTACAAGTTTCCATGTGCAATATTGCCACCTACTGTGTTATGGTGCCTCTGTCAGCCCCGCCCCTCTTTACTCTGCTCTGGAGGATTCCCAGCTGTTGCCACTCACCTCATTTGCCCTGCTGCCTTCTTAAGGAGATCCACAGCCAGTATTCGTCGCCAGTTCGTTGCTCCTCCATGGTGCTTTTCTGGTCTCTCATGTTTATGCCAAGAAAGTTAAACCTGTTTAGTAATTTGTCTACGCTTCGCTTCCAGGACTCCATCATCACGAGTGCTACCTGGGATTTCCTCCGGAACCGCCTGTTCATGCCCTCTCAGCCTCCGCAGAAGCCCTCCAGCCACGCCTCGCCTTCCTGCCACCTACCTGCAGTCTCGAGCCGAAGACATCACCTCTGGGAGATCACCTACAAGAACAAAATAAATTTAATTACTTACCTTATAGCTCTCCTGTGTTCCTTCCGGGTTCCAGCATCTGGGTCTGTCTCAAAGCCTCGACTATCATGACATACCGGTTTTTAAGGAGTTTTTCCTAACCGTGAAGGGGGGTCTAAGGGCAGGAATGCCAGTTTAGTTAGTCTGTTCTGTTAAAGTTTAGTATTATCCTAATGCATTCTCTGTATTCATGATCCCTTTTTGATTGTATGTTTACCAAAAAATTACCGGTACGAAGCCCATTGTGAAGTCTGTAATTTGAATTTGAACTATATAAATAATTGAATTGAATTAGGGAATTGATACTGTCATTGCTGTCTTCTTATGCCTTTTACAAGTTTCCATGTGCATGTATTAGGGAGTTTATACATTTTGTCTGGCCTGGACGCACTTAAAATACATGCAGACATTGGAGCAATGTGGATCGTTTCTGCGTGCATTATGAGTGGCTAACCTGAATTTCCACCGGTTTGTGTGTTTGAAATTATATCACAATATAAAATATATAATTTAAGTTCCACAGATATTGTGTAATAACTGTTGTGTATTTATGCTCAGTGTCACAACTCAAGGAGTGTATAGTCTCAGGTGGGTTAAACATGGAAAGTAAAACCCCTGACCTCATGCCAGACATGCATGTGTGGGTTTTCTCCAGCCTTCCTCGCACCGTCCAAAAACACTTTTAATAGGTAAATTGGTCACTCTAACGTGTCCATAGGTATGATGTGAGTGTGTGTGTGTGTGATTGTGGTCCTGGAACAGGCTGACGAGCTGTCCAGGATGTTCCCTGCCTTCACCAGCAAGTGGCAGGGATAGGCTCCAGCAGCCCTGTGACCCCCCAAAAAATGAAACAGAATAGAAGATGAATGAATGTAAAGCTACAGTCATTATAGCATTATATATATACAAATATAGACAAAAAACATAGAAAAAACAAAAACAGCAGACACTGCTACCATCCCTTGTCAGGGACGTCTCACGTTACGGCCAATCAGATGCGAGGATGAAGGATCATACCATTATGTGTAACTGGGAGGGGGTTTTGAGAGGTGGAGCACCCGCCGCCTGGCTCTACGGTCCCCCCTCCAAGTCAACGGTCTCATTTATCAATTTGTAACCTTTTTTCCGACAAAGATTTTAAACGTTTGTAAACCTTTATCCCCAAAAGAATAAAGTCTCAAATGACAAAATAAAACAGAATTTTCTGGAAAGGGTGAAAACTCCACGAGTTTGCCTGAAAACCTTATCAGTTTGCTTTTTCCTGTGTGTCACATGGTCACATACCATTTCATTGAAATGATTTGTAACAGAATAAATGCACAAAGCCAAGTTCCATGACCGGGGTTTGGGCCGCCGAGGTACCCCCCCTCGACTGCCACCTAAACCACATTCATTGCACCGGCACCTTTTGAAGTCTCCTATGGGTGGTGGGCCCATGGGAGAGTGGTCCCACGTTGCTCCTTCGGGCTGTGCCCTACCGGGGCCCGTGGGAAGAGCCCCGGTCATCAGGCTCTTGCCTGGGTTCACGTGGGCGCAGCACCGGCATGCGTGGCAACTACAACAGTGCAGCCCACGTGCGGGCGGTGCAGGACAAGGCTCGCTTAGATGTGGCTTTGCCCGACCGGGGCCCATGGGAAGAGCCCCGGTCACCAGGCTCTCGCCTGCGAGCCCCAACCCCGGGCCTGGCTCCAGAGTGGGGCCCCGGAGATGCCAATCCGGGAGACATAATCGGGTCCTTGCTGTTTACTTTCATCAGGGGTTCTGAACCGCTCTTTGTCTGGCTCGCCACCCAGGACCTGTCTGCCATGGGAGACCCTACCAGGGTCTTAAGCCCCAGACAGCTTAGCTGCTGGGATCACTTGAGCTCTCAAACTCCCCCACCACGTTAAGGTGGCGGTTCACGGGGGAGGAGTGGGCTGGTTTGGGGACCACAGGATTTCCTCTCTGCTTTTTGCAGATGATGTTGTCCTGTTGGCTTCTTCGAGCCAGGACCTCCAGCGTGCATTGGGCCGGTTTGTGGCTGAGTGTGAAGCGGCTGGGATGAGGGTCAGCGCCGCTAAATCTGAGGCCATGGTTCTTGACCAGAGAAAGGTAGTTTGCCATCACTCGGTGGGGGGAGTGTCCCTGAATACAAGCAGCTGAAATGAGCTTCCTCCGTAGGGTGGCTGGGCGCTCCCTTAGAGATAGGGTGAGAAGCTCGGTCACCCGTGGAGAGCTTGCAGTAGAACCGCTTCTCCTCCACATCGAAAGGAGCCAGCTGAGGTGGCTCAGGCATCTAGTCCGGATGCCTCCTGGACGCCTCCCTGGAGAGGTGTTCCGGGCATGTCCCACCGGGGAAGACCCAGGACACGCTGGAGAGACTCTCGGCTGGCCTGGGAACGTCTCGGGGTCCCCCCAGAGGAGCTGGAGGAAGTGGCTGGGGTGAGGGAAGTCTGGGCATCTCTGCTTAGACTGCTGCCCCCAGGACCTGGTCCCTGGGTCGTGGGGGAAGATGGATGGATGGATAAATGCACAAAATTAGGCATTAATGAGGCTTTTCATGAGAAGACGGTTTTCAACACACAAAACATCATATCATGGTTTTTATAAAGCAAATGGTAAAAACAAAGGCCGACACCAATGAAGAGGCCACGAGTCAGACACCCTTTTCCCCTCAACAGGACAAAGTTTATTTGAAATTATTTCGAGTGATAAAAACTGATCAACATGAAACGTCCACAGGGTTCCTGCTGGAGGACACCAAAGTGACCGGTGAGGCGGCGTGGAGGTGAACGGATGCTCGGCCCGTTCGTGTCGTCGTTCTTCGCCCACCGTCCATCAGATTTCTGAAAATGACACAGCCTCTCGTCCATCCCTGCTGCTTTCCCCCCCAAACATGTGGAGCGGAGCGTCCAAACAGGAGCTCACTGAACTGGACCATCAATAAGTCTCAATCATCTCTTCTTTCCTATTTTACAAACTTTATACAACATAAAAATAGAACAATAACTATGATTACCATATTTCTTAGTGTAAATATACAATGTTTATTGCATCTTCATATAGAGTCATTTCTTATTTACTTTGTCACCATATTCCCCCTGAAAAAAACAAAAATATAAAAGCACTGGTACCACCGAGGGAGACGACAGAGCGATGTAAGGCATCGACCAGCAGGAGGCGCTGCGTCACTGAGAAGAACCAAACTGACCCCGAACAGCATCTTTAGAGCGGATATGATTAGTGTCATAGTGTGGCTTCTGAACATAAACATCCATCTATTCTTTACCAGTTTAGAGACAAGGCTGGAGTGTGACCCAGAAATGTAATAAATAATAAGATGAAAGAAGTTTCTTTGAAAATACGGCTCAAAAATCAACCCCACCACATAATTCATGCTAAGAGACATTAAAACAATTGATTCTGTTTCTTTTGCAAAGAACACTTAGAGATCAATAACAATCTTTGCTGGAGTTGTTGTGAAATTAGACTTTGTTTGGAATTATTTTAAAATTCATCAAAGAACGTTTTCACCCCAACTTCACTCACTTCACATAGATTTTTTGGCTCTGGAGTCCAGATTCCACAAATCTTTCCTGTCAGACTCTAGAAGCTGCAGCTGTCATTGGTCAGTGAGACGTTTCCTCCTGAACCTCAGTTTGTTCTTGACATGTTTGTGAAAACATGTATGTTAACATTTAACACTTGCAGGTTTCACTACAGAAAGATTTTTAAAGCTTCTTTTTATTGAATTTGATTCAGAAATAGTCCCCATTTTAAACCAAATACTGCAGATATTTGAATGTCTTGTCGTATTTCTGCTTTCTTTGGGTCCATTTCTAGAACCTGCAGACATTTATGTCAGTTTGATGACGTTTCTTCTCACCACGGGGCGGCCGTGGTGCAGTGGTAGGGCGGTCGACTCATGATCGTAAGATTGCAGGTTCGATTCCCGCCTTGCACGCCCATGTGTCGAAGTGTCCTTGGGCAAGACACTGAACCCCACCTTGCCTCTGGTGGGAGGTTGGCGCCAGTGTTCGGCAGCGGAGCCATCACCAGTGTGTGAATGTGTGTGTGAATGTGTGTGTGCATGGGTGGATGGGTCTGTGACTGTAAAGCGCTTTGGGCCTTCGTAAGAGGGTAGAAAGCGCTATATAAGTATACGCCATTTACCATTTTTTACCATTTAAACTATCAGACAAATCAATCTGCTGCTGAAGAAAAGAGTCGACTGCTGCACTTTGATCATTAGAAGAAAAAAACAAACATCTGGATGTTTTCTTCATTCGTTCATTTATTTATGTTTCTCCTCAAAGGTTGAAGTGACAGAAATTACAAAGACAAAAGCAGAGAAGATATTCTTAAATATCACAAACTGTTCCATTTCTTCTGCTTCTCTAACAATAAATATTGTTTTAAATAGTAAATCTGGATGTTTGGACTCCTTCATCTTGGTCTGAATTACCGTAAACTCCAATCAAAATCGTGTTTTTAACAGTGAAGCTTTTTCTGATGATGGAGGACACGAATAAAGACAACTAGGCTCAAAATTGCATTTCTGATTTAATTCCAAATGCTGTTAGTGACGTAGAAAATATGTTGGACGGTCCTAAGTTTCCTGCTCCATTCTGATGCTTTCACTTCTAGACTAATAGATCCATGAAAGTCGTCTCTGCAGAAACTATGACCCACAAATGGAACTTTGGTTTATTTTTAGTTTGGCTCAAATAGAAAAACTAACTGTTACAAAACCAGCTGGTCAGGTACGACTAGAAAACAGGCAGTTCTGTGTCTGTTGAGGACCAGGTTTAGCCAGTCCTGCTTTAGAGTAACCCATCAACCTATGAAGCATGTTTCTGGACTGAGGGAGGATGCTGGAGTGTCCAGAAAACCCCCACATACCCACTTGTTCCTCAGGTTCAGTTGGTTGAAGAGATTCAGCACAACACCGTGACCTTCACCAAGAGGCAGGAGGATAGCATGTCACAGTAGCATGGAGTTTGGCACAAGTATGTACAGACAGTAATGACAAGTTAGACAGACACACATTTTGAAAGAATATCTACAAAAGTAAGAGTGTTCTGATAAATTAACAGGGAAAGAGATGTGCAGGTATATAGAGGTCAATCTGTAAATACAGTTTTTGTACAGTGAATAAAAAACAAAAACTCTGAAACTATTTACTTAGGCTGGTGTTGAACAGCCTGATAGCAGCTGGGATAAAGGACCCGCGGTAGCGTTCCTTCTTGCATAGTGGGTGCAGCAGTCTGCCACTGAAGGAGCTGCTGAGGTCTGAAACAGTCTGATACAGTGGCTGAGAGGGGTTGTCCATGATTGATTTCAGCTTGGCTAACATCCTCTTCTCACCCACCTCCTGGATGGAGTCCAGGGAGCAGTCCAGGACAGAGCCAGCCCGTCTGACCAGCTTGTTCAGTCTCTTCCTTTCTCTCTCTGAGCTTCCACTGCTCCAGCAGACCACTGCATCAAGGATGGCTGAAGCCACCACAGAGTCATAAAAAGTTCTTAGCAGTGTCCTGCACACCCCAAAGGACCTCAGTCGTCTGAGCAGGTGGAGGCGACTTTGGCCCTTCTTGTACAGGGCGTTCGTGTTGTGTGTCCAGTCCAGTTTATTGTTTAGGTGAACACCCAGGTACTTATAGTCCTCCACGACCTCGATGTCCAAGCCCTGGATGTTCCCTGGTGCAGTCAGATGTGGTTTCCTGCTAAAGTTGATCACCACCTCCTTCGTCTTGCTGGCGTTGATGTGCAGGTGGTTCAGAGCACACCAGTCCACAAAGTTGGTGATGACCTCCAGGTACTCCAGATCGTTTCCCTGAGATATCTGCCCGACAATGGCTGTATCATCAGAGAACTTCTGGAGGTGGCAGCTGTCAGTGTTGTGTGTGACGTCCGCTGTATACAGGGTGAAGAGGAAAGGAGAGAGCACAGTGCCCTGTGGCACCCCAGTGCTGCAGACCACCACATCAGACACACAGTCATGAAGCCTCACATAATGCGGCCTGTTGGAGAGGTAGTCGATGGTCCATGCAGCCAGGCTACTGTTGACTCCAGCTCCCTCCAGCTTCCCCCTGAGCAGTGATGGTTTGATGGTGTTGAAAGCACTGGAGAAGTCAAAGAACATGACTCTCACAGTGCTGCCAGTGTCGTCTAGGTGGGAAAAGCATCTGTGCAGCAGGTAGATGACAGCGTCTTCCACACCTATTCCTGGACGATAGGCGAACTGCAGCGGGTCCATGTTGTCGTTCACCAGATGATGGAGGTGGTCCAGGATGATCCTCTCCATGGTCTTCATGAGATGAGAAGTTAGGACTACTGGCCTGAAGTGGTTCGGCTCTAAATGTACAAAAGTCAAGTTAAAGCCAGATTAAATTGAGCAGTTACATCTGTAAAAATAGTAGTAAAGCAAAGTAAATAAAGTTTATAATAATTGAACATTTTTTGGTACAGAAAACTTTCATTACTTTTTTACGTTTATATTATAATTCTTTTTGTTTATTTTTTATTTGGCTGAAAGTCTCATATGTGCACGTCACACATTTATTGTGAGTTGTCAGTTTCAAATGTTTCCCAGGATGCATCACTGTCTTGTTCTCAAATGTTTTGCTTGTGTGTCAAAGATATAGGAATAAAAAACTGTTTCTGCAGTAAATGAAGGTTCTCTTCAGATCATTCTGACTCCTCTTCCTCTGAAGAGTTGATGAATAAAAGACAATTCTGTGCAAACTTGATCTTTTCTCTAAAATGAGTTTTAACATGCAACAGTCTGTTGGTTCCTTTTTCTTCTTGAGAAAATTCAAGAACATTTTATTCTTTCACCTCAGTTTCTTTATTCACACTTCTGTTTCCGTTCATGCTAATGACGGAAAGAGGAAGAGTAACTTCTGTAAACTCCTCCTCTCCATTTACAGGATGGAAAGCAGCACTCTTTCTCTGAAACTCTTTCTGCAGCTCATGAACTCTGTGAAGAAAGGAACCCAGAGAGAGGAGACGCCATGAGTCTGACTGCAGCCCTGAGAGGATTTGTTGTTGTTCTTTGCTGGTTTGCAGGTAAAAATCTAACAGCCTTAATGCTGCTGAGACCTAAAGAAACCTGGAAGCAGCTATGGATGGATGGATGATGGATGGATGGATGGATGGATGATGGATGCTGCAGGTTTCTTCCTGATCTTCTATGTTTTGGGAGTTTTTCTCTCCATTCTCTCCTTTTATTTTCTCACTACACTGAAAATGCTTCATTTTAATCTGTTACTTATGGATTTTTACCAAAATACACTTTGAATTATGTTGAATAATTGGATTATTAAAACTTCATTTAAAGTTTAAACTTTAAACTTTAAAGTTTAACAAAAAAATGCAAAACTATCAATTATTTCCATTATAACTAAAAGTGCATTCATCCTAAAGTTGGTGATTTTCTCCTCAGAACTCACATTCTGACTCTGAGTGATGAGCTTGAGACTAAAATGCTTCAATAAACATTTTATAAACTGAGAAGAAACCAGATCAATTATTCTGTCTGAATCCAGTCAGACGTTTACGTTCAGACGCTGGACTTCTTCCACAGACAGGATCTCTTGTGCATTGAGACATTATGGGATGTATCGTAGTCCTGAAGTTTGTGAGTTCACTCTGCAAAAGAAAAAACCTGAAACAATCTACAGAAACAGAAAAAACTTTATTTCTGTCTAATATTCTCTGTGGAAGATTTCAGTAACTTTGGAATAAAATACATTAAAAAGTTGATTTATTTTTAATACAAAATCATTGTATAAACAAATAAATTGAAAGAGATTTGATAAAAAGTAGATGGAATAAAAAAAATACTTGTTTCATTTCTGGATATTTTCAATCGGAATCAATAACCATCTTTTTAAATTCATGTTCATATTTCAGAGACTCAACGTTGATAAATCTAATCAGGAAACATCAAACCTTCACAGACAGAGAGAACAGAGGAGTTTTTCAGAGCAGAAGTGTTTCTCCAAAAGCTCTGATCAGACTGGGATCTTGTTGGTCTTCAGGAGTTTCAGCAGTTCATCACATTAGTTTGTAGTTTTCTGTCTGGATTCTCTGGAACAAACTGATGATGAACAACTGAATAACTGCAGTTACTTCACTTTTTCTGACCCACCGTTGTTCAACTTTTACCATCTCTCCCCTCTTTCTTTATTCATCTCAAAGCGTGACAGAAGGTCAGAGCTGTAACCATGACAACGCTGTAGCATTTCTGGAAACTTCTGCTAAGATCTTGGTGTTTTTTCAAGTTTTGGTGTATTTGAAAGATAATATTTTGTACTTAAACACTAAAAGAATAACAGATGCTCATGAGCCTGTTGGTTTAGATATTCTTTTTTAATTTTCATCTTCTAATCCGTTTTGTCCCTTTCTGGGTCATGGGGCTGCTGGAGCCTATCTCTGCCACTTGTGGGTGAGGGGAGGGGTCACCCTGGACAGGTTGCTAGTCTCCTGCAGGACCACAATCACACACCCACGCACACTCACAGTCACACCTAGAGATACTTTAGAGTAGGTTTAGGTTGGCCAGTCCTGCTTCAGAGTAACCCATTAACCTATGAAGCATGTTTCTGGACGGTGGAGGAAGCTGAGGTCCCCAGAGAAAACCCACACATGCACGGGGGAACATGCTAACTCCACACAGAAAGGCCCCCCATGGTTGTTCTGAACCAGGGGCCTTCTTGCTGTGAGGCAAAAGCGCTAACCACTGCTCCACCATGAACCCCCCCCCCCAACTACGCGATTGCTCAGTGCTCACTGTAATTTATTTCAGGCTCACAGTCCAATCAATAATAAAGGAGTACACAGAATACACACGTTAAGAAGCAGTATAAGAAAGATTACAATAGTTAATTAAAAATTAATTAATTTATAAGGATAATAATAAAATAACAAGATAAAAACATTACTTATACAGATCACACCATTAAACATTAGTTTCAAGGACAAATATAAAGACAGTCCCTCCAGTGTTTCCATAAATTTTACTGGAAGCAAATATCAGCAAAATATCGGTCAGAACATTTGCGGCATCAACTGCAGTTAAATAAAAATGTTTTAATGTTTTCTTTCTGCTTCAAAGTGATTCTGGTTTCTAATATTTTTCAGGGATTCACAGTCAAACATGGGGAGTGGAATACGCCTCCAAACACATCTGTGCATTTGAAGGATCCACAGTGGAAATATCCTGCACCTACACATACCCACCCAGGATAAATGACAAGAAAACTGTTGTTCAGAGAGCTTTCTGGTTTACTAAATGGAAGAACAACAAACGACTGGACCTGAGAGAAGATCCTGACTATGCAGGCAGAGTCACATATCACTTTTCTGATAAGAACTCCATGCTGAGGATCAGGAATCTGAGACGGAATGATTTAGCTGAGTATAAGTTCAGGTTTGAGACAAACCAACCTGATGGGAGTTTCATCGGTTCACCAGGAGTCTCTCTGAATGTAACAGGTAATTGTTTCAAATCTTTCATTGTATATCAAGTGTGCTTGTTTCTATAAATGCACTGATGGACAGATTAATTTCACGCAGCCTCCTGCTGTAGCAGAGCTTTATTTTAAGATGGAATTTTTGTTACATGTTATTCATGGCTTGGTTTTGTAAAACAAAGATCAAGTTGAGGTTTGTTCACGACTATTGCAGGTACACTCACTCCATAAATAATATGGAAATTAAAGAAACGACTAATAGATAACTACTCCATTATGATACATGTGTAGGCAAAAGTGATATTATTCTCATTTCTTTTATGTAGTATTATTGTCAACATGAGTTTGTTCACTTTATCACAGACTTGGAAGACATCAAAGCAATAAAACACTGAAGGTTATTTATTTTGGCTCAATATGCTGCAGACATAATCAACATAAATCAAGTTAAATCCAGATGATAATATTTTAAATACACATTTCCAACAACTTTCATCCCCAGAATGCTGACATTATTTATAATGTATAATGTTATCATCCTGTTGCTGGGAGGATTCTGCAGTTTAGTTCAGTTTTTCAGTGGTGTTTTTGGTCCCATTCTGTCCTCTATCAGTCACTCCAGGTTCATGTTAATCATCCACAGCTGTCTTTAAATTCTCTGCAGTGAGTAGAAGTGTCTGGTTTTTGCTTCTACATTGTCAGGTCATCTGCTTTTGTTTCTCCACAGATTTTGTCCTGTTTAGGTTCATTTATTAAATGTATAATTTTCTGCCAGTTTCCTGCATGGACAGTCTTACCTTTGAATCACTGATTAATGAAAACATTTTTTTGTCAGTGTTAGAGCTTCCAAACAATTTCTGGTTGTTTTCATCCAGAAATGCACCACAGCACATGAAAAACCTAATTATATGTGATCTCATAACTTTAAGGTGACGCAGTCTAATAACTTTTCCTGATTAGTTGAAAAGTTTGCAATTAAAGAAAAAAAGTGACAGTAATCCTTCAATTTCAGTCATGTATTGTATTCTAAATACATCATTTTTTTACCCACTGACTAACTAACCATAACTAGACATTCATTCTTCATTTATTCCAACTATTAGATGGGTTTGGAAATGATCTTCATCCTCATCAAATCCTTCATTAAATATTCAGAAAAAGTTGAGAAATCTTGGTCAGACACAACAAGATCTATTTTTTCTCAATTTTAACCATAAATGTTCCAAGAAAACTTCCAGAAACTTCTGTGGGTAAATAATCTTCCTGGTCTTTGGTTTAAAACTAAAGTTCTCTCATGGAGAAAGGAAGCTTTGCTTGAACTTGGTCCAGAAGAACCTGCTGATGACCCAGATTCATGGTGTTAGGAAGTTTTTGAAGACATAACCTTCAGTCCAACAATACTGCAGAGAGAACAGTCCAAACCAAATTCTGAATCAGCCTGACCCATCTTTAGATCTGAAGAGACGCCACACCAATAACAGCCACTAGGGGCAGTCCAGCTCAGTCAATGCTGGAACAGCAGGTTGGAACAGTTTCCATGGAGGAAAAGAAGCTGATTGGTGAAACCTGTCAGACATGACCTCATTCAGCTGAACTAACGCTTGAACTCACCTCTCCCACTTCTACCTGGAGAGGTGGTCAAAGTGAAGCTGGATGAAGCTGGAGTTCATGATGATGAAACAACGTTAAGACGAGTCAGAGAACAGAGTTAAATGTGGAATCTGGGTTCTACTCTTGGGTTATCAGTTTATTCTATGATCTGTTTTTTTTCATTTCTTAATTCTGTTTGGAACAGAGTTTTGGTTTGTGTGTCATGTTATCCAGAATTTAGGGTTTCATTTTTACTGTTTCTGATTGTCTGTGTTTTTCCAGATCTCCAAGTGCAGACTCAAAGAAAGTGGGAGTGTCTGAGTTATCGATGTGCACAGTTTGAGCTTACGTGTCGCAGCAGTTGTGTTCCTCCTCATTCTTCCTACCTGTGGTACAAAAATGGTGCAATAATAACAGATGGATCACAACAAAAGTACTCAGCTTTGTTTTTCACTGGAGACAGTGTTTCCTGTGCTGTTAGAGGACATCAGTCTTTCCACTCTCCTGCTGTGTGTAAGTTCACTTACAGTCTCATTCTAACCACATTCTGTTTAATCAGGGGTGTCAAAGATTTTTCTCAGCTTGGGCCTGAACCAGAAGAATGCATCAAATGTTTTATATTTTTACACCCCCTAATTCAAAGAGAGAGGGCTAACATAAAGATAAACTCAAACTCTGGACATTACATTTTATTACAAGCTATTTATGTTGGACAGAGGAACCTTAAACTCATCCACTGAATTCTGCAACACAAAATGAAGCCAAAAACTGTGAAAGTGTTTTGATTGATTGTACAGTCATTTCTGATCAGCATCACTTGAACAAATAGAAATGTCAGGGAACCTTTTCCCAAAATGTACTTTTTTACAGTAAGCTGGGCAGTGAGGGTTTCTGTTATGAGCAGTCGTCCAGAGCAGCATTTGTCAGAGGGCCACAGCATGCTGACAGTCTGCTTAAGAAGCAATAGAAGAGGTTGAACAGACTTCAACCTCTTCAACACAACAGGATGACATAACTAAGAGTGAAACGACGTCAAACAGCCACATGAAAACACAGTAAGGCCAAAGAAAAGCCTGTGATCAAGACAATTTTGAGCAGACCAGGCAAATGGGAATATTTCCCACAATTCCCTGCTCTGCCAGCTCCGACACAGCAGACCCAACGTGCACGTGACCACCACTACATCTGAAGGTTTCATTTTGAATGTTACAAGGCGCCCTCTGCTGGACGAGACTTGTGCCCACCCCTCTTTACGGTCGTCTTTGAAACATAACAAGTCAAAAAATTAGAGAGGAGGGGGGGACCTCACCTATGGCTGGGTGACTCACACTAACAGGTAGTTGGGAGTCTTTTCAGTCTAACAATCATCTCTAGGCAGCAGCTGCGCCTCCTGTCTTAGAGGAGGAGCGCCGCAGTGTCTGCAGGAAAAGAGGGGGGGGGGGTGCAGGCAGCGAGGAGTGGGGCCTCGATTACGCAACACCTGGATCATCAGTGCTGTTTGATCACTCAGCAGTTCATGATAATAATGTCATTATTTACTAACCATTGAAGATATTTTATGACGTGTCTTTTCTGTCGTTTAGTTGGTGTCAGTATTTGACATACAGCAGATAATTCACTAAAACAGCTGCACTTTATGAGATCATAAATAAACTAAAGATCATTGTTTATGAATGGATTTAGGTTTTTTGGTGTGACTGTTGCACAATATTAGAAAAATGCCAAATATTTTTTGAAATAATCCCACTGATGAGTTTTATGATTTAGTTTTTAATGTTTTATTAGACCTAAAATGATATTCACAATAACAATTCACCATTTTTTAAAAATCAAATTCCTCTGATACGTTTCACAAAGACACACACAGGACGTCACACACCAAGAAATGAACTGATTGCTGAAAATGATGCCAGGATTCCAGCACTAAAAGAGCAAAAGAGCAAAGAAAACAGAATTTAAGGTTTAACTTGAGTTATTCTGGGTTAATATTACTGTCTGTCTTTATTTAAATGTAAGTTCAAAATGTTCAGTTTTAAAGGTTTCAAAGTTTAGCTATAGTGTGGTCAGTAAATGTTTTTCTTGTTGGGCCCAAAACCTAAAGCGTGTTTTGGATTTAGGCCCCTGTGCCACTGAGTTTGACCCCCCTGTAATACCAGTCTAGAAAATTCATGCATTTTTTGTGTAATATGGCCAAATTAAAAAAAAGGAACTCATAGGATGTTGTTGAAATGTACGGGGGAGGGGGAGTGCTGGTGGGGTTACTCGCCCAGGGAGTAAGTTAGTGTAGAACCGCCACTGCATCTGTGTAGGTTGCAGGGTAGTTGACATTTCCAGCTGCCTGGTGCCCTCCCTGTTCCACGATATCTGTGTGATGATTGACATGTGGCATTAAAGCAAAAGCTACCCAACATGCACTGCACACCAGGTGATCTGGCAGTGCTCGACCACCTGGGTGATCTCATCAATGTTTTAACTACTTTTACTCCTTTTACTGTTCATCCATCAGTAAAATGTCAAAAAAAGAGAAGAAAGTACACAAAACTTGTAAACTTCTTCACAGTTGTTGGAAAATTATTGTAAACATGCATTTAAAGATGATAATGAGTTCTATTTATTTTAACATGCATTAGTATTTCAAAGTTCTATGTACTCTATATCAGTGTTTTTCTACCAGTGTGCCATGGTAGATTATCCATTTTCTCTGATGTAAAAACATTTTCCATCTCCAGGATTTCTGCTCTGTGTTCATCCAAACATCCTGATAAAACACTGAGTAGATAGTAATATGAAAGATCATAAAATACTTTTATTTGTGTTTATTTGCTTCTATTAAAGACACTTTGATAAGAATGACGGTACCGCGATTTAGCTGCAGCTTTAGCTCTGTTTTAGGAAAAGTCCCGCCCCTGCATTTTAAATAGAGGAAAGTGGTCATGACATAAAATGTTTCTTTATAAGTCTCAGGTTTATTGTATAAGATTCTCTGAAAGAACAGTCGGATCAACTGTAAATGTATTTTAACAAAATATTATTTCTTTACACTGAAACAAAGGGAAAGCATGTACTTAATGTTAATAATTTATTGTAAATAAATTATTTATTGATTTAACTCATAAACAGTAGATTACTTCAATAAAAGGCTGGTGTAATAAATGAATGACATTTGTTTTCCAGGTGTTTATGGGAGTCCATGCAACAACGTGTCTTACACTGAAAGAAGCATCTGTGCCTTCAGAGGATCAACAGTGACCATTTCTTGTTCTTTCCAAAGTGAAAGCTCAGATTCATCAGATTACTGGTTCAGTGTTCGTGGTCAGCAGCTCTACTACCAGAACACTGGAGAATATTATTCATCTAAAAAACGGTTTCAAGTAAAAACGTATCAATATCGATCAAGTCTGACCATCAGTGACCTGACAGACAGTGATGCAGATGAGTATCGGTTTCAAACATGGTGGAGCAGAGATTTCCCTGGAACAACTCTCACTGTTGTTGGTACAGATCAACATAAACCTGTCATTACTCTACATTTTAGTTACAGTTGTCAAAGTATATTTTTCCATGATGTTTCTTGTGTTGTCAGATCTTCGTGTGCAGGTGATCCGTTCTGGACAGGAACTGGTTTGTTACAGCAGCTGCTTTCCTCTGCATCACCTTTCCTTCATGTGGTTCATGAATAGACAGGAAGTTCAGGGAGAAACTTCTTATTATTACAGAAAACCTGTTTCTCCTGAAGCCTCCTACTCCTGTTCTTACCAGGGTCACCGCTCACCTGAAGTCTGTAAGTTCATGTCAACAGTTCTTCTGTCACAAGCAGTTTGTCTATCAAACAAACATATTGAATGTAGACTTTATGCTAAAAAAACACAGAAACAAATCATGATTCACAGTTCCTTTAAAGTTTTTAAATTAAATTAATACTATTGGACTGACAGAATTCTGCAAAAACGATGACAGTTATCTGAAACCTTTCTTAGGTTTTTCTCTGACATATATTGTATTTTTTGGAAAACAAGTTGCTCTGGAGTTTTAGTTGCAGCAGCAAAAAGATGCATAGAGAAGAAAATATATATAAGTTACACTTTTGGGAGAAAACTGCGACCAAACAAATAACAAGTATATCAGCCTATTTTTAATAAAAAAAACTTTTAAACAAAAAATCAAATATACTCTAAGTCGCACCTGAGTATAAGTCACACCCAGCACACTTTTCTAAGGACAGTGATTGAAAATACCATCTTGCATTAAACCGGTCTTTGGCCCAGAAAAGGTTGTGAAATACTCCGTCATATAAAAAAGTGAAGTGAGCTCAAGTCTGTAGTTTGTTCTCTGTGATCATGGAGAGACGAGAACTTCAACCTGAGACTGAGACTTGAATCACATTTAAGTTTCATGAATTTGAAACTAGACTCAGGATTTAACTGTAAGGATTTGAGATTCAAGACTTTGGAAAAAAAAGGAATTTTTCCCACTTTCTTTATCTCAATGAGGTTGTTGTCAGATCTAAAGAAAATGATGTTTAGTGTGTTATAGTATGACGACTAGTTGTATAAAATGGCAAAATTATAATTAAGTTTTAAGACTTAATTTGAAAACAGCTGAACATTCAAGTCTAAACTTCAACTTACTTAAAAGCTCATTTTCTCTGCTTCAAAATCAGCTGGAATTATGTTAATTGCATTAATAGTTGTAGAGTTACAATAATTGAAAGAATGTCAAACTTGAGTTAAAGCTCCAGTGTTAAATGATTAATCATTAATTTAACTTTGATTATTTTCATCAGAAAGCTTGCAATATCTCATTAAAAATAAATTCTGAATGTTATGTTTACATTAAATAATCTAAAATCTGAAGCATCCAGACATCCATCAGTTTTCATGTAAACCGGTTTGTAGGCAAACGGTGGTGAGTTTAGGTTGGATCAGTAGAATCCAAGTCTTGATTGACAACAAATGATCAAAGAGTTCAGCAGAAAATAGTGCAAGAATAGCAGAAAAACAGGAGGTTGGTGGAACTACAGGACCAGGGCTGGGCTGCTCTGGCTCAGAGGAACTGTGGAAGCAGACTGGAAGTTGGCCTGATCACTCCAGAAATCAGAATCAGAATGCAGTTTTTCTTGACTGGTTCAAGTAAACCAGATGCTGCAGGAGGAGAAGGAGCCTGAAGAACTGAGGACCACCAAGCAGCAGTTAGCATAGAGACAGACCCTATAACAAAGTGTTTAAAGCTGCTTGACTCTCATCTTTGTGTGACATGTTACCTTTTAGTTGTATATCTCTGTACATGCATGTGTGTTTGTACATGGATGGATGTTCTCAGATGCTCCAAAAGCTCCAGCAGTACAGATGTTTCCCACTGGTTTATTGTCTGTGAACCTTCATGAGCTTCATTTTTTGTCTTCCAGATGCTCCAAAGTCTGTTTCTGTATCCATGAATCTGACTGAGATCATGGAGGGCAGTTCAGTGACTCTGACCTGCAGCTGTGATGCTAACCCAGCGGCTAAATTCAGGTGGTACAAAAACAACCAAACTCTGCTCCATGAGGATCCACGTCTGATCCTCAGGTCCGTCCAGCGTTCTGACTCTGGAAAATACCACTGTGTAGCTGAGAATGAACTCGGGGAAGCAGCATCTGACTACGTCTTCATAAATGTGGAATGTGAGTCCAACAAATTCAAATTCCAATTCAAATTTTAGTTGTCACACACACAATCATACACCGTACAATGTGCAGTGAAATGCTTAGGCGACCGCCCGCGACCTCAAACAAAGAAAGAATAGCAACATGAAAATAGATATAAAATATAAAAATATAAAAACATAAAAACAGAATGTCCGAACGAGTGCAAATATGCTCTAAAGTGACATATGTGAAAGTGGCTTGTGTGTATAATGTCCATGAATATGGATGTGCAAAAGAAAACGGGTCAGTACTGTGTGATGTACTGATTACTGATTAAGAGACCGTATCGCCTGCGGGAAGAAGCTCCTCCTCAGTCTCTCTGTGTTGGCCTTCAGAGAGCAGAATCGCTTTCCTGACCACAACAGAGAGAACAGTCCGTTGTCGGGGTGGCTGAGGTCCTTCGTTATCTTCCTGGCCCTGGTCCAGCACCGCCTGCTGTAGATTGAGTGTAGGTCAGGGAGCTCGGTATGAATGATGCGCTCAGCTCAACGCACCACCCTCTGGAGAGCTCGTCTGTCCCGCATGGTGCTGTTCCCGAACCAGGTTGTGATGTTTCCCGTCAGGATGCTCTCTATGGTGCAAGAGTAAAAGTTCCTAAGCACCACAGAGGGCAGTCTAAAGTCTCTCAGGCGTCTATGGTGGTAGAGACGCTGCCAGGCCTTTTTCACTACGGTGTTGATGTGACAGGACCATGGCAGGTCCTGCGTGATGTGGACACCAAGGTATCGGAAGCTGTTCACTCTCTCCACTGGGCTCTTGTCGATGACGGGGGTCTGGTAGTTCCTCTTCTGCTTCGTGGCGAAGTCCACTATCAACTCCTTTGTCTTGCTGACGTTTAGGAGGAGATTGTTCCTCTCACACCAGTCTTCCAGATGTCCAATCTCCTTCAGGTAGGCCGTCTCATCATTATCAGTGATCAGGCCCACCACAACGGTGTCGTCAGCAAACTTGATGATGGTGGTGGAGTTGGTGGAGGCCATGCAGTCGTACATGTACAGTGAGTACAGTAGAGGGCTCAGAACACAACCCTGGGGGGCTCCAGTGCTGAGAGTGATGGAAGCTGAGACATATCCGCCCATCCTTACTGCCTGTGGTCTGCCAGTTAGGAAATTGGAGATCCACTAACACAGAGATGGGCTGAGTCCCAGGTGCTCCAGCTTGGTGGTGAGTGTGGAGGGAATTATGGTGTTAAATGCTGAGCTGTAATCGACAAAGAGCATTTTAACATAATTTCCCCTTCGAGTGTCCAGATGAGTGAGAGAAGTATGGAGTAGATCTTAGATAGCGTCATCCGTTGAGCCGTTCAAACGGTAAGCAAACTGTAGTGGATCCAGTGTGTCAGGTAGTGAGGAGATAATGAAGTCTTTGATCAGTCGCTCAAAGCACTTCATCACTACTGAGGTGAGGGCTACAGGTCGATAGTTGTTGAGGGAAGTAGGGTTAGACCTTCACTAAATAACTTGAATGTTTATGTCCAGATCCTCCAGAAACCTCCTCTGTGTCAGTGAGTCCCTCTGCTGAGGTCCTGGAGGGCAGTTCAGTGACTCTGACCTGCAGCAGTGATGCTAACCCAGCAGCTAACTTCTCCTGGTACAAGAAGGATGAAGACTCACCAAAAGCATCTGGACCAAACTGGACCATCAGTGATTTCAGAGCTGAACACAGTGGCTTTTATTACTGTGAAGCAGAGAACAGAAGAGGACGTCTTAACTCCAGTTTACATCAGATTGAAGCGGAAACAGGTTTGTTTGCATGATTGAATTAATGAAATATTTCACACTAGTTGGTTTAAAGGCATAAGTATGCGTGTGTGAACGTTATCTGTATTGTGTGCATGTTTTGTGTACATGTTGACATGTGGACATCTTTGCAGTTAACGGGTGTGTTTATAACATCTGAATGTGTTTGTGGACAGGCCCCGCCCTTTGAGATTTGTATTACACTTGAACCTTACCGTAATGATAAACATCCAGTAAAGTTGTTGCTTTAGGCTGCTTCATGGTTTTACCCCCCCTCCTATTATCACCCTCCTATCCCCCCTCCTCTCTAACATCCCTCTCTCTTCTTCCCTCCTTTCCTTTTCCGTCCGGTCCAGCATCAAAGATTTTCAAACATGATGGAATTTAATAAAGTTTGGCCTCAACTACAAAAGGGGTTTAGTCAGACATTCCTCTGGTTTGTCAGTAGATTAATAACCCCTGTTGTTAAAGTATAATATGTCCAACACAAGAGGCCTTCAGCTCTCATCTGTTTGCCCAGCTGTTGGACAGGACAAGTTAAAAAGAAAAAAAAAGAAAAAAAAGGAAAGGGGAGAAAGAAAGAAAAATCATCGCGGGAAAGTTTCAACACCACGCTCGGCCATTCAGCTGGAATTTTTTTCAAAAACCGCCTGGTTGCGATAAGAGCCCTGGAGTTTGGCCTGAATAGAGCGATCAGCCCAAATATTAATCCAATCGAGACCTCGCTTCCCTTCCACTGACTGATCTCAGCAGCATCATCTGCCATGGTTGTTGTTTACGTTCTCGTTCCCGCCTACTTCAACGCAAAATGATGACGTTTGTTGCGTGTCGATGACCTACGATTCGGAATCAAGTCGCCTGGCCGGTCAGACGGTGGTAGCAATTGAAAAGATCGGATACGTTTCGGAATCAGGCCGGCAAACCCACGGGGCCTGGGTTGCATTTGAAAAGAGCGGATCTGTGTCATTCAGACTGTCATGAAAAGATCGGAATTGGGTCGTTTCAGCCTGCAGTGTGAACGTAGCCATAGACCGGTTGGTCAACCCATAGAGAAAATGTTAATGCAGATTTTTACTACAGACATGCTGCAGGCGACAGGTCATAGTGAGCACTAATACACCCTGTGGGGGTAAGTTAGGGTCTAGTAGGTCAGATGCAGGCGTGTCACAGAGATTTCTTTTTTTTCAACCCCCCCAAATCCTGCACCTGTATGGGGTCAACAACCCCGTTCATGTGACTTTAGGTTTTCAGAGTTTTCTTTTGTCTTTCCAGGTTCATGGAAATCAGCAGCAGCTGCAACGACCACATTTGCTGTTTTGCTGTTTGTCTTTATCCCTGCCTTTCTTTGGATCAGGTAAAGAACTATTTAGTACCTATTTGGACTGAAGTTTACATTCATGCATCTTTTAATGACTTTGTCCTTTTTTGACTGTCCAAACCAGAAAAAACAGGCGTGTCACAGAGCAGCAGGAGAAGAGAGCTGCCAACAGAACTCAGGTAAGAAAGGTTAGCTTTGTCTTTGTGAGGCGTCCTTCAGTCAGACAGCATCCTCCAGAGAGCCCACTAATACAGATGTGCAGCTAATCTCTGTCTGTCTGCATGCAGCAGAAGCTAGAGATGAACAAACATTAACATCATATGAAGTAGCAGGTCCTTAAGGAAATATCTAAAATAATGGATCCTTTATAAAAAGAGTCATTGAACCATGTTAATGTCCCAATCAAAGAGTTTTGAAGAGATTCTGATGTAAAAGAGATGATTTTACAGCAAACAGCCTCATAAAGATGAGAGTTGAAGTCCAGGTGGGGAAGGTGTGAGTTTGTGGATCTTCTCGTCCTGCAGCTCAACACGAGTCCAGACATCAACAGTCCATCTGCAGAAACAGAAGCAGCAGAAGAGCAGCTTGAGCTTCATTACAGCAGCATCTATTTCTCTAAGAACCAGGAGGAATGTCTGTACTCCAACATCAGGAGAAATCCTAAATCCAGACAGAGTCCAGAGGACAACTCTGCTGAATACTCTGCAGTGGCATTCAAGAAATCTGCTGAAGTTGAAAAGTGAGCAACTTCCAAAAAAATATAAATATATTTTCTTTAGAAACTGGCAGATTAATGAAACTTTATTTCCTTTTTCTTACAGAACAACAGAAGCTGAACATTCAGAGAATTTTGCTCTTTACAGCACCGTCAACAAAGTCTCATCCTGATGCAAGAAAATCAGATTTACCTTCACCTTCTGCTGTTATTAATGCGCTTGCTTTGGTTTAGTTCAGGGGTCTGCAACCCATGGCTCCGGAGCCACATGTGGCTCTTTCATCCTTCTGTTGTGGCTCCCTGTGACTTTGGAAAATGATGAGTATTGAATAAAAATTCACTTTTGTTTTAGTTTGTTCATTTTTCATGGCATTTAAAGGGCGCTGCTGGCTCCATTAGAAGCGCGTGCGACGTAAAAAACAGCTTCCTTAATGAATGAGCTTGTATTTATCAGCGAGAACTGCAGAGCTGATAGCAGGAGGACACGCGGGGCGGCTTCTATAAACACTCCGGGTCCGGAGTGGTTTACTGTCGGGAACTTGACGTGCCGCGGGGCAGAGAGCAACTCTCTGATGACAGAGAATTTGCGCTTCGTGTTTTTAAACACGCATGTGCAGTGATGTATGCTTTTTCAAGGGCATGAGTGTAGATCACAGGACAGAGAAGATAAAAAAAAAGTACTTCTCAAAAATCCACCAGCCAATCAAAATCCTAACCGAAAAGTACGGGACTTGATTGACATGCAGAATGGCCAATCAGACATCCTCTGACACATACGTCACTGCAGACGCGAGTTTAAATTCATTCAGCGCAAACTCTGTCATCAGAACGTCTTTTTCTGCCCGCGGCACATCATGTCCCCGGTAGAAGACCAGCAACCTGAGTTTATTGAAGCCGCCCCACGTGTCTCCTCCTGCTATCAGCTCTGCAGTTCTCACCAGATAAATTCGAGCTCATCAGGGAAGCTGCGAGGCACGCGCTTCATACGGAGCCAGCAGCGCCAAAAGCCTCATAATATGCCATGATGCTCCCCACATTGGACTGTTTACAGCAGAGCATGAATACGATGGTCACTGCTTTCTGTCTTTGTAATAAAACGCCTCATCTGTTAATACAAAAGTATCTTCATGTAAACTCACTATGTAGTTTTTAATCATCAGTACATAAACAATAATGTTACTAATAAACATGTAACTAATAAATATGACGATGGAAAGAAAGGAGTACTTTTTTTTTAATCTTTTCTGGCCCGCGATCTACACTCATGTCCTTGAAGATCGATCGCCATCGACGTAATGAGCACCCTTGATATAATATATACATGCATAATATATATAATGATGTCAAAACGGGTTGTGGCTCCGGAAGAAGAAGATTTTCAGCTTGGTCACTTTTTCTCTTAAATGTTTCATTAAAAACACAACAATGCAACATAAGCAGCAGAACCGACTGTTTTTATAAAATTACTTTCAGTTAAACATGTTTTCATAGGATGATTTCTTTGTATTAAGTCATTACAAACAGAAAAATATACTATTATTGTTTAGTCATTATTCCACACAGATGAGAGTCACTAGAGTTCCTGCTCTGCTGTTAATGTGGTTTTCTTTTCTTCAGACTTTACTCTGCATCAACATCGTAGAACTAGCAAACAAAAGTAATGATTAACTATAACATATGAATCACATACCTTCACACAAATAATGCACAAAAGAATACACAACACATCGGTGTTGGAAATGGTTGTGGAGAGAAACCGGGAGGCACAGGCAAATCCTCATCCAGTTCTCCATGAGGCACAACCTTCTTCTGGAAGGTTTCTAAGGATGCAAAGGTTTGTAAAGAGCTGGAAATCTTCTTCAAACAGGATTTCTGCAAATCTGACTGAGAAGCAGGAGCTGCTGTCTGGCCCAAAATGGAGAAAGTGAGAGCTGGGGGACAGAACGTGTACTATCGGGGCCACATCAGGTACGGCAATGGAGTCCTGTTTGTCTCCAGAGTAGCTGTGTTTTTTTTATTCTTCTTTATATGTTTGGAGTTAATTACCATAAATGCTTTGTTGTTTAAAGCATAAACCTCATTTGCTTCGTTTATTCCACACCTTCAGTTCCCAGAGGAAAGTGAAACTCTGTTGTTGTTAACTTGAAAGTTATAAGTTATAAAGTATTTTTCTAAAAGCTTGAGGTCTAGTTCTGCATAACAATGTTGTTTGGGATCTGAATTCCAGCCGCTCACTTTCACCTTCAGTAAGTAGCTAAGGAAGTAACTTTTTGTTCATTTTTGTGTTATTGTCTTTTTGTATTTCATGTCTAATTTTAACTTTGTTTCTTTAAATGTTAGGGGTTTACGAGACAATGTCAAAAGAAAATCTATTTTCCTATTCTTTAAAAATGTGACAGCCAGCTGCATTTTACTGCAGAAACTCATTCTGTTAAAGCAGACCAACAGTTTTGGTCCAATCAATGGGGAGACAAAATCCTATTCTGTCACGGTACAAACAAATCTTCTGGAGTTGCTTTGCTCTTTAAAAACTGTCCATCAAAGTGGTTCCCCGTATCTCTGATGATGACAGCCACTGGCTCATCTGTGTTCTTAACACTGATGATGGTTTTCTGATCCTATGCAAGTCTATGGTTATAATATTCCTAGTCAAAACAAATCATTATTAACAGAAATAACTAAACATGTCAAACTTCTTAATCATAAGTACTGTACAAATACTGTAGTAATTAGTGGTGATGATAACAATGTTCTAGATGAATGGCTGGATAGAATACCCTCAAAGTTCAGTACCATCATATTGATCCAACTTTACGGGACTTTTGTCTTGATGTTAATGTTTCTGACCCCTGGAGGATTGAAAATCCTCTCAGATAAACATTCTCTTGGTTCAAACCTAATGGATCTTCAAAATCTCGGATTGACGTCTGGCTAGTCTCAAGTAACCTTCTACAAAACAAAATAGACGTTAGCATCTCAGCAGCTCCTCTGACTGATCACTGTTTGATTGAACTTAATGTCAGCTCTCAAATCCAAAAATCCTCTGGAAGAGGTTTCTGGAAATTTAATTCTTCACTTCTCACTAATGAAACTTTCTGTAATGCTGTTATTGAATTTTAAAAAAAAAACAGTGATTCAACCCTAAAATCTTCCACTGATTAGTGGGAAATCTTTAAATTCAAAGTACGTCAAACTGCCAGTAAACATAGCAAATTAACAGCAAAACATTATAAGCAAAAAGAAACTGAAATTCTGACTGAGTTCAACCAGATTTGTTCCAAGCCTGTTTTCAATGAGGATGATAAACAACGCAGGAGCATTTTACAGTGTTTCCTTGATGATATTTATATTAAAAAAGTGAAAGGAGCCTTCATCAGATCCCCAGCAAAGTGGGTGGAGCTTGGTGAAAATAGTACATCTTATTTCTGCAATCTGGAGAAGAAGAGACAAGAGAATAATGCTATAAAAAAACTTCATGTTAATAATCAACTATGCTCTGATCCTCAAAAGATCTCTGCAGAAATCAGCTCATTTTAGAGTAATCTGTACTCGTCATCCTATTCTGAATCCCACACTGATACATTTTTCCAGACAATTAAAGATTTGATTCCTAAGATTGATGACAATTTTAGAAACTCTTGTAATTCAGAAATAACTTTGCAGGAATTAGAGAAGGCTGTAAGCTGTCTGTCCAATGACAAAGCTCCAGGATGTGACAGACTGACCAGTAACTTCTATAAATTCTTCTGGGAGCATATCAAAGATTGAATTTTTGAAATGTTTAAAGAAATTATTCCAAATGGGTCTCTAACACGTACAATGAAACAGGGTGTAATCACCCTTATTCCTAAGCCGCGTAAAGACCCAACATTTCTAGATCATTTAAGGCCTATAACTCTTTTAAATACTGACTATAAACTTCTAACACATATATTTGCAAACAGACTCAAATCAGACAAAACCCAAATAATCTCTGAAACGCAGTCCGGTTTTTTTAAATGTCGCTCAATTCATAATAACTTAGGCTTGTTCTGGATCTGATTGATTATGAACGACTCATAGATACAGACGGCTTGATTCTATTTTTAGATTTTTACAAGAACTTTGATATGATTGAGCATAACTTCATGTTTCAAACTCTGCAGTTCTTTGGTTTTGGTAACAAATGTATTAATACAGTTCAAACTTTTTATTATGAAACCAGTAGATCTGTTTGTTTACCTCAGGGGACGTCTGAAAGATTTAACATCAACAAAGGTAGAAAACAAGGTCGTCCCATTTCACCTCTTCTGTTTATTGCAGCAGCAGAAATGCTGTCTTTGCTCATTAAACATACAGACTTTGGTAAGATGTCAGTTAAAATGCTGAATTTTCAATTAGCCAACTAGCCGACGATACAACAGTTTTCCTGAATAATCTTCATGACATCCCATAATTCTTAAAACTATTGACAAAAGCTTCAGGCCTCAAACTGAACCTAAACAAATGTGAGCTCTTACCCATTAAACCATGTACATTATTGATGCTTATAATATTCCCATTAAATCCACAGTTAAATACCTCAGAATGCATAGAACTAAAAACCAAACAGACTTGGAAAAACTGAATGTTTGGGACAAACTAGAGAAATGTTCGTCTCTGCTAAATAACTGGGAACAGAGATTCTTTCTATTGTTGGTAGAATTCCCATCACCAAAATTGAAAGCATATTGAGATTCATATATCCCAACGATTCTATAGGTGTCCCTAAACAAGCCATTAAATCTATTAATCAAGTCAATTTTAACTTCATATGGAAAAGGAAAACACACTATAATAAACAAGGTACGTTAACTAAAAAATATGAAGATGGAGGTCTATAAACCATAGAATTTAACAGCCTTAATGGCACCTTAAAAATAAACGGGTTAAAATCATTTATTGAAAATCAAAACAGTATTTGGTTCATTGTTCCTAATAAAATATTTTCCAGCATAAGAGGCATCCACTTTTTACTCAGTTGTGATTCTGACAGTGAGAAACTTCCCATCCAACTCTCATCTTTTCATCAGCAAGTTCTCATGTATTGGAAACTCATTTATAAACATAATTCCAGTCCACACAACATGGAATATGGAACTGCAGATACATCACTGTTAGAAACAAATCCATCTTTGTTCCAACATGGTTTGAAAATGGAATTTGGTCATTAATGCATCTTCTTAATGACGATGCTGCTCTCATGTCTTCTGATGATTTCACAGCTAAATATGGTTCACTAACAAACAGAAAAGATGTTGAAAACATGATTAAGGCCATTCCTCAAAATGTTGTAAATCAGTTTCTGATCTGTTTCATGATGACATTTACAGACGTCCTACTGTCCCCAAACTTCTGATTAACTGACACAACATAGCAACGTCCAAACTCCCCAACCTTCAAATCAGAGAATATTTTAACAAAACCTCCTTTCCCTACATCTCAAATCCAAATTATATAACCCAATATTTTAATAATTCAGAAAAGAAACAAATACGAACTAAATATTTCAAACTCTCCATCCCTCCTAAAGCCAAGGACGTCCACTTTAAAACCTTTTCAGGTATTCACCCTTCCAAGGAATTACTGAGAAAACGGTTTGGAATTCCTGAAAACCGTTGTTGTTTTTGTCATGTGGAGATTGAAACATCTGAGCATCTTTTCTTTGAATGTTTTCATTCTAATGTCTTTTGGAGTAATTTACATTATTGGCTTTTCCCCAAGATTCCACTTCTCGCAGATTTTTCTACGAAGGACATCATTTTTGGGTTTATTTTAGAAAACAAGAACACAGAACTTATTCTGAATGTTGTGATTATTTTGGGATAAATTCTGTATGCATGAATGTCGTTTCCTTAAAATCAAACCATGTTTTTCTACATTTCATAAAGAACTCTGCTCTTTTTTTTCATCTGTAAACTTCATGGAAAACAAACTTGCTATGGAACTTCAAAGTATTATATGTAACTTGCAGCTTTTTGATAACCCCCTAAGCTAAGAATCATTCAGATGTCTATGTAAACCCCCTTTTTATGTCTTGTATTTAAGTTTTTTTCTGTAGTATTGGTAAAAGTTTTACTTTATTTTATCTTGCATTTGTTGTTTGTACATGTCCAGTACTTTTTTTGATGTTTCTGTACTTTGCATACTTGTATACAATCGTCACAAACTGTTAACCTCAATTGTCTTTTTCAATAAAAAAAACCATAAAAAATAAATAAAACATCAGTGTGACATGTGCAGAATATGTGAAGCTGATGCAGGCCTAAGAGAGGTCAAGAAAAATGTACGAAGAAAATATTTTTATTTCAACTCATCACTTGAAATATAATTATATTCAGATCATTTTAAGTTTTGAGCAGAGTTGAAAACGTTGTTGAAGAGAATCCGTTTGTTTCGTTGTTTCCCTCTGCGATCATCTGATGTGAGCTCTGCTGAGCTTTGCTCACATCGGATGATCAAATGCTCAAATCTCTGTTCTGCATGTCATCCTCTGACACATACGTCACTGCAGACGCGAGTTTAAATTCACTGAGGTCAGACTCTGTCGTCAGAGAGTTGCTCTCTGCCCCGCTGCCCATCATGTCCTCGGCAGAGGACCACTCCTAACAACCGGAGTTTGCTGAAGCCGCCCCGCGTGTTTCCTCCTGCTATCAGCTCTGCAGTTCTCCCCAGATAAATCCGAGCTCATTAGGAAGCTGCGAGGCGCGGCTTCATATGGAGCGAGCAGCGCCAAATGCCTCATAATATGCCACGCCCCCCGTATTGGACTGTTTACAGCAGAGCATGAATACGATGGCTGCTGCTTTCTGTCTTTGTAATAAAACGCCTCATCTGGTAATACTAAAGTATCTTTATGTAAACTCACTGTGTAGTTTTTAATCATCGGTATATAAACAATAATGTACAAATAAACATGTAACTAATAAACATGATGATGGAAAGAAAGAAGTACTTTTTTTTTTATCTTTTCTGTCCCGCGATCTACACTCATGTCCTTGAAGATCGATCGCGATCGACGTATTGAGCACCCTTGATATAATATATACATGCATAATATATATAATGATGTCAAAACGGGTTGTGGCTCCGGGTGCTTTTTTTTCCCCTGTGGATTTGTGTTTCCAGCTGTCTCCCAACAAAATAAAGACTGATGTTATTCCCAAACATTTACGTGCAGCCAAGATGCAGATTGCAGAATTTCACAGCATGGTCCTGGATTTTGTGTCCATCAGGCTAATGTTGTTAGCACGTGTTAGCCTGTCCTAACCCTTAAAGCTCCATTCTTCAACAAAAAAATCCCCAACCACACGGATTAAATAAAACAATGAGCAAACAGACGCTTCATAATATTCATAACATTAATTAAAGCACATTTGGAAGATCATCTCGTATATTACCGAGCTGCTGCATAAATGTATGTGGCAGTGGTTTGTTTACCACGGGACGCATCTCCTCTTCCGTGTTTTTTTTAACACTACTGCGCATGCCCACATGATTTATTCCGACCGAAAGTGTGACCCATGTGAACGTTTGTTCTAATCAGAAAAAGGTAAAAGTGGACTTTAGAACTTTTTTAACAAAGTGGGTCTTAAATACACAATCAGTAATCAAACTACTAAAACTACTTCAGCAAAGCCCTGACCCCCCACCCCTCCACACACACATTAACCCCCCTTGAGGGGGATTTTTCTGTCCCAAAAAAAGGGACAGAAAGGGGGAAAGAAGGCAAGGGGGTGGGGGGGGGCTGTATTTTGGAATTTCTGTCTTTTTGTATTTATTTTATATCATTGAAAAAAATGCAATGTAGTATTTTCTAGAGCCAGAACACACAGCAGTAAATGTTCCTGTGATTTATTTTCAGTGTTTTTATTTATTTTTATTTCCACAAAACAACCAAAACAAAAGATCTTGCACAAATACCAATTCAACAGAACAGAAAGAAGAAAGCTTGTTTTTCTGCCATTTAACATTTTTTGGACAAACAGATTTTAGAGTAATAATGTGTGCATGCAGCAGGTGGCGCCGCAGTTCCAATACTTTGACTCTGGGATGCAGACTTGATCAGCAGTGAATTATTCCATATTTACCAAAGACATTTGTTTCTGGATTTTATCACTGAGGAAGTTTTTCACTGCTAAATAGTAACACTTTATCTGAGAATGTCTTAGTTTTGATCTCAACATTGTTCCTCTTAAAGTTTTCCATGAAGACAAAGCTGCTGAAAAGCAGGAAAGAACTGCTGGATGTTTGTTTGCAGCAGATGTGGAGATGATGAGAAACACTGGAGATCAATGCAGTGATCTGCTGCTCTCCATCCTTTCTCAGCTTTCAAATCTCCTCTGAAGCTGGTCTGTGGTTAATGGACATGTTCAACAGCTCAGTGTCTGCCCTGAATCTAGAAGGTTGTGAGTTCAAATCCCTGGCAGAGTGATACTAAAGGTTCTGAAAATAGGACCTAGTGCCTCCCTGCTTAACAATGAGCATGAAGGGGTTTGATTGGATTAAACTGCATTCTCTGCATCTAAACACAGAAACAGGACTTCAACCACAAACTCATCCATGTTGGAGTCTCAGAGAGGCCAAACTGAAGTCCAGATGCTGCGTCTGTTCAGCTCTCACTACAAAAACTTTGTGAAGCTGCCTGTTGTTCTTTTGTTTCTCCAGTTGTGTTAATCATTAGAAATCATTTAGGTGTGTGTGAGTGTGTGTGTGTGTGTGAGTCATCTTATGTGACACACTCCGTTCATCCATGAGCAAACCGACACACAGAAGGTGTCATCAGCCAAACCACCAAAGATTATGGACTTATTTCATGAACGTCTTTCTTTATTATAAATAGTCTTGAGTTTCCAACCTTCAGTTCCTGTGTTTAAAGGAAGGAAATGAGGTCATCAGTCTGACACCAATGTGTCTGCTTCCTTTAAAAGCAGCAGACCAAACTTACCTGCAGCTTCACAGTTTACCACAGTCTTTAGTTTAGTCTAACCTTCATTTTATAACTATAAGTTGTTTTTTTATTTCATAAAACCTTTTCCTGTAGTGTCCCTTCCTTCTGTTGTTCAGGTGTTGCAGTGAATCATTACCAGTATTAGGTCATTGAAAACAGAAATATCTGTCATTATTGTCCTGAGAATTTCTGGTTCAGGTCAGATGTAATTAAAGTTTTGAAGCATGCAGAGGTTCTATCTCTCAGAGGTGAGACTCCACAGCAGCCCATCCCAGCTGCTGATCATCACACTTTCTGCTTCCAGATGACATTTCCATCTTTGATCTGCTCCTGAAGTCATGAATGGAAGCGGTCCAGAATGTAGACATGCAGATGTACAGCTTCATTTAAAGTGACCTGACAGAGAAACAGAGCAGCTGACTGATAAGCTTCCTCACTCAGAGCATTCAAATGCAGAAATCAAGAACTTTTGATCAACACAGAAGTTTAGAAATGCTTAAACTCCTGATTTACTCTGAAAATACTTGTTCTCATTAAAAGACTTGTATTAACCTGAAGGTCTGTTTAATTACGTTTTCTTTATAACCTTATAAAGAATATGTGGTTTACTGAACAACTTTCAGAATGACAGATGCAGTTCATGTTTTACAAAAGTGACTTCATCCACAAATAAGTGAAGCTGAACATAAATAATGTTTATGTTAAAATGTTTTAGAACGAGGCCTCACTGTGTGTTTTAGTCCTCACCTTAGGAACAACCAGGAGGCCGGTGCCAGAGGAGCACAGAGTCCACGAGGATTCAAATCTTAAAAGCAGAGCGGTCAAATAAGAAGGCCCAAGACCATGAAACATTTAGAAACCATTAAAGTAACTTTAAAACAAATCCTGAAACGCAAAGGGAGCCAATGCAGCGATTTCAAAACTGGTGTCATGTGTTCCCGCCCTCTGATTCTCGTGCCGCTGAGTTCTGCAACAGTTTTAGGTTTGAAAAAGACTTTTTGGGTAAACCAGAGAGCAGGGCATTACAATAATCCAAACGACTAAAAATAACAGCATTAAAGTTGCAAGAGAGAGGAATGGGAGGACATAATTAAACAGTGGGGAGCAGTTACATTTGTTGAAATTTGAAGTTTATATTATAATTGTTTTTTTATTTTATTATTTGGCTGAAGTCTCATATGTGCACGTCACACATTTATTGTGAGTTGTCAGTTTAAATGACAACTCACTTAAAAGAAAATTCAAGATCATTTTATTCTTTCACTTTGGTTCTTTATTCACACCTCTGTTTCCGTTCATGCTAATAATGGAAAGAGGAAGAGTAACTTCTGCAAACTCCTCCTCTCTTTACCGGATGGAAAGCAGCACTCTTTCTCTGAAACTCTTTCTGCAGCTCATGAACTCTGTGAAGAAAGGAACCCAGAGAGAGGAGACGCCATGAGTCTGACTGCAGCCCTGAGAGGATTTGTTGTTGTTCTTTGCTGGTTTGCAGGTAAAAATCTAACAACCTTAATGCTGCTGAGACCTAAAGAAACCTGGAAGAAGCTATGGATGGATGGATGGATGGATGGATGGATGGATGGATGGATGGATGGATGGATGGTGGATGATGGATGGATGGATGGATGGATGGATGGATGGATGGATGATGGATGATGGATGGTGGATGATGGATAATGGATGGATGGATGATGGATGGATGGATGATGGATGGATGGATGGATGGATGGATGGATGGATGGATGGATGGATGGTGGATGATGATGGATGGATGGATGGATGGATGGAGGATGGTGGATGATGGATAATGGATGGATGGATGATGGATGGATGGATGATGGATGGATGGATGGATGATGGATGGATGGATGGATGGTGGATGATGGATAATGGATGGATGGATGGGATGGATGGATGGATGATGGATGGATGGATGGGATGGATGGATGATGGATGGATAATGGATGATGGATGATGGATGGATGATGGATGATGGATGGATGGATGATGGATGATGGATGGATGGATGATGGATGGATGGATGGATGGATGATGGATGGATGGATGATGGATGGATGGATGATGATGGATGGATGGATGGATGGATGGATGGATGATGGATGATGGATGATGGATGATGGATGGATGGATGATGGATGATGGATGATGGATGGATGGATGATGGATGATGGATGATGGATGGATGGATGGATGATGGATGGATGGATGATGGATGATGGATGATGGATGATGGATGGATGGATGGATGGATGATGGATGATGGATGATGGATGATGGATGATGGATGGATGGATGATGGATGGATGGATGGATGGATGATGGATGCTGCAGGTTTCTTCCTGATCTTCTATGTTTTAGGAGTTTTTCTCTCCACTGTCTCCTTTTATTTTCTCACTACACTGAAAATGCTTCATTTTAATCTGTACTTATGGATTCTTTACCAAATACACTTTTGAATTATGTTGAATAATTGGATTATTAAAACTGTAAATGTCTTTTGTGTAGAACCTCGAGTCAAACATGGTTGTGAACTGAAGCTTTATGCATAAACTGAACCAATTTAGAATTCATTTAAAGTTTAAAGTTTAACAAATAAAAATCCAAAACTATCAATTCTTTCCATTATAACCAAAAGTGCATTCATCCTAAAGTTGGTGATTTTCTCCTCAGAACTCACATTCTGACTCTGAGTGATGAGCTTCAGACTAAAATGCTTCAATAAAAAGCCGTTTGCTTGTTTTTCTTTGATAGATGAGATTTCTGTTTGAAAACTTGATGAAAATGTTTGCAGCTAAGAGGAAATCTGCAGTCACACCATCTGTCTATTTCTGACCTCATGTCCATCAGACAGATAGAAAATGAGACTTCTGTGTTTACACCAGTGTCAGTGTGAACATTATAGAGGAGAGAAATTAGTGAAGAAAGTTTCTCACAGGAAAGTTTCCCTCCTTCTCCATTCTGTCCAGTGACTGACTTGACCTCAGAAAGCATCACAAACCATTTCAGTCAGACAACTCTTGCAGTAAGAAATATTTGACATTTTCCACATACTTTAGTTGGCATTCACATCTTTTGGTTTGGCATAAGGCTCCGTTCAATTCCATGAGAGATTTCCATAAAACTTTCGGGTAACAAAAACCCCCCTTACGGAGCCCACAGGTGGAAGCCGGGGAGGAGGGTGGGGCGAAGAATGAGCGCTGAAGGTAAGAAAGAGAATGAACGCCTGCGCACCTGGGCTTAAATAGGACGCTGAGCAGGTGCATTAATTGACTGAACCGCCCTAGGGTAAGCTGTAAACCCTGCTACGAGTTATCGCCCGAAATACGATTAGAATCGTCATTTCAGTCAGACAACTCTTGCAGTAAGAAATATTTGACATTTTCCACATACTTTAGTTGGCATTCACATCTTTTGGTTTGGCATAAGGCTCCGTTCAATTCCATGAGAGATTTCCATAAAACTTTCGGGTAACAAAAACCCCCAACACTTAATTATCCAGAAGAAGAAAAAATGTGTATGTATAATCAGTGTGTAATAAAATGAGGTGTGTTTTCGGCAGCATTCCATTTCCATTTCATTTCCCAGTATGACTGCTATGTGTGACCCGGCACCATTGACCGTTTGGGCCGCCCCCGTTCGAGTACAGCGCCACGAAGGGAACATGCTATCTAGTGGATCTGCTATGTGTGACCCGGCACCATTGACCGTTTGGGCCGCCCCCGTTCGAGTACAGCGCCTCGAAGGGAACATGCTATCTAGTGGATCTGCTATGTGTGACCCGGCACCATTGACCGTTTGGGCCGCCCCCGTTCGAGTACAGCGCCACGAAGGGAACATGCTATCTAGTGGATCTGCTATGTGTGACCCGGCACCATTGACCGTTTGGGCCGCCCCCGTTTGAGTACAGCGCCACGAAGGGAACATGCTATCTAGTGGATCTGCTATGTGTGACCCGGCACCATTGACCGTAGGGTCGCTCCCGTTCGTGGAAACCACTAGAGGAACATACTATCTGAAAGAGAGAGGGAAAGAAATAAAAGAGGAGCCAACATAAAATTACTCATACCTGATCTTAGAACGTAACTCACTTCCCCAAAAACGCTGTGTGAAACTATAATTTGTACCGCCTAACGACCCGTATGATACAATAACTTAACATCCAATCCAAAGCTTTGATGGCGTATTAGACATGCTGAAGCCATTATTTGAACTTCTATTAAACCAAGAACAAGCTTGATGGCCATAACTTCTTCCATTGTGGCAACTATAAATACACGAGCTTAAGTACATCCATTATTTCGAAGCTCCCAACGACAGTACAACGAACGAGCATAGTAGCCATAATTTTCTCCATTCGGCATACCATTATAAGCGCTCAAGGAACATCATTTAATTGAGATCCCAACCAAATATTAAGAACGAGTTCAACGCCCATAATTACTATGCTTCATTGGCATACTACAAAATTGGCTTAAGAACCAAGCTCCAGCGCATACTATGATACAGCTTAGAACATCCTAAATTTTGAGGCTTCCACCTGGCTATAATTTTCTGTAGCATCTATAATCAAAGAATTTACATTCATTCTGCTGTTGACATTGATTGATTAATTCAGTCAAAAGTGTCATTGGAATGCAGAGGAGGTCCAGCGCCCCGTCTTTCAGTGCAGCAATAGGTACGTCGAGCAGTCATCGTTGCAACACCAGATCAAGGAATGCAGGGGTGACATCACTCCCTGGAACCGGAGAAGCTGATCGGGGCGTAGGGGTTCGCAGGCTCAGGATGTGGTGCATAGATAAAACAAAGCAGTATTAGTCTTGACAAGAATATATAAAATTCCCAGATACCGATCAGTTTCAAAATGCTTGAGATAAATGAAATAACAGTGCTTTTAAAGAACAAATCTGAGAAGTGAAATTTAGGAGATAGTTAAGGTAAAGACCCATTGTGGATTTATTGCACCCTAGAAACCATCATGATTACAAAGTCCAACAGAGAAATGATAGTGAACTATATAACCTGCACAAAGTCTTAATACCAAATTTTTATATATTCCAAAGATAAGAAAAGTAACCTTTGACAGTTTCAGAGGGACGCACCTTCAGGAGGCCATCGAGGAGTAGGTGATGGGAAGAGTAGCCAAGGAGATTTGTAGATGAGGAAGGTCAACATCCCACGTAGCAAAGGATTACAGCCTGGCTGGATTTGATGCTTTGTACTTGATATTAGTGGTCCTCAAATTGGTGGACAACAAAGTACAGGCTACCGAAATTGTAATTAGCCAAGGGCGTCTGGATACTGAAAAAGAGAACTTGAGAGCCATGAGGGATCGTAGGTTTTGATAGTATTTTTTCTAGACTGAACCTTAAGCATTTAGAGGCGGAGTATAACAAGCCACTAATGGGGAAGCATCTAGCAGACTGTCATCTGCTTAAGCAAGGCAGATAGAAGACTGACTTGTGAACACAAGATTTAACTCTTGAACTAAGCTTGAGAGCACAAGTGATATATTTCCTACGGTCAGGGTAGAAATTGCTCAAGGTGGTATTTAAACATTAACCAAGTCAACCGATGACACAATACTATCATTCACTATTGAAACAGCCTTAATATAATCTCCAAGGATGAAATAACCGGACGACACCTTATAAATCAGAGCTGTAGATTCTGGCGGCCGGACAAACACAAACCACTCTTAAATCCTTTCCCCCAAACCAGAAGGCACAGCCTCAGAAGAACAAGTGGATGGAGCCTGAAGACACGACAGTCATCATAACATAACTATGTCAAGCATAGAGAGGGAAGGAACAAACGCAAGACACGAAATCCAGAACAGGAACACAGGGCCCAGGACGGAACTACCCAGAACAAGAACACAAGATGAACGGATGACCATAGGACCAAAGCCACAGCAAATGTCAGGTGGCCCAATCATTGACAAATCATATTCAAACCAAACAATGAATAAACAACACGCTGCACAAAAGCCACAGACGACATAATGGGGAGAGACAAGCAGCAATGAACCATCCGATCCGTAGAAGAAAAATAAATCCGGAAGGGTGGAGGACCATACAGTATAGACAACGGGGAACCCAGAGTTGAAAATACCCCCCCCCACAGAGATCCAAAAGACCAGGGATACAGAGGAAATTCGGCCACCGAGAAACCATCAATAACTCGCAAAATGAAGGGGACCCATCGCCTACAAATATATATTACAGAGCTTCTGCTAAGAAATTGGAAAGTATGAGGACTGCCACGGCAGCTGAAAAGTAAACCGGCAAACGTGTCGAGCGCCAACTGAATGCCAAGAGACGCCGAGAGGCATAGAGGCAGAACAGGGAGAAACTCAGCGATAAGACATCCTCAGCCTTATATCATGCTCGGAGGAAAAATCGCGGAGACAGCATGGGCAGCTGAAGAAAATATATACTAATCCTGAAGGCGCATGAGGAACTAGGCCACTGATGCCCAGAAAGATGAACTGTGAGGCGCCAACGGGTCCAGATCACGTCACGTGAACCTGAACCTTCGAAGGGGCCACCCTCAGTGGTGGCTTTGAAAACGATGCCCCGGAAGAATCCATCACATAGCCCCCACAAACCTCCAGACCAAAACCAGAGAGAGAACAACAAAGTAACTGTCCAGCCGAGAAAAAATGTAGCGACGAGACTGACACACACACTAATGCGACCGACTCAAGTCCCCGAGCCAGGGCAGGACCCACTGGGGTACACAGAGCGGGGAAAAAACAGACGAAGCAGAACCAGATGCAGAACGTGCGGGGCAACGAACGAGTGATTAAAATGAACCAAAGACGCAGCATAAAGAGACCAAGCATAAGGAATTTGTCCACAGAGAGACAGGTCCAAAGAAACCAATTCAAATTCAGACTACCAGCAGCTACAACAACGAAGAAAATAAACAGAAGAACCGCCAGAACAATAAAGCCAGCATCTAATTAAAGATAGTCAAGAGTCACCTTCAGCACCTAAAGAACAAAACAGCAACAAAAAAACAAAAAAAAAATGCAAAAAACCACAAATAATTCAGCCAACAGGAGAAACCAGGCCAGACGAGGACCGCCAGCCTTCACAACCACAGAACAGACCCCACAACTCCTGAAACAATAACCGGAAGACGCAGAATAACAGCAGAAAACGAATCAGAGTGATCATGGAACAGAACACGAGACACAAAAACTACAACTCCCAGGGTCCTTAGGGGCGCGACGTCACCATACACGGAAGTAAACAAAACAAGACTCAGCCCAGAAAAACAAACCAGGAAAAAAAAAAAAAACGAAACCGCACGCTGCTCACCGTAGAAGACCGGCCGACCACGGCAGACGAAAGACCCGGACAGCTCCAGATCCGGGCCCACGGACGACCTGAATACCGCGGAAAGCGCACCCCCTGCAGATGCACGCGACCGCGGCGCAACGAACGCGCTGGGCGCCGTTAGCCGCCTGGAGAACGCCGCTAGCTGCCCGGCAAGAGCCGCAAAAAGGAGCAGACGCGGCGAAAACGGAAAGCCCACATCAGAAATGGGGAATATCCATCCAAAGGATGGGGGGAATACAGCAAGACGTCGAAGAAAAGGAGATCTGCCGGATCCGCGAGCACGGGGAACGGCGAAGAATGAGCGCTGAAGGTAAGAAAGAGAATGAACGCCTGCGCACCTGGGCTTAAATAGGACGCTGAGCAGGTGCATTAATTGACTGAACCGCCCTAGGGTAAGCTGTAAACCCTGCTACGAGTTATCGCCCGAAATACGATTAGAATCGTCATTTCATCCAGTTTTCTTTATGAACAACTTAGATTTGGAGGAAAATCCTCAGAAATATTCAGATAAATCCTCAGTTTTCAGGCAGCAGCTGCAGTCTCTTTAGCTCAGATCTGTTTCTGCTGCTTCTTCATCAATTAAGAGACTCAAAGTTGATAAATTTAATCAGGAAACATCAAACCTTCACAGACAGAGAACAGAGGAGTTTTTCAGAGCAGAAGTGTTTCTCCAAAAGCTCTGATCAGACTGGGATCTTGTTGGTCTTCAGGAGTTTCAGCAGTTCATCACATTAGTTTGTAGTTTTCTGTCTGGATTCTCTGGAACAAACTGATGATGAACAACTGAATAACTGCAGTTACTTCACTTTTTCTGACCCACCGTTGTTCAACTTTTACCATCTCTCCCCTCTTTCTTTATTCATCTCAAAGCATAGTGACAGAAGGTCAGAGCTGTAACCATGACAACGCTGTAGCATTTCTGGAAACTTCTGCTAAGATCTTGGGGTTTATTTAAAAACGTATGATCGAGCAGAGCAGGCCCTTAAATATAATCATAACTGTGTGATAAAAGCACATTATGAAGACAGTCTCCTGCAGCTTCACGCTGAGTGAGTGTTTTGGTTCCAACCAGCAAGCGTTTAGCACGGAGAAATCTGCTCTCTGTTGATGGGGCTCCAGCTGTCATCGCCCCCACCTCCCCTCTGCTAATGCTTTTCCTAAATGAATATTGAGACAAGATTCCCAGGGTGGATTTGAAAATGAAAATGCAATCCCCTCTCTGCATTTTCATTTTAATTATGACACAGAATGAGCGGTTTTAAGTATAAAATGAAAAATCATTTTGAAATATTGCTTTTTCATTTGAATTTTGAGTCATTTGATGCAGTTATATTTTGAAAATTAAAAAGCAGTTCTGTTAATCTCTTTTAATTGTCAGAATAGACATTTCTAAATGAATTTTGATACACATTTACCAGGGACCTTTTTGAAAATGAAATGTCAAATACCATTTTCATTTTAATTTTAATTAAGTGACAGAATAAGCAGAGTTGAGGAAGGAAATGAAAAAGCATTTTGGTGGATTGCTTTTTCATTTTATTTTTGAGTCAAAAAATGCAGCTTTATTTTGAAAATGAAAAAGCATTTCTGGTTCTGACTTTGCTTTTTATTTATGCTACAGAATCGCTTCTATAAGTTTCAGCTTCATGCAGGCGTTGAGACTTTAAACGTGATCGTAGGTCTGAATGTTCTGTAGATGTGACAAAGACTCACATGCAGACGTGGAGACAAACACACACTCACACACTGCAGTGAGTGACGGGTGGTGTGTTTTAAGTTAGAACAATCCGTGCAGCAGTAAACAAACGCACTGCTGCTTACAACGTCGGTCTTCTGGCGGGAAACATGGGCGAGTACAAAGCATCATGCTATGCTCTCCGATGCGCAGTAAAAGTCGCTAAACCCAGATACAGGGAACTGCATAGAGTCACATTTCCAGCTAAATGACTCCCGACGCATGTGGCAAGGACTAAGGATCATCTGTGACTTTGGAAATAAATCCTCTGCAGAGGTGAGAGCAGCTCCGTCGCTGGCTGACGAGCTAAACACTTTCTACGGCCGCTTTGAAAGCAACCTAAGCAGTGTGAGTCCGTCGATCAGCGCGTCAGGAAGCAGCAGCCAGATCAGCGATCATCATGCGATCACCGTGACGGAGGACGAGGTTCGGAGGGCACTAAAGCGAGTAAATGTAAGGAAAGCAGCCGGACCTGATGGGATTTCTGGCCCTGTTCTGCGGTCCTGCGCTGATCAGCTCGCTGGTTTGTTTACATCCATTTTTAATGAGTCTCTTGCTGCATCGGTGGTTCCCACCCCATTCAAGAAATCGGTCATCATCCCTGTGCCTAAGAACAATAAACCCTCTTGTCTGAATGACTATCGTCCAGTTGCCCTCACTTTAGCAGTCATGAAGGTCTTTGAAGGACTGGTTAAAAACAGTCATCTGCTCCTCCATCCCGGATACTCTGGACCCTCTTCAGTTTGCCTATCGCCCAAACAGATCCACAGATGATGCCATTTCTCACATCCTGCACTCTTCTCTCACACACATTGACAGCAATAACAGGGACTATGTAAGGCTGCTATTTATTGACTACAGCTCAGCTTTCAATACCATAGTCCCCATAAAGCTAGCTTCCAAACTCATAGACCTCGGACTGAATTCTTCACTCTGCAAATGGATTCTTGATTTCCTCACCGGTAGACCTCAAGTGGTGAAACTAGGCCAGTACACCTCCAACTCCATCACCCTGAACGTAGGAGCCCCACAGGGGTGCGGCTTGAGTCCCCTGCTTTACTCTCTCTACACACACGACTGCGTGTCTTCACACAGCTCCACATCCATCATCAAATTTGCTGATGATACTGTGGTTCTTGGCCTCATTCACAAAAACAACGAGACCGCATACTTGGATGAGGTAGAGAAATTGACATCATGGTGCCAGGACAACGGTCTCTCTCTGAATGTGAGCAAAACTAAAGAACTGATTGTGGACTTCAGGAAGAGACAACAGCAGCCCTACACTCCTCTTACGATCAGCGGGACCCCTGTGGAGAGGGTGAGCAGCTTCAAGTACCTTGGTGTAAACATCTCAGAGGACCTGACTTGGACTACTCACATTCAAACACAGGTTAATAAGGCAAGGCAAAGACTGTACCATCTGCGACAACTGAGGAAATTCAAGGTCTCACCAGCAATCCTGAAAACCTTCTATTCCGGTGCTATAGAAAGTGTATTGACTCAGTGTATCTCAGTGTGGTATGGGAACAGCTCCAGTCAAGCTGCAAAGCCCTGCAGAGAGTTGTGCGCTTAGCTGAGCGCATTTCAGGGTCTGCTCTCCCCTCTCTGCAGGACACCTACCTCAAACGCTGCAGAAGTAGAGCTGCAAAGATCATCAAAGACTCCACCCACCCCAGTAATCATATCTTCACTTTGCTGCCATCTGGTAAGCACTACCGTAGCCTGATGGCAAAGGCCGAGAGACTCAGGAGAAGTTTCTACCCGCAGGCCATCAGGCTCTTAAACTCTAAACGTGTATCCTAATTATTTGAGTCTACAGTTTACATTCATGCACATTATTTTGCGCTCTATATTCAATTCTACAATTCACATTTTTTTCTTATTTCATCTTTACATAGCTTTACTTTACTTATGTATATTATGTATATTTTACAGAAACATATTTTGTACATTTCCTGTGCTGCTTTACTTAATTATTGCACTGTCTACGGAGCGGACCTGGCTTACATTTGACTACAGGTTGTATTTGCTAAATATAACTTTGTATGTGACAAATAAAGAATCTTGAATCTTGAATCTCACCTTCAACCTTTGGTCCCTCTGTAGTAGTGGTCACTGTTGTCAATCATAAAACAATCATTTTAGTCAAACTTCAGATGTTTAAATACTAGAACAACATTTCTGTTTAATTATGATCGATCTCACCTTCAACCTTTGGTCCCTCTGGAGTCGTGGTCACTGTTTTCAATCAGAAAACAATCATTTAGTCAAACTTCAGATGTTTAAATACTAGAACAACATTTCTGTTTAATTATGATCCGTCTCAAGCATCAAAGCATCATGCATCAGTAAAAGCCGCTTAACCCAGATACAGGGAATGCATAGAGTCACATTTCCAGCTAAATGACTCCCGACGCATGTGGCAAGGACTAAGGATCATCTGTGACTTTGGAAATAAATCCTCTGCAGAGGTGAGAGCAGATCCGTCGCTGGCTGACGAGCTAAACACTTTCTACGGCCGCTTTGAAAGCAACCTAAGCAGTGTGAGTCCGTCGATCAGCGCGTCAGGAAGCAGCAGCCAGATCAGCGATCATCATGCGATCACCGTGATGGAGGACGAGGTTCGGAGGGCACTAAAGCGAGTAAATGTAAGGAAAGCAGCCGGACCTGATGGGATTTCTGGCCCTGTTCTGCGGTCCTGCGCTGATCAGCTCGCTGGTTTGTTTACATCCATTTTTAATGAGTCTCTTGCTGCATCGGTGGTTCCCACCCCATTCAAGAAATCGGTCATCATCCCTGTGCCTAAGAACAATAAACCCTCTTGTCTGAATGACTATCGTCCAGTTGCCCTCACTTTAGCAGTCATGAAGGTCTTTGAAGGACTGGTTAAAAACGTCATCTGCTCCTCCATCCCGGATACTCTGGACCCTCTTCAGTTTGCCTATCGCCCAAACAGATCCACAGATGATGCCATTTCTCACATCCTGCACTCTTCTCTCACACACATTGACAGCAATAACAGGGACTATGTAAGGCTGCTATTTATTGACTACAGCTCAGCTTTCAATACCATAGTCCCCATAAAGCTAGCTTCCAAACTCATAGACCTCGGACTGAATTCTTCACTCTGCAAATGGATTCTTGATTTCCTCACCGGTAGACCTCAAGTGGTGAAACTAGGCCAGTACACCTCCAACTCCATCACCCTGAACGTAGGAGCCCCACAGGGGTGCGGCTTGAGTCCCCTGCTTTACTCTCTCTACACACACGACTGCGTGTCTTCACACAGCTCCACATCCATCATCAAATTTGCTGATGATACTGTGGTTCTGGGCCTCATTCACAACAACAACGAGACCGCATACTTGGATGAGGTAGAGAAATTGACATCATGGTGCCAGGACAACGGTCTCTCTCTGAATGTGAGCAAAACTAAAGAACTGATTGTGGACTTCAGGAAGAGACAACAGCAGCCCTACACTCCTCTTACGATCAGCGGGACCCCTGTGGAGAGGGTGAGCAGCTTCAAGTACCTTGGTGTAAACATCTCAGAGGACCTGACTTGGACTACTCACATTCAAACACAGGTTAATAAGGCAAGGCAAAGACTGTACCATCTGCGACAACTGAGGAAATTCAAGGTCTCACCAGCAATCCTGAAAACCTTCTATTCCGGTGCTATAGAAAGTGTATTGACTCAGTGTATCTCAGTGTGGTATGGGAACAGCTCCAGTCAAGACTGCAAAGCCCTGCAGAGAGTTGTGCGCTTAGCTGAGCGCATTTCAGGGTCTGCTCTCCCCTCTCTGCAGGACACCTACCTCAAACGCTGCAGAAGTAGAGCTGCAAAGATCATCAAAGACTCCACCCACCCCAGTAATCATATCTTCACTTTGCTGGCATCTGGTAAGCACTACCGTAGCCTGATGGCAAAGGCCGAGAGACTCAGGAGAAGTTTCTACCCCCAGGCCATCAGGCTCTTAAACTCTAAACGTGTATCCTAATTATTTGAGTCTACAGTTTACATTCATGCACATTATTTTGCGCTCTATATTCAATTCTACAATTCACATTTTTTCTTATTTCATCTTTACATAGCTTTACTTTACTTATGTATATTATGTATATTTTACAGAAACATATTTTGTACATTTCCTGTGCTGCTTTACTTAATTATTGCACTGTCCACGGAGCGGACCTGGCTTACATTTGACTACAGGTTGTATTTGCTAAATATAACTTTGTATGTGACAAATAAAGAATCTTGAATCTTGAGTTATGATAATGTGCCCACTAACCCCCCTCCCCTTCCTTCTACGTACATCCCGTCCCTGCAACTGCGCCCTCTTTCTCAGGGACGCAGTTGCAGACACGGCGATTCACAGGTTTCCGGCTGGTACAAACTCTGTGAAATAATAGATAATAGTAAACTGATAATACTGGCCCAGATTTTTTTCTCCAAGCACCGATACTACTGCGCCCCCCTCTGGTATGGCATCACGTCTGAGAAGGACTGGTCTAATGAAAAAAAGATTTTATAATGAAAGATTTGTCTGTGAGCCACATGTGAGCATCAAAATAGCCATATATGGCTCGCGAGCCATAGGTTCCCGACCCCTGATTTAAAGTAACCCATTAACCTATGAAGCATGTTTCTGGACAGTGGAGGAAGCTGAAGTCCCCAGAGAAAAACCATGCATGCACGGGGGAAATGCAAACTCCACACAGAAAGGTTCTGAACTAGGCTGTGAGACAAAAGCGCTAACCACTGTGCCACTGTGCAGCCCCCCCCAATTGCTCACTGAGGCTTTGTTTAAATGCACTAAACAGAAAAGACTTTAAAAAAAAAAAGAAGAGAAAGCGTTTTAACTTTATCAAACAGTTTCTTTCTGTGAAACTTTCCAGTCTTCAACAGTCATGTCAGTCAGAACATTTGCTGCATCAACTGCAATTAAATGAAAATGTTTTCAATGTTTTCTTTCTGCTTCAAAGTGATTCTGGTTTCTAATGTTTTTCAGGGATTCACAGTCAAACATGGGGAGTGGAATACGCCTCCAAACACATCTGTGCCTTTGAAGGATCCACAGTGGAAATATCCTGCACCTACACATACCCACGGAAAAGAAGAAAACTGTTGTTCAGAGAGAATTCTGGTTTACTAAACGGAAGAACAAAACCCACTGGACCTGAGAGAAGATCCTGACTATGCAGGCAGAGTCACATATCACTTTTCTGAAAAGAACTCCATGCTGAGGATCAGGAATCTGAGACTGAATGATTTAGCTGAATATAAGTTCAGGTTTGAGACAAACCAACGTGGGAGTTTCATCGGTTCACCAGGAGTCTCTCTGACTGTAACAGGTAAATATTGTTTCAAATCTTCGTTGTACATCAAGTGCTTGTTTCTATAAATGCACTGGCAGACAGATTGATTTCACGCAGCCTCCTGCTGTAGCAGAGCTTTATTTTAAGATGGAATTTTGTTACCTGTTATTCATGGTTGGTTTTGTAAAACAAAGATCAAGTTGAGGTTCGTCCACGACTATTGCAGGTACACTCATGGCTCACAAGACCAGGAATGTGCACAGGATTTCAGAGGGGGGGGGGCTTAATTTGGAAAAGTGCAGCAAAAACACTTTTTTGTCCTTTAAATGATATTGAAATAAGTAAACTATTAATAGATAACTACTCCATTATGATACCTGTGCAGGTGGAAGTAATACAATTGTTTATTCTTTTATGCAGACAAATTATTGTAACATTTGTTCAATTTCTCACAGACTTGGAAGACATCAAAGCAATAAAACACTGGAGAATATTTATTTTAGCACAATGTGCTGCAGACATAATTAAAGTGAATCAAATTAAATCCAGACGGTAATATTTTAAACACGTATTTCCTACAACTTTCTTCTCCTTTTAGATTTCAGATTTTCCTGGAACAACTCTCACTGTTGTTGGTAGAGATGAACACAAACCTGTCATTACTCTACGTTTTAGTTACAGTTGTCACAGTATATTTTTCCATGATGTTCTTTGTGTTGTCAGATCGTCGTGTGCAGGTGATCCGGTCGATCTCTGGACAGGAACTGGTTTGTCACAGCAGCTGTTTTCCTCTGCCTCGTCTTTCCTTCATGTGGTTCATGAATGGACAGGAAGTTCAGGGAGAAACTTATTATTATTACAGAAAACCTGTTTCTCCTGAAGCCTCCTACTCCTGTTCTTAACAGGGTCACCGCTCACCTGAAGTCTGTAAGTTCATGTCAACAGTTCTTCTGTCACAAGCAGTTTGTCTATCAAACAAACTTATTGAATGTAGACTTTATGCTAAAAAACACAGAAACAAATCATGAATCACAGTGTTGTAGTTTTTTTAAGTTTTTAAATTAAATTAATACTATTGGACTGACAGAATTCTGCAAAAAGAAGTTTAGCCGTGTTAACCCTTTAACATCAAAGATGTCGCAGGGGACACACACACTCTTTGACATACTGTAACTCTAGACTGTTTACATGATCAACGTCAATCAGATTAATCTGACATGGAGAAAATTGACACTTTATCAATATATAACACATTAGGTTAGTCATGTGTTGTATAGAAGTGAAAAACTCATTTTTTTCTGCTTCAAAATCAGCTGGAATT
>CM043706.1:1456634-1627353 GCA_023969325.1 Oryzias curvinotus
AATTTAGTTCATTCAATAAGGCCAGATTGTCATTGTTGTATTTTTAAAAAAAAAAGGCCATACAAGTGAATAAACGTTTAAGAACACGTCCCGTTTCTCATTACTAAATGAATGAATGGATGAATGAATGAAAACCTTATCTCTGCAAACTTAATTCATTCAACCCAAGAGTCAGTGGTACAATTTGCTAAAAATTTCATGGACGGGTCTCAGATACAGTCATGTAAATGCACGTCACTTACAAGTGTGGCATAGTTTAAAAAAGTTAATAAAGGGGATGTGACATTTGAATTCGTGGAGAAGCATTGTCATGATTATAGGTTATTGATAAACTGAATAAAATGGAGTTTGCATGTTCTCCTCGTGCACGCGTGGGTTTTCTCCGGCTTCCTCCCACAGCCCAAAAAACATGCCTCATAGGTGAATTGATAGCTCTGCCTTGTCCCTAGGTGTGAATGTGTGTGTGCATGCGTGCGTTATTGCGACCCTGCGACAGACTGGCGGACAGGATCTGGCGGCAGTGAGACAGGTTCAGAAAATGGATGGAATTATTAATAAACATTTTTTTTCTACCTTTTTGTGCGATGATTAAACAATATTCTTATTATGACAAAACTGGGGGAAAAATTGATTAAAAAAAAGCAATATATTAACAACCTATTCATCACACATGATAAAACACACCTAGAAGACGTTTTTTTCATGATAGTCTTATGGTTTAAGCTTTTGTTAACACTAAATGTATAGAAGAAAAACAGATGATGTATATTAAGAGTTTGGCAAACATGGTGTTTATTTGTAAGTTTTTTACGGACCTGAGAACTTTTGGCCTCTGTGTGTGAAAGTGCTTCCCCACCTGTGTGTGTAAACAAACGGTTCCTTCTTAACGCTGGGGGGGGGGCGTGGTTTGGATGCAGGCCCCGCCTCCGTCGCTGGTGGATTATTACCCAGCCTCCTCCGGGACACCTCAAAGTGTCACCCGGGCTTTTCCAGCTGCGGTCCAACAGCAGCAGCGGAGCAGGAGCAGGCGGAGGCGCCATAAACGAGAGCAGGACAATAGCAGACAAAAGCCTCCCCGTGCAGGAAGGAGGCCGGCCAGCTCTTTACTGTCAGGACTCCGCGGAGCTTTCTTCTTCTTCTTTTTATTGGGGAGGGGAAGAAGCTGTTAGTTTGTGCCTCCCTCCTCCTCCTCGCCGTCTTTAACCTGCGCGGAGGCGCTCACCGACCCGCACTCAGCAGCACCGACTGCCGCCAGGCACCCACCCGCCTTTGGGATGAGCCTCACTCGAACCCCCGCTCATCGGAGCGCCGCGCGCGCGCTGCAGCTGGTGCTGCTGTCCGCGTGCTTCCAGGTACAACCGCCCCGCTCCATTTAAGCTAATTTAAGCTAATTTTTATTGACACTCTGACTCTTACTTCGCAGGAGAGAAAAAAAAAAAAAACAATTTGTGGGGACGTTAAAAGTGTTTGTTTGCTAACAGCCATCATCTGCACCAACACAAAGTAGTTCATCATCTCCTCCAAAGTTGGACTTTAAATTCAGTTTCTGAAATCTAAACCTGGTGTTTTCGAAATATATATATATTTTTTTGTCCTGAAAGATAACATTTTTCACTTTTTGTGCATGTCATATCAGTCGTTCTGCGCACGGACCTTTTGGGATAATTCTCTAAAAAGACAAACTTGAAAATTAAATTGGTGCTCTGGGTTTATTCCAGAAACTGCTCCCATTGTTTGACAGCTGAAAGTAGCTTTTCTGAGGAATCCCGCTTGAGTTTGAGCTGTTTGAGCTGTCAGGACCGGGGAGACACCACTGCTGATATGTTTGACATGTTCTCCTGAATCACAGATTACAGTTTCAGCTGCACATCACTGTATATTTCAGACAAAAGATGACATTTTTCACAGTTTCTTTTAACCTTTCACTCTTCCCTGCATCGGAAATGTTCCACATTATTCTTCAACTTGAAAATTTAAGTTTATTTTGAAAAGATCAGTAGTCTCATGATGAGCATAAATCTAGTTTGATTATTTGCTTGCTGTATCTATTATCAAAACTCTCCAACTTTGTTTTATTGCTCAACTGTTGGTGGGTTTTTTCTTTCTAAAAAAAAAAAAATCCTTTTTTGTTTTCTCGCTGTGACGTTCCTTTTAAGGTTTGCTTGAGGTTTTCTGATCCCATTGCTTTATCTTGTGGTGTTACTTTATATTCAAATGGTTTGATTGGAGGCAGTTCGGTTGCCTTCTACGAGATCAGTTAAAACTGCCCTTATGGATGGATACCGACGGACTGCTGGAGGGGGGGAAGAACCTGCACGGGGCACGCAGGTGAAATGTCAAGGTCGTAGAGCGCTCTGTGAGCCTGTAGAGTGAAAACGTTGGTGCAGATTTCTAAGGGCATGTTGTGAGTGACGGGTCACAGCCAATGCCTAAACAACATTTAAGGGCGACGTAGCAGAGATGCAGTTGGGATTTTTCACATTTACAACCCCCCAAAATCCTGCAGACTTCACAAGGAGCCCATTAGTGCTGTGCACGTGATACGTGCGCGCTTCTTGTGGTGCAGCCCGACTACTGGAAATGAGGGAATTAGACGATCAAAGTGTAGTTTGTGCACTTGCGTATCACGTGCACACCCCGTGCGTGCAGCAAGGAGATAGTACTCGCACCTTACTAATGACTAGTGTGGCGTAAGGACACTGCACAACATCTTCACGTTATAAGTGCGACCACTTCCATTATCGGTACAAAAACGTCACGAAACCCTTGCAACACGCATGACAATGGTGGTTGTATAGGTAGGTTGTAGTAAGGAGTGCAAGACACACCTGTTATGCGGTTAAGTTGCGTTCGCTCCTTTCTATGACCCTCCGTGGCCCAAACAACCCCATAAAATCAGCCCCCGTATGGGGTGCATGTGACTTAAGCTTTTGGTCAGGTTTCTTTCCACCAGACAACTTGAGCTGAACGAAGATTTAAGTCGGGATTCGTCCCATTTTTATTGAGTTTAACCCTTTAACACCAGAGGTGTCACTGAAGTAACAAACGCTCTTTCAATCGCAACTTTTCAACTGTTTACGCAATCCGTGTAAATAGGCAGATTGTAACGAGCAGAAACGTGGCTTTCATACTGACTTTGCACTAGGGCTGCACGATATGAATAAAACTCCTGATTTGTGATAATAATGATCAATATTGCGATGACGATATAACCTGCGATACATGAACAAATAGCAAAACAACCCAAAACATCATTTTTCCATTTCCAGTGCAACAGTTTCATTTAAATAAGCGTCAACAGAACTTAAACTAGAAGGCGCTGCATTTCCAGAAGAAAACGCAGGGTTGATTGCTTTATTGCTGAATGAAAATGAAACTTAAAGGGTAATAATAGGCCAAAAAAATACAAATAAATAAAGGATCACAATTGACCATAAATAAAGTAAAAAAACAGCACAAAAAATATATTTTGTGAAAAATACCAGAGCCGGAGACCGAACCCATGTATTTGAATGGAGGCAAAAATCCTGGAAATCCTGGAACATCTTGAAAAGTTCAAGGATTTGAAGGACCAAAAGTCACAGCTGGAAAAAGCTGAAAGAGCTGACCATGTGAATAGTTGAATGGTTAAAATGGCTGAAAAATTGTAGAAAGAGTTAAGCGGCAAAAAAAACTATGGAAGATGCTTTACTAAAGAAAGAGAAACAGCAAAAAATGGGTTTATAGCATTGAACCCATTATACTCCAAATGACCATCGTCCACATAGGACGCAAACATCTTACATAATAGGGCTCCATGCGATTGGTCACGTGCATGAAAGGGATTTTTTTTATTTGTTAATAACTGCCATAAGATTATTTTAGCCCCTTCCATGTTTTTGCAATTTTTGCCGTCTTTTGCGATATGCGTATTGCACAGCTTAGTATCACAATAATGATACATTCGCGATTTATTGTGCAGGCCTACTTTGCACCAATATGCATCACATTGCTAACATAAAGGGTTGCATAATGATGCAAAGTTGCATTTCTCCAGTTCAGAATCTGGAATTATGTTGATTACACTCCAAGCGTTACAGTAATGGAAAGAATGGAAGCACTGGATCTAAAGCTCTGGTGTTCAGTGAGAATCAGAATCAGAAGGACTGTTGGTGATGGTCCGTTCCACTCGCTAACGTTTTCTCACATCTGTTCTCTCTGCAGGTTTCCCCAGCTTCAGGACACTTTGAGCTTCGGATTTTGTCAGTGCAGAACAGAAACGGGCAGCTGCAAAACGGGGCCTGCTGCGACGGATCCTCTTATGCGCTGAACGGCCGCTGCACCGGCGGCCAGTGTGACACCTACTTTCGTGTCTGTTTGAAGGAGTACCAGCTGAAGGTTTCCCCGGTGGGGCCGTGCAGCTTTGGGACGGCGTCCACTCCTGTGCTGGGAGGGAATACCTTTTCTTTTGTCAATTTCAAGAACAGCAAAGCCAGGATTTTGTTGCCGTTCAGCTTTGCGTGGCCGGTGAGTCCCAAAGTTTAGGTTGATGTTTGGGCTTTAATGATTTTTTGTGGTGTTCTGCCGATAAAGAATTGCAACTACTCCTATATGAACTTATAAATGTGGCGTTTTATGTGGTAGATCAGCAGAGAGAAGCTGCAGTTCCTTAATCTCTCTTCATGGTATGAACGCCATGTCAATAAACACGTATATTGATCTTGATCAAACCGTATTTTAAAGAAACACTCATAAATCAAGACTTGAAATTCATCTTTTACTGTGCTGAACGGTTCCAAACTTCAGGACCGGTTTGTAACTCTGTTGACCTGTTACCATGACGACCAAGCCAGCTCCAAAGGATGAGTGGTCCTCTGGTAGAGTTGGGTTCAAGTTATTGGACTGAAACAGCTGCCTCTCTTAACTCTTTCTTTGTTTTTTTTGTTTTTTTTATACGGCATTACCAAAACCAGTACGACATGCGATGAAGCTGAAGGTTTGTGGGGGCCCATGGGAATCCTGGAGGCAGTTGTCCTTGTTGGTCAGCTTTGCACCATCTGAGGGATTATGTGGGTGGGCGGAAGAGGTTTTACATTCATCCATTAAATTTGGGCTGGGGTTTTTTCGGAGACGTTTGAGGGAAAGGATTAAACTTTGAGCTTGAACCTAGACAAATTGAAAAAGGTGTTTTGGGAGATTTTTTATTTTTTTTTATTTTGCTCAAAAGTAATAGTTTTAAGTTAATTTCAATAGTTTTTACTATCAAGAACTGTACTGTATAAGCTCTGTGTTTCATAAGTGAGTAGCTTTAGGATTTAGTGTCAGATATGTGCTTGTTTGAATGCTTTGAGGCTCATTTGCTGTTGGTTTCTTGTGGACTTGGGGAAAGTCTGTGCTGGATAAGTCCTCGAGGTTCCCTGTTCACACCGCCCAAAGATCTAAAGCATTCATCAGGAGCTGCTGCAGTTTCCTGCCTGCTTCCCATTTTTACTTCTTCTCTTTTGCTTTGTCCTGTTTTTGTCATTTCCTCCCTTGACCTTCCTTGCCAGCGTGGATAAAGGACTGTTGTTGGTGGCGCTGCTCAGTCGGCTGAAGGACATTCTTGCTGTTGACCCTGGTAACTGCCATGTTAAACGCAGCCATAATGGGGACATACACTGACAGGATAAAGTTTCTGTTGTTGCACCCCTTTTTTTTTTTTTTTCTCCTTCTGAAGTGGCGGGCCGATCCAAACAGCCTCTCTGTGCGTCACCCATGTTTACGGAGCTGGACTTGAGCTCGGAATGTGTAAAGCTGGGCCAAAGCCACATTTTCACTCCAGACCTCCTCAGATTCACCCCTGCCTTTGAAAGTCGAACATTTGTTACACTTGATTATTTATTTTTTTTTGCTTTTTGCCCTTCATTCTTCTGTAGTAACTGATGGCTTACATGAACACACGTTTCTTTTGTTTTTTTAGAACAATAGTCGGGCCGGGCTTCAGCTGGAGCTTATGAGACAGTTCAGGGGTTTGAAAATGGCGTATACTTATATAGCGCTTTTCTACCTACAAGGCCCAAAGCGCTTTACAGTCACAGACCCATTCACCCAGTCACACACACATTCACACACTGGTGGCCGCTCCGCTGCCAAACACAGGTGCCCGCCTACCACCAGAGGCAAGGTGGGGGTTCAGTGTCTTGCCCAAGGACACATCGACTCATGGGCGTACAAGGCGGGAATCGAATCTGCAATCTTACGATCATGGGTCGACTGGCCTACCGCTGCCCCACGGCCGCCCCTAAAACCCATAATGGGGGGTGCACAGTTGAGGAAAGACAGTCATGGGATTGGATTAAGTAGAAGGACTTGACCACTAGCGTAAAGTCAGGTATGTTGAGGACATCCCAGCTCAGAAAATCCTCAACCAAAAAAGTTGTCTAAAAGTTTGTTAAAATGGCAATTCAGGAAACCTTGATGTAAAGCCTGTTTTCTAATGTTCAGTTCCTTCATGCCTCTGTGAATGTGAAAGTAGTTCCCTTGAGCAAACATTGCTGTTGGAAATGGTGTTGATGAGATGATTTCTGACATATTTCTCTTCAAATGAACACCAGAAAACATTTTCCTTTTTCATCTGTTGGTAACGGTTTGTATTGACCTTAAGGTGATTTGTACCTTTGTAAACCTTTGAGGAAGTATTTTATCCAGAGATCTAAACAAAATTTGGTTCAGAAAAATGCAGAAAGAAGTGAATGACGGTGGCTGTAAATAGCTGCAGTCAGATGACGTTTGTGAGGTTTTCATGGGGTTCGGGGACTGCCGTTGAGGTTTGTATTGGAACAAATGATGCTCTCTGAACCAGATCACCCCCAGAGACACACAAGCATGCACACGCACACACACGGGACGCTATGACAAACTGGTCATCCATGCAGGACCAATCACAAAGGCGCCTGACTGATTTCCCTGCAGTCTGTCACTGAGAGTATTTTTGCTGTTAAAATGACTCAAACTCTTTCGTATTCTGTTTATTTCATATTTCACTCCTGTCATGTTTTTCTGCAACATCTTTTATCTGTGCTCTAAAATATCATGAAGCTAAATGCATGTTTGGGAAGCACGTCCTGCTAGCTGTCCATTAGTCACTACAGGAATCTCATATAATAAGGAACTTTTGTTCCTTCTGTCCTCGAACAATTAAAGCGTGCTCTAACTTTGTGGTGGATTTCGATCAGATGCTGTATTGTGTGTCAGGAAGTCGGATAAACATAGAAGGAAATGAGCTGACAGTCTTCTGACCAGACTGCCTAAACTGTCATTACATTTTGGACAAACTGCTCCACAACCAACGCTACCATCCACGCAGGCCTCTGAAAGACTCTGTAGGATTATAAGATTCATCTCTTGAGTTTCCAGTCTTTGGTGAAATGGATTTTTCCCTTTTTTTGTGCTCTGTTCAGAGAGGTCCTGATATGTCAGCCAAACCTGGACTTTATCTATGTTGACCAGTGCGGGAATCATTTGGTCTTTGATTATTTCTCCTGTGTGCCCTCCTTCCTCCAAACCCTTTCCTTTAGAGAGAGCTTTAGAGAGGTCTTGGTTGTTCCTACATGGAACTCACATGAGTTTATACTGAATATTAAATGTCTGCTTTAGGTTAAAGCACTTCACAAGTGCATATGGAAGGTTCTAGACTTCTGAAACAAACAGCTTTTACTCAGTCATTTTATTTGTCAGAATAACCATTCTTGCTCTGATACATTTGATATTGACATCATGATAGTTTTTTATTTATTGTAAGTTATTGAAGTTATAAACGGTGGTCTCATGTTGAACGTTCAAGGTGTTTGACAGATTTTGTGTAACCCCTCAAGTGGTAAGAGTGTGGACCACCTTTTCTGATTGGCAAGAGTGTTTGCCATAGAAACAATGAATCAGACCAATTCTGGCACCAACGTGGCAACATCTGTGTCGTATTGTGAAAAAAAAACACTGATCGAATTGACTTTATTTGGTCGGAGCCAAAAGTAAGTCTCTCTTTCTCTGATGATGTTGCTCACTCGCTTCAACTCTCTTACACAGTGGTTGGAGGTTAGCACGTTCCCATCACCAGCTCTACACTTTGGAGACCCAATAAGAGGGCTGAGCTTAAACACAATGATTTTCAGAGTTAACCTAAGATTTGTTCATTTACAAAACTCGGAATTGAACTCATGAAGCCCATTGATCTATTTTCATTTAGTCAAATCTGACTACTTTAATATTTAAAGAGTTTTATAAATGTCCATCGTAAGAGGCAGTTGATATTAGATGTATAGAAGAAATAAAGATGTAAGGACTGACATCTGAGTAGGTTTCGTTGCTGTTGACTATTGGTTTCGAAGGACAACCAAAAATTGGGGAGGACAACCAAATTTAATTGTATTTTTTTTCCTTATCTCTAATGCTGCATTTAGATAAATTCATAACAGCCGTGCCCTTTTAAAGTCCTATATAATAAACAAGTTGAGGAACCAACATGCATGTTCTGATTGGTTCAGTCACTCTTTTTGATAAAGAGGTAGCTGGCCTTTTAGATTCTTATTTCTTTTACTCATTGAATGAATAATGTTTCTGCATCAGTCATTTTTTTAAGATTATTTACGGGGTATTTATGCTGTTGGTTTGTAAAAACAACTAAGAACTATTGCAGGGAACGTGAAGACGAGTCCCAACAGTTTGATACACAAATGAACAGCTTTATAGGATTGTCAATACCAGGACGTTGTGTAACCATGGAAAAAGATGCAATTGTTCTGTCATTAAGCTCTGTCACTGTGTAAAAGAGCAATTGACGTTCAAGCTGTTATTGCTCTTTTAATTACAAATACATAAATAACTGGCTTCCCTTTTTTTTAGGGTGTATTCAGACTGAACACATCATCTGATTCACTTAAGGTGAAGCAAAGTTTGTTTCCTCCAATAATCCGGAACATTTTAAGTCTGAATACACCCATCAGACCCTGGTCTGGGTCTAGGATCCGCTCTCTGACCTAAATTTTGGCTGAATAGTAACCGCCTTGCAGCATGCCTACGCCATACCAAATTAAAACGTGTTGTACCCAACGTTGATACAGACGTTCTAAATTGGTCAGCGACACATAAAGTTTGAATAAGTGTAGTAAGCCGACAAGGACTGCAAAGTGCAGGACTTCCATTATTCTTTCTCTCGTTGACTTGCCCCGCCCTCGTAATTCCTGGCCAGTGACTGAATAAATCGTAAGTCACAAGGTTTTGTTTACAGACTTACAAACATAAAAGTTTGCTTGAAGGTAGTTTAAGTACAGTCCAAATGCAAGGTTCAGGACTTGATACAGACCAAATCAAGCAGATTCAATCTGGACCAACTGATTTTTTTCCCCCAGTCTGAATGCACTTTTAGATCATTTGATTAGATTTGAACTCTTGACAGTACCATATAGTGAGAAACTGCTGAATTTAAGGGGTTTAAAGCTACAGTTTATATCTTTTAAACTTTCACATTTGTCCATTTAGAGATCATTTGCTGCATTTGGTATGCATTTAAAAATCTTTAAATTGAAGTGAAATTTTCCTTTTAAGCTTATTTTAAGCTTTAAGTAGTAGATAGTTTTTCTAAATTACGGTACTCTAAAATATTTGATGCCATTTCTGCCGTTTGAAAGTATATAATATATATTCTAAGATCTTTTAGAACTATTATACTAACTGGGGAAAAAATGTTCACTTTTTATTAGTTTCTCACTATGCCGTATATTTGTTTGCAGAAGAACTTAGCAAAAAGTTCTGAATGTTCCAGATTTTTCATAGGGAACCAGTGATGCCTGAAGTACAACTCACTTTCATCATACTGTCAGTCAGCCTGGACAAGACGTCAGATAAACCACCATGGAGAGCATAATGAGAGGAAGTTGGCAGCTCTGTTGCTCCCTCCGCCCTGTCTCGACCTGCCTCCACATGTTGCCTGGCTCTACCCTTTCAAACTATTTTCCCACATCCACAAAAAGCGATTCCACCCTCTCAATCAAACATTTCAAAGCACCAGAAGTGATGGGAATTTGCCAACACTAAGTTTTTTTTTTTTTTTTTTTTTTTTAAGTTATGTTTTCTGCTCAAGGTGTGATGGGAAATTTCTGGATACTGACCAGCTGCAAACTTTCCATCTGCACAGTTTTCTTAATCCTATTAGCTGCTAACATGCCTCAAGGTACCACCCAGTGAGTTTTGCACGCAGCTCAATCTTCTGTTCCTTCACGGTTGCAGAGACATCAGCCGGACGCCTGCTTCAAGTTCCACTGAATAAGATGATGTAAAGATGCTGTAAGAGTTGGTCCGAAGGTTTGCAGTCACAGATGTGATGTTGCCTCAGTTCTGCTTTTGAGACCGTTATATGGCATTGGAATAAAAAGTCTTGGCATGACTACCTTTGAACAAACTATTATTTTAAAAGCTTTTTAATCCCAATCTTATGCCTCTTCAGCTTTGTTTTTTTTTTGTGTGTGTAATGTTCTCTCTTTATAGAAAACCAGCAGAGCCATGTTTGGTGTTGGTTTCTGTTCCAATGCTCCCCGTTTGAGTAGAAAACCACCTGTACTGCCATGTTTAAATAAATCTGCTCCTAGAAAACATGACATCCTCTGTTCCAGCATCTAGTAATCCTGTCAGCAGCTGTGAGCGCTCCATAAACCAACATCACAGCACGACCTGACCGCTAATCTGTAAACTACACGGACTGGCTATGTCTTCCAGCAGAGCTAGGAATTGGTAGGTCAGAGTTTGTGGAGTTGCTGTGGAGCCACTCCAACATTAACAGGGCTTAATGAATGTGGACAGGGTGATGTAAGACCACACAGGCTGAAGCTAGGAGGGAAGCACAGAGAAGTTTTAATTTTAGTACATGACCTGAAATACTGCGAAAATCATGAAAACGCAGATCTTGCCACTCTTTTCTTTATACCTCCACTATGGTTCTAAGGTTCTTACAGTTGTCTGGGTGGTGCAAGATGATTGGGATTAACCTCTAATATTGGTGACTTTTTATGGTTACAAACAAAGTAAAGATTCTCAAAAACAGGTACCTACTTTGTATTATTTCTAGAAACTTTCCTCTTTGGCTTCTAAAGCAAATTTGAGTTTTCTGGTTAGATGGGTAGACATACTTTATGATAAACTAATACTTCAGTTAGTCATGAAGAAAAACACAAACGCAATACAATAATAGGTTCAGTGCCAAGAGTTTACAAGATAAAAGGCATAGCGAGCATAATTCTAAGAGACAGAGATACAAGTATTCAAAAATCTAATACTAGTAATACCATGATGTTGTTCACCTTTTGGCTCATCCTTTCGGCTTCCATTAAGTCCCACAGGTGGTTTGGAAGAGATTTTTGCCCTTCTTGACACAACCCTGTATTTTATCTGGATTGGGGATGGCCACAGGGAGACCCAGACTTGGGCCCCCTTTTGGCTACATAGTTGGGCAGTAGTGTGAAGGGTCTTGCCGGAGGACCCACACTGGAAGAAGCTTATTGCGCCCCCTGGAAATCAAACCCTGATTTATTTCAGGGTTTTTATTTCCCATGTGTCAGTGTCACATGTGTCCCATGTGCGCTTAACCAACTTTGGTTATAGGTCAGAGTTAAAGGCAACAACTTTAATGTTTCCACTTGTTTGACTGAAAGCATATTTCACTACGATGCTACAACTGGATGCGATAAGTGTTTTCTGACTTATTTAGACTACAGATAACCTTGAGGCATTGAGTGAGGCTTAATAATGATTTCTCTTTTATCATAATATTTATGACATATTTTTCTCATCAGTAGGAATTGATAAAAAAAGTGCTCTTAATTGTCTTTGCACTTTGCAAGAATTGTTCAGTGTTGTAGTATTATGGGGCTGAAGAAGATTGTATTGGATTTATTCTAAAAAGCGTCAGTCTATTTTTTTTCTAAATGGTTTATGATCATTTTTTTGTCTCTCTTTATTTTCAGAGATCATACACATTGATCTTAGAGGCTTTGGACTTCAACAACGACTCCTTGTCTGCCAGTGAGTATAATAATATCCATTACATGTTGAAAAGAAGCAGCCATTATGTTTGAATGAAATCAGACGAGCCTAGTTATAGAATGTCGTCTGGTTAAAAAGTTTCATTTTCACAATAAATGATGACACATTTTCCTGTACTCTTCATCAAAAATGAAGGAACATTTAATTTAAAGTCAAATTTAGGAATTTTTTTTATAAGGATTGCTATAAAATAGTATGTAAAGATGTAAATCTATTCAATAAGTACTTTTAACTAAAATCAGGTGAAATTGGATTTTTTTTTTAAAGCCTGAAGTTAGTTCTAGAGCAGAGCTTTAGAAAATGTTTACACTCAGATCAGTCTCATTCAGAAAAAAGCCAATGTGTGAGGTGCATGTGTGTAATTAAGCTCCCAACTTTTGTTTAGGTTCCTGTTTAGCACCCAGTGGTCAGCGAGGTTGTCAGCGTAAGAGTGTTGGCTCAATGCTATATTTGGCGTCCCTCAGGGAACCATTATAGGCTTGGTGTGAGGTCAGCTGGCCCCAGCTACGTTGTTTTTATTGTAGAAAGTGAGAGCGAAAAAGGGTGGGGACACCATTAGATTGAGGTTTCCGTCGATACATGAAACCGCACGTTTGTTTGCTTGCCAACTGAACTGCGCTGCCTAAGCTGGGTGTCAAACTTTGAAGAGTTTTTTTTCTTTTTTTTTTTTTTTTCTAAACCAAGTAGCTGTCAAACCGCTCAAGGAGGTGAAATGCTGATATTGAGCCAAATAAATACGGAGCAAATATTGACATCCTCAGTTTATAACCGTCAAATTGAGTGTCCCAGCTTTTTGCTTGTGATGTTGCTGAGTTTGTTCATCTTAGCACTTGGTGTCTTGATGCAGAACAGTTACACAATTTTTGCTTGTAAATACAGTCTTAACTGTCAACTTTTAGACCAATTTTTCCAAAGTTCTTTTCCATCATGCAACGATATTTAGGGGCATTCATGTGACATAAATGATCTACATTTATTACATTTAATTAAATCATAATGGCTTATGCCTTAGTCACAATTGCCCTTAGGGGTGGATAAGGGGAGGCCTGTACGTTTGGTGGCCCACTTGAAATATGAAGATCATAGAGCGCTTGGTGAGCCCATAGAGTAAAAATGTGGACGTATGTCTTTTTTCTACGGGCATGCAGCAATGGCAGGGCAAAAAAAAAATTGGAGTGAAAACAGGGGGAAAAATATACTGAAAAATAAAAAAATATGTATAAATATCATAAATGTGAGCATCCAGCAGGTCCTCCACGGATGTCGCTGCTTTCTGCCCAACGTTGTTGTCGGGATTGGCTAACCCTAACCCAGACAAATATAAACCCTTCATGTGGGTCAATATTTAATACTTTCCCAACGTTTTGCTCTGTAATGTTTATGGATAAAGTAAGTAGGAAGAACAGAACAGACTGGTGATATCGTGATTAAACTCATAAACAACACAGGTCATGTGACACGGACACGTCTCTGCTTTTTAACTTTTATTAGCAGCTCATTTTGTAGTTTTCATGAGCAGAGGAGGTTTGTGTCCAGCCTGTTTGGAGTTCTTTGCTGCTGTAGTTTTACAGAATAAATTATTAGTACAAAAATGTGAACAAAACACACCCCTATTTTCTTATTTTAAATATGTGAAAAAATTAGAGGGAAGACCCCCCTCTTTATTTTATTTTATTTTTTAATTGAATGCTATATGCTTCTATAGTTTCCCTATGTTTTCAGTTTTAGTTTTCAAGCAGGCCAAAGGTCCACATGTCCGGCAGGATTCATCAATGAAGTGCTAAGTTTGGGTGTTTGCTTAAATATCCCGTCCAAAGGGGAACCGGCATTTTTTGAATCTGCTACCATGGTGCCATTTTTTTGGCCGATTTTTTTTATCCATCATCCTGATGCAAAGTGTCACAGTTTACCTCCAGATAACCGTGGTATGGCCTGCTTTGAGGCTTTTCAGGCTCGTCGCTCACTCCAGCTGCCTGTTGGTGAAACAGACGCTGCCACCTCAGCCTGACCACACTTTCCACCCCGCTGGTGAAATACCACAAAGCTGCGCAGCATTCTTAAAGTTTCTGGAGGGTTATCATGGCTGGCTTGATTCTCTGCTGTTGTTAATCCTCTTTGCTAGTTTGAAGACAATAATGTGAAGACAGATTTAGAACCATGAGAACATTCTTGGATCCACTAAAACTAAAAATGTTCTGCATTCTCAGGATTTTGCTCCTGACTCGCCAAACACTATCACTGAATAATGTCCGACTTTCTGGTGGAAAACATCTTGCTTTCTCAGGTGTTGGTGGGGCGCTGATCGAGAAGGCCATCCACTCCGGCATGATCACCCCAAGTGCGCAGTGGCAGAAGCTGGAGCACAACGGCCCCGTGGCTCAGTTCCACTTCCAGGTTCGCCTCCGATGTGACGAGCATTACTTTGGCTCCGGCTGCAACAAGTTCTGCCGGCCACGGGACGACTTCTTTGGCCACCACATGTGTGACCACAACGGCAACAAGACGTGCCTGGAGGGCTGGTCGGGACCGAACTGTAATGCTGGTGAGGACTCGGAAAGTTGCTCTTTAGATCAAACCGCAGGAGAAGATTTTTTTTCACCAAATAAAACAGCTGTGGGAACCTTGTGTTCTGGACATTTAGAGACGGGGATTCTTTCATGGATACGCCGTCTTGTTATAGAACATTTTACACATAGTGAGGAAATTGCTGCATCTAGAAGAGTCCTCTAGGACCCAAAAACTGGCATTTCGTCCTCGTTTTTCCTCCTCTGCCTGTTTTAACATCCAGCCATTCCTGCGGATTTTTTGTTATCTTTTGTTTGTTTTTTTCATTTTTTTGGTAGCAGCAATTCAATTCCGTTAGTGCTGTTAGTGCCTGCTATGTAACTGTAGGGTTATTTGGCTACTGCACAACAAGGGGGTTGAGCTGGTCGTCCAATGATCGAAGGGTCGGCGGTTCGATCCCTTGTCGTTGTGTCCTTGGGCACGACACTTCATGAGCGTGGCGTAAGGACGCTGTACGACAGCTTCACCCTTATGTCATAAATGCGTGCGACTCCCTTACAACTAGTTCACGGTTCACTTGCCACAGGCACAACAATGGTATGGTCCGGTTTCCCGGTTTGTCCCGTAAGGTGGCCGTACGAGCCTCCAGGGAACTGCAAGACAAACCTGTGCTCCCCTTTAGATGCGTTCGCTGCTCTGTAGGACCCTCCAGAAACCGCAGCATCTGAATACCCCCCCCCGTACGAATGCATGTGACTAAGGCCTAAAGCTGCTGGTTAACATCATGTGGCAGCTGGTGCCAATTATTTGAAAAAAAAAAAAAAAGGTGGATCAGTCAGTAGAATAGTCCAGCTCCATGTCTGCTTTGGACTCTGCAGGTACTTAAATGGAGTAACTGGTTCTCTAAAGCGGACCAGTTGGCAGAACAATATGTAATAATAAAAAAATGTAAAAAACCTAATTTGAATTGATCATTTCGCTTGTCCAGTACCAAGTCAAATATATATGCAGTGTGTTGTCATGGTAACCCCTGTTACTGAGTGGCTTACTTTCCCATCACGGTTAATCTCATTGCGGTGTAGCCAACCACACAGATTTATACGCAGTTTTGTCATTCTTTTGTGCGCTCTTCTTTCCAAACTTTCTGTGTTGCCTAATGTTTGTTTGTTTGTTTGTTTGTTTGCGTGTTCCTTTTTTGCAGCCATCTGCAAACAGGGCTGCAGTACAGAACACGGTTTCTGCAAAGTCCCCGGAGAATGCAAGTAAGAACTCGCATGCGATCAAAATAGCTCTTTGCATTCCCTACAAAGATGGTTTTAGTAGCTTCACTTGCTGGCTATTGTTCACTTCATGTCCATGACGGTGAGCATTGTTTTAAGATGCTCTGCTGTTGGGGTTCCTCCCCCAGGTGTCTGTATGGCTGGCAGGGGCAACACTGCGACCAATGTATCCCTCATCCTGGCTGCGTCCGTGGCAGCTGTGTGGAGCCCTGGCAGTGTCTCTGTGACACCAACTATGGAGGACAGCTGTGCGACAAAGGTAACCGCCATAAACCGCCGGACTCATCTGGGTTTTTATCTCAAATAGTGTTAGCTTTAAAAAAAAAAAAAAATTAAAAAAAATCTTTGATTCCATTGGTTTGAATGGAAATGAGAAAATCAGTTTATTATTAAGTCAAATCGTAAACTTGTGAATGGGATTCAAATCGATTTAGTATCACGGTAATGATTGGAGCCCCTGATCTGAACAAGTTGTGACTTTGTTACCCAATCCATATTTCTAGTTTCTTTCGTTTTCCTTTTTAAAATCTCACTCCGATCACCTTTTGATCCATTTTCAGTGGTCTTTTATTTATGATGATGCCATTTTTAACCCAAATCAAAATGTGTTGCCTTTTTAGGCCATAGTTTCTGCAGAGCAGCAGGAGATCATTAGATATTTGCCTCTGAATTGTGGGCGGCGGCGTTGGTGCAGAGCAGTTCCCCTCCCCATTATTATTTACACAAATTCCCTGCTAGCTTACAGCCCCTCAAACACCAAACCTAGCATTACTGCTTCAACAAGTCTCTAATACTTGATTTGCTTTTTTCTTTTTGTCTTACAAAACAAGGATTGTGAGATTTTGAAAACAAGACTCCACTTTGCATTCTTAAAAAAAAAGTTCATTATCTTCATTGTCTTGAAGTGAAACTTAATATTTTTTTTTTACTGTAAATGGTGTCATGATATAAAGTGTTTTCTCTGGACATGCAGACCTAAACACGTGTGGAACGCGGCAGCCATGTTTGAACGGAGGAACCTGCAGCAACACGGGACCTGACAAATACCACTGCTCCTGCCCCAAGGGCTTTTCTGGGGTCAACTGTCAGATAGGTGAGAGGAAGAGCCTTAGTGAAGTTCAATGAAACGAGTGACGACGAAACCACTCTGTTTTCTGCTCTAGCAAAGCTACACTTAACCTTTTATACATCATCAGTTTAAACTCACAGAGCTTGACTGTCATGCTTTTGTACTGACAGCTAGCCTTTCCTGACAGATTTGGTGCTTTGATTATTGCATGTTATGAATTATTATCAATACCTGACTGAGTGGTCATTTTAATAAAAAACATTTTTTGTTCAAGTTTTTTCTCAAATGTGATTTTTAGACCAAAAAAGGACATCACTCTGACTCTGAGTGCTTTAATGTATGCAGTGGAGGTTGAGAAAAAAGTTTTTAGGTGGAGCCTAAGCTGAAGCCTGCGCGTGTGTCTGTGCAGCGGAACACGCCTGTCTGTCCGGCCCCTGTTTGAACGGAGGAAGCTGCACTCAAAACAGTCGGGGGTTCGAATGCCTCTGTGCCCCCGGATGGACCGGACCCCTCTGCTCCATCAGTAAGCTCTTTTGAATCCTTAAAGATCAATGCCGTGTTCTTGTGACATTATTCTGATGATTTTATGAAGAGACTTGAGCTTAAAATTGCTTCAAAGGGTATTTCTTTTTTTAAAATCGTTATGAATCAGGGGCAGAATAAAAATGCTGTTTGAAAAAGAGTTTATTTGGAGGCAATATTTTTTTTTACAGAACTACTGCTGTGCAGAAACTACATCTTAGAAAATGACACTGTTTTTTTAAAATTTTGGCTAAAAATGGCATAATCCTGAATAAAAGAACACTGGGAATGCTCTGCAAACAGATCTAAAGTTGATCGAAGTGGGTTTTTGAATAACATTCCAAACCTGAGTTTGTTGTCCTGTCAGATGTGGACGAGTGCCTGGAGAACCCCTGCAGTCATGGAGGAACCTGCCAGGACCTGGTCAGTGGCTTCAGGTGCATCTGCCCCCCTCAGTGGACCGGAAAAACCTGCCTCATTGGTCAGCTTTCAATTATTTTTTTTAACAATTACATTCTTCAGGGTTTGTTTTTTCACATGGAAAGTTATGAAATTCCTAGAACTTTATCCTTTGATGCCAATTTTCACTTTTCAAAAGTCAATTTTGTTCCTTACAAAAGCCGTGAATGGCCCACGTTGCTTTATTTTTTTAATCCCTGTTTTCTTGTGATTGCATCTCCTAACAGTAGATGTCATTATCATGAGATATCAAGTTCATGACGTAATGAGGAATATACTGTTTTCACTTTTCTACCATTTTCAGCAAAGCAAAGCAGTTTGTCAGAGAAAACGTCCAACACCAGAAGAACTGATCAATTTATGACCGATTACTTTAATTGTGGTCTAACTGGGGTGAAGATTGTGCTGATGTTGGTCATAAACAACGTCCAAATCTGTCATCGTCACTTGCGGAGATGGTTGGCCTGGCTGCTGCTGCTGCACAGCTGAGAATTTCTTTCAGTATTGGTCGGAGTTTGTGGGTTTTGAATTTTCTCCTTGCACTGTTAATTTGCCTCCAACCACATGATTTCCAGCCTCTGTTCGGCTGCTTAACCAGGTTTGTAAGCCTTGTCTCTGACTCCTGATTTCCACTTCTAACTGAGTTTTCAGTCTTGGCTCAGAAGTTAATAATAGAACAACCTTTAGCTACACTGATGACATTTTACTATCAGGGAAAGTCTAGAAAGGAATTGGTCTCATCTTTTAATCGGTTTCCTTGTTTATTTTATGCATTCGCTAACTTTTTAAATGTCACGGTTCATTAAAGGTTTTCTTTTTTTTTTTTTTTAATAATAAAAAGTTTTCTTATGTTTGAAAAGAAAACCTCTGCCTGAAAGTGAAGTGTTCACTCCTATGTATTATCAGCTAAAGCGCTGGGAAGCCCAAAACGAGAATCCCATAGAAAGATCATGGAGCTGATTTAGAACTTGAAGTTCCCCAAAGCTTTTTAAAAATTTTAACCAGTGGTCCTTAAGAGCGATTCTAAAAATTCATCCAGCTGATATTATCCCAGGATTTCAGAGCCACTGGGGGTAATTCAGCTGTTTGGAGTCGCTTCTTCTGTTCTTTCTGCTGGTGACAATGAAGCTACCCTATGTGCAGACATCTTTAGAGGTATATCACATAATCGCGACAACATTTTTAGGTTTTAATAAACCGTTTAAAATGTTATTTATATATTTATTTGTGTCTTTGACTGCACCGGATGGTTGAGGGTAGGGGTGACATGTCCCTTTGACTGCTGGACTGGTCTGAGCCGCCTGGTGTTTTTCAGAATAAACATTTTAAAGATGAAAAGCTCCGTCCGGGAACAAACAACCAGCAAGCCTTTTTTGAGGGCAAATAGACGATTAACCCTTGTGCTATCCAAGGTATTTTACCGTTGGTAGTGGGGTCATCTGGACCCACGAGACAGAGCTCTGAACCTTTTTTCTTCAATGATTTGTGATCTTCACTGGTGTCCATGGATTACATGAAATCCTCTCCACCTTTATCCACCTTTGTCATGGTAGGGAGAACAGGTCAATGGAAGGGTCGGGTTATTTTGACCCCACAAGCTAGCACAAGGGTTAAATTTATGGGGGTGGATATTTGCTTCTTTGCTGTAGCTGGGAGGGACTGCTAGTACTTTAGAGCAGTGGTCCCCAGCCCCCAACCTGCAGACCTGTACCGGTCCATGGGACAGTTGGTACTGGACTGCAGAGAAAGAAAGAAAGAAAAAACACAAACTTACATTTTCTTTCGTGCAGAAAAGCTCCAGCGGGGAAAGAGAAGAAGAGCTTTCGACTTCAAAATAAAAAGAAATGTTAAAAGTCAGATGAGGCTAAAGCTGGCGTCTGATTTTTTTTTAGCTTCCGCTTTGACGGTTATGGGTTATGGGAAATATAGAGGTGTGTCCAAATTGGAGGGCTGCGTTCTTCCTGAGCTGCATTTGAAGGCTGCCTATGTCGTGGCGCCGCGAAAAGTGTTGTCCGAATGCGGCCAGCCAACACCGCCTTCTTTTTCCCGATTTCAAGGATTGGTCTGGTGTATGCTGTCCATATCCCAAGATGCATTGCAGCAGAACCCGGAGACTTTCTGATAACAATGGCTGACTGTGAAGCGGGACCCGGAGTTGGAGAGAATCACAGCTTTATATAATTACACCTCCAAGATTAAAAGTTGGATCAAGTAAGCCAGCTCCATGCCTGGTTCACTGTTCCTCTCTGTTTTGGTCTCACGGTTGCTAGGCGACAGGGTAACGGCTGGAATGATCTAAAGGCTGGACTCGTCCAAATTCAGAGCTGTTAACATCTGGCCAACGGAGACAGTTCCCCGTGACCTGAAAAGAAGTTGGAGACCACTGAATTAGTGGGTGGGAGGGGTCTCTTCAGCACCTGCTGCTTAATGAGAAGCAATAACACCAGTATAGGTTGATGGAGGTAAAGCACTTTTTGCTTTTGAAGTTGCTGGGGACGGTGTAAGCTATTTAATCGACAGCAAAATGGGCAAAACTAAATACTTCTAGGGTGTTGAACAGCAATGTTGTGGCAAAAATAGTACAATCAAGAAAATTAATGTAAGTTAAACCTGGAAAAAAAAAAAAGAGAAAACCTTTCCTCTGGGAATTTGACATGCATCTAATGGACACGTCAGTTCTTATGGTGAGTCAAGGAGCATTTTGAGAGCATCTGTTTTGACCTGCATCAGTGGGTCTGGTCCTTTTGTTGGGTTGTTTAAGGTGTAAAAACAAAACTTTAATTTAAAAAAAAAAAAAATCATCTGTGTCCTGGCATAGATGAGGACAAAATGATTGCAAGATAGAAGAAAACTAAGTGGTTCCAGGAAAGACGTTCCTGTGATCCAGAAGCAGCTGGGGTTATTCCGTTTCAGGGGGAACACAAATGTCTGGGCAGAGTTTCAAGGCAGTCCTCCCAGCAGCCATTTTCAAAGAGTTATTGTCTAAATATACACAGGTATTTAGACAATACAATGATTTCTTTCCCTCTGTATTTCCTTTCAAAAAATATTCTCACATCTCTGCTTTCTTCAGTTCTTTGTCCGAAAAAAGGAAAAAACAATACAAGTTCCACTTTGCATAGAATAAATATTTACTAACAGAAAAAAGTATTTCCAGCAAAGTATGTTTCCTCAAAGAAATGAATCCCGTCTGTGTCTAACTCAGCGCTTTGAGATTGATATTTCATTAAATACTACTTTTAGATCCATCCTGCCGCTGTTCTAAAATTAATGTTATCAATATTGTTACTTTTTTTGTTGTTTTTGTTTTTAAATCTTCAGATGCCAATGAGTGTGATGACAACCCCTGTGTCAACGCCAAATCATGCCGAAATCTGATTGGAGGGTATTTCTGCCAGTGTCTTCCCGGTTGGAGTGGCCAGAGCTGCAACATCAGTGAGGAAAAACAAAAGAAAGGATTAATATCATGAGGCAGCTGGAGCTGTGGATGAAGCAGTTAGAGCCACAGCTTTCAGTTTATGCAGAGAAGAAATGTTAGTCAGGACCTCCTAAAGGAAATGTCTTTAAAGGGATTCATTTGCTAAACGTCAGACCTGGCAACACATGGCATTAGAGTCTCAACGCACGCATGGAAATTGGTCATACAGGATTATGTGTGGAAAAAGTGAGAAGAGTTGTGGTTCTTTGTGTGAAATTTTTACAGATGAATCATGAACGAACGACGTTAAAACCACGGCAAAAGTATGAATAAACGACGCAAAGAACGCACAAATCAACGTAGAACATGAACCGCACTTGATTATTGCGCCATTTATATGCAATTCATTGGTAATTTGTGTGGTAATTATGTAATTTTAACGCAATATGTGCTCCGTATGTGCAATATCAAAATTATACATCATAAAGGTCATTACATTAAAGAATTGACAGAAAATTCAAATTTTTGGAACTACTATTATTTTCTAGTAGACATGGGTGGCATCAGTTAGCATACGTTAGGGGATTTCCTCACAACAATGTTGGTTTAATGTGCAAAAAATATTGACCTGAATATTCATGAAAAAAGTGTCTGACATACCCAAATATGATCCACGCATTTTTAACCTATAACTATATTATAAAGAACTAATTACAGGCAAAGTTTAGCCTTTCAATGCAGCAAGTGGCCTTGTGGTTAGACTGTAACTGGAAGGTCGTGGGTTCAAACCCAGGTCGAGTCATACCAAAGACTTTAAAAATGGGACGCAATGCCTCCCTTCTTAAGGGGTTGGACTGGGGGGGGGGGGGGTTGAACCACCAAATGGTTCCCGATCGCAGCTCGTCTGCTGCTCACGGCTCCCCACGGGTCCAATTCGGAGAACAAATTTCCCATTGTAGAATAAAGAGAGTCAACTTAAGTAGTGATTTAAAAAAATGAATGAGTTATGAGCTACTTTTTCTCAGAAAAATGCTCTACAAATAAAGTTTGATTTAACAACAAAAGATGAGTTATTCTCACCATAAAGTTTTAAAAATTGGCAAAACATTTTCTGCAAAAAGTGTTTAATGTAAGCAACCGTTTAGAAATGAGCAGTAAAAGCTCTTCTACTGCCCCTGGTGGAATCATGATGAACTACAGGGCAGAAATCATGTACCAAAATAAAATAAAAAGGGTTTATAAGGAATGTTTGGATCATTCGAATGAAATAGGGGGTCTCAGAAATGTTTTCAAATAATACGAATGGTTATAAATGGTTCAATACAGTTTGCACACATTTAGTGCTGTATAGTTTTAGCTGTACTTCTTTCCAGCTTCCTTGTTTTTGACCTCCATCTCTGATTGGAAGCCTCTAAAAAAGGAAAAAAAATTGTGTCCGCAGATATCAACGACTGCTTTGGTCAGTGCCAGAATGGAGCCACATGCAAGGTGAGTGTTGGTTCCTATATATATATATATATATATATATATTTTTTTTTTTTAACTTATTCTACACCTGCAGCAAAGCTGAGGCATGCATGTGGGGCTGAGTGTCGGTGACAACTGTGGGTCAGATTTCTTGGAAGTTTTCATTTCCCAGCAGAGCATAAACAGTTCGCCCTCATTCTTTCCAAAAGGCAATGAATGCGTTTTCCTGTTATGATTTCTTTCATCGTCTCATTGTGTTCAGTTTTGTTCTGTTTGGAGTGTTCTTGATCTGCTCGGTTGGTCAGTCCTTGCTTCAAAATGAATTTTATCAATGGAAGAAGAACTTCCATTGAACTACGGAGTAACGACACATATTCATCATTTTCTGTCACAGAACAGACCTAATGTAATGTAATGTAATGTTTTTTTTGCATTTCAGCTTATAATGATCTTTTCTGTAGGCAGAGTCCTCTAAGTTTGGCGAAAGGATGAGGCCTGTCGTCACAGTTTGATGATATCAGGAAAATGTGCCATGCATGTTTAATAATTAATAATCATTTCTTTTGCAAGTTACATTTATTAAAATCGTTTTAGGATTTAGTAGCACACCCCAACCCTCCCTAAAAGTGATGAAAATATCTAAATTACAGTGAAAAATGCAAACGAAAGTTGTCAATCTATGATTTGAGAAGACTTTAAAATATTTGGCGATATTAACAAAGACTTTGGAACATCTAAGATCATGTTTTCAGTATTAATACTGCTTATTAAAATGAAAGTACAGATACTTTTTAAATATTTGGTTCACAGCCTGTCCAAAACAACTTCAAAAAACGCTGTATTTTATGTCCCAAAACTCTTATCTTTTTAAATGTTGGGTACTTATTTGGCGCTGGTTTGTGTTGTTTTAAATCAGCAATATACACAAATTTATACAAAATATGTTGATTTAACCGAGAAGTGATGCACAAAAATGTCAGAACTTTACAGTCTTTTGATCTATTTTCAAATCGTTCCTAGTGGTCTTTCAATCGTGCCGTTTTTAGACAAAATTAATTGTTTTTCTAGGACATAGTTTCTGTAGAGCGCCAGAAGTTTGACATATAGTTCTTTCTTGTCTCCTATTCGGTTAAATATAAATAATGTATTAGTTATTTTATGTTTGTCTATCACACCTCATATGTCAATATTGATCACTAACCCTAACCTAAAGACTAGTTTATCAAGAAAAAGGAAAATTCAAACTTTAAAGATGATAAAATAAAGAAAGACAATTTAAAAGTGCACCATTAGAAAATATTACATGTGTTGTTTTGATGGATAAGAATTTCTGTTATCCTGAATTGTCTTGTTTTCAAACCAATAATTCACCTGAGAGACATGTTTCATCTGTTACCAGATAATAAAGGAAAAGCGTGAAAATAATACCCGTCAGGAAGGTTGGTGGTTACATGGCTGTAATTTGCATACAGGGGTTTGGACGGTTTCAGTCATTTGACTACTTGGCAGGTTGTGTTTTATTTTACAGGTTGGGTGGCCTAATTTAGTTTAGTTTTTTTTTTTTTTTTCTTGAACTGTTGAGTTAGACTCTTTAATGTTAACATGCAGAAATAACCACAACCTAAATGAGCCTGGATAGATGAGGACCAACAATAAAGCTACTTGACGGTCTTTTAAAAGTGTTTGGAATTCATTTTATGGCACAACCTGGAAAAATGAGAAAAAATCCGTTAAAATGCAAATGCTTTCATTCACACGTCTCAGGTGTGAAAATGACGTCTTTGTGTTTATTGTGCTTTTGTCGGCCAGGATTTGGTGAACGGTTACAAATGTGAGTGCGCTCCTGGTTTTGGAGGGGAGCACTGTGAGAGGGATTTGGACGACTGCGCCAGCGGGCCGTGCCTTAACGGCGGCAGCTGCCATGACAGAGTCAATGGATTTCACTGCCTCTGTCCGCCTGGTTTCTCCGGACGACACTGTCAGGTGAACTGCCCCCCCCCCAAAGTTATTGTCAAAAAACAATGCATAAGAAAGAAAGTTTTAACAAAGTGGACCTCTGTCGAGATGCAAAAGTATGAGATCGAAACAGGATCAACCTAAAGTCAACGGAAAAATAGGTTGTACATTTGAAATAAAATAAAAAATAGAAACTTTGTAAACAGTTTTAACTCAAAAGTACGCTCTTGACGCACTTAATTAGACATTTCACCCATCTTTTGGAGAGCGTTGTCACTACTGTACGTCACATCAGAGGGGGGGGGATGAAACGGCGCCAACAACAGAGTAAATTTCAATCATGCCTCAGGAACGCCAATGATCTCACTCATCCAAAATTAGGCTCAACCCTGTAGGCAAAAATTCTAAATGAAAGATGTTAACTGATGACAAAAGGCAAAAAGAGAGAGAGAATATCAACAGCTGCAGTTTTTGTAAACACTACATGGCACTTTCACAAACCGCTTCCACTGCTTGCTGATGAAAATTCACACCAAAAAAGGGGCCATATAGGCTAAAGCAACACCACACCAGGTGCTAATCATGTCAATTAAGAACAACATAACTCAGAAACTGACTCACCAAATTGGACATAAGAAGATTAAAACACTTCCTCTTGCTCTGATGAGTCAGGATTTCTGCTCTGATCTTTGTATGGGAGGGACAGAATTTAGCTTTTTTTGAAGATAAAATCATGGTTCAATCTTTCTTGTGCCAAGGATTTTTGCTAAATTTTGTGATGTGGGGGATAGGTTTTTCCAAACCCTTTCACTCCTTTCTGGGGTTATGTGGTTCCTGGAGTCTATTCCAGCTAGTTTTGAGCAGTTTTTTTTATTTCTATTCACGTTTCAAATTTACAATTGTTTTCTTTTTTTAGGTTTACAACATGTGCTTTCAAGTTTAAAACTGTTTTCAAACTTTCAATCTATTTTTTATTTTTCAAATGTCCTACCTGGTTTTCTTTTATTCAGTCTAAGATTATCTCATACAAATCTGAAGCTTTTCTTTCATTTATGCTGATTCTTAAGCATTAGGAAGTTCTGGCTGACAAAAAGCTGTATTTAAACAAACTTGAAGAATTTAAAGGAAACTCTGACATTGTACACACACATGTTTATTGAACTTCAAACAGTTTCAGAATGAAAAGCGAGTGATTGCTTAAGCATAAAAACGATTCTGTAAACACTAAATAGAAGTAGAGCTTCTACACGTTCAGACCTTGGTCACGTCATTTTCATGGCCGTAACTTTAGTCCGTGTTATAGTCAGGATCTGAAAGTGTGTCAGAACTTTTCCCGGATGAAGTATAAGTTAAGATGTAAAGATGATTGACAGCAGAACTATGATGGGGACCCTCTTTCACACTCACAGCAAAGCTCTTGTCTGGCTCTGCAGCTGGATATCGATTTCTGCCTGGACAGGCCGTGTCTGAATGGGGGTCAGTGTTTCAACTCTGTGGACGATTACATCTGTGAATGTCCCGAAGACTACGAGGGCAAGAACTGCTCGCGCCTGAGGGACCACTGCCTCACAGCGTCCTGCAAAGGTTCACTATTTAGTCCCAGTTCAGTCACAAGAACTTCATCAAAATAATCACAATCACTTTTGATGAGTGATGCTGGTGCTCGGTGTGAAGCTAGTTTTTTTCTTCAATAAATCTGGAGTGACCTGTAGCTTTGACTGTATGAGAGAACTGGACTGAGTGGGTCCCCCCCCCCCCCCCCCCCCCCTGCTGAACAGGAAGTAACCGCTGGTTCCAAGAAACCAAAATCCCATAGACTTCTATGGAGAAGTAAACAGCTGTTACTCAGTCATTCTATTGGTCAGAACAACCATTCTTGCTCTGATGCATTTTTTTTCCTGTAGCACAAGTTATTCAAGGTGTAAACTGACCAATCAGATGCCTCAATAAAAGTAGGTGATGTCGCGTCAAACATTTAAAACGACTTTGTGTGGCCCGCTTTCTAGAGCAGTGTTTTTCAACCAGTCTGCCATGGGAAGTTGCCCTCATTCACTGATCTAAAAACATTTCCCATCTCCAGGATTTCAGCTCTGTGTTCATCCAAACAAACCCTGATAAAACACTGAGTAGTTAAGAATATAAAAGATAATAAAATAATTTTTTCTTTGTGTTTATTTGTTTCTATAAAAGACATTTGATAAGAATGACGGTACCGCGATTTAGCTGCAACTAAAGCTGTTTGCGGAAAAGTCCCGCCCCTTTAACTGTCTCCGCCAATCATTCTTGAAGGCTTAATCACATGTCATCAGTCTGACCAATCAGAAGTGGTTAAAGTCTCAACTTCCTTGTTCCAATTTAGCTCAAAAAGTCTCTCAGTACTAACAAAAATACCAGCTAAAGCTCGTCTTTAGCGGTGTAGCTTTCCACAGAATCCGGTATCAGACCGTGGAACAAGAGAACAAAACAACGAAGTGTGCCGTGGCTCAAAAAAGGTTGAAAAACACTGTTCTAGAGGTAGGGGTGTGGCCTTCCAAAAAGCTCAATCCTGATTGGTGAGAGCAGTCACCAAAGAAATGTCGCCTCGGACCAATTATTTCTGACAACATGCCTGGGGGCCATATCCCAGGAAAATGGCGACTGAATTGACTTCATTTTATTGGAGCCAGAAGTAAACCCACTTTCTATGTGTGACATCACACTCACTCGGTCCACTTCTCATATGCAGTCAATGGTCTGGATCAACCTCACAGATGTAAAACTTTCACAAACGTTTTTTTTTTTTTTTTTAAACTTTCCTCTTTTTTTAGTGATTGACAGCTGCACGGTGGCGGTGGCGTCAAACAGCACGCCATCTGGAGTACGACTGATCACCTCCAGCGTGTGCCGCCCTCACGGGCAGTGTCAAAGCCACGCCAACGGACAGTTTAGCTGCAAATGTGAAGAAGGCTTTTCTGGGACCTATTGTCATGAGAGTGAGTTGTTTTTGTTGTATTTTATTTACATTTACACTTTTACCCCATTTTTGATCAATCGAGTTTAATTGTTTGTGATCTAAATGTGGCTTTCATTTCCTTTTCTCTTAAATATTGCCTAAATATTTAATGAACTTAAATATTTTTCTATTCTATTCTTCTGCATTCTAGACATAAATGACTGTGAGATCGCCCCCTGTCTGAACGGAGGGACGTGTATAGACGAAGTCAGTCGGTACCGCTGTATCTGTCCCAAAGGCTGGGAGGGACCCACGTGTGAGAACAGTAGGTCCTCCTCTTCGTCTGCTTCTTCTGCTCGTGGCGGCCTCTCGCAGTGCTTTGATGCTTCTGACTCGCCGTCTTTTAGACATCGATGACTGCAGCTCCGCCCCCTGTCAGAACCACGGCGTCTGTCAAGACCTCACCACCGACTTCTACTGCAAATGCGGCGACGGCTGGAAGGGAAAGACCTGCAGCTCAAGTACAGTACTTTGTGTTTGTTTGTTCTGTAATTGTTATCAATGTACCATTGTTAGATGACCTCTGAGTGGAGTGGAGTTGGCATCACTGTCTGTGCCGAGGTCCCTTTGCAGAGTTATGTGTACAAAAGAAACTCGGCAAAGGCGAAATCCTCAAAGAAGTCATCTCTATTTATTCCAATCTTCTAAATGTTTTGAAGCTGTCAAACTGCTCTCTACACATTTTATACACTTTTCTCAGACAGACAAACTCAACGGTTTTGGAAAATGAGAAATTAACAGTAACCTGTCAATCAAAAGGCTTTATTTGATGAAAATTCCAACCTTAAATACATTATAAAATGAGCTTTTATTAAAAATTACCTCAAAAGCGTTCACAGTGCATTTTTGACGGGAGACACAAACAGGTTTTTGGAATTAAGGCTGGACTGTTTTCTTCTTCTTTTGGCTCATTTCTTTGGCGGTCGCCATAGAAAATCATCCGGCGATTCGTGCGTGACCCAACCCTTCCGCTTTCACCAGGACTCAAACACAGAATCCCTAGAAAGTGCTTTCCTGAGATTGCAGTAACTGAGTGTCCAAGCTGTTTGTGAATGAAGCTGGACTGGCTTATAACCCATCTAGCTGTTTGCAAATGAACCGACTTATCTCCATTTCTCTTATTTTCGCCTCATACAGAAAGTCTTAGTGTTGCTCCTTGGTTTGCAGACATTACTCTTTTCTGTAAACATCAATGTTAGATTTGGCTCATTGATGCTGTTTCTTGCCTCCAGGAGAGAGTCAGTGTGACGATGTGACCTGCAACAACGGAGGAACCTGCTATGATGAGGGTGATGCCTTCAAGTGTTTATGCCCAGCAGGATGGGAGGGGTCCACCTGCAGCATTGGTGAGTTTGTGACTAAACTTCCTTTTTGTTTAGTTCTTTTGTTTTTTAAGTAGTGTTTTTTTCCGGGGGGCTAATGGTGAGTTTGCACCTCCAGCGAAGAACAGCAGCTGTCTGCCAAATCCCTGTGAGAACGGAGGGACGTGTGTGGTTGATGGAGACTCTTTCCGCTGCATCTGCAGGGAGGGATGGGAGGGCCCCACCTGCACCCAGAGTGAGTGACTTCCCTCCTTTTGCAAATGTGGCTCCTCACTCTAGCTTTAGTCACAACTGCTCTTACAGGTGGATATGGACTGTCTGCAGGTAAAAGAAATAAGAAAGAGTCCGCTGGAATTGTTATTGTTGCATAAACGGTTGAAGAGTTACGGTAAAGCTCTGGAGTTAAAGGCTTAGACGCCGTCTGTTTAGACTGACAGGATGTTAACAAGTTTATCCAACAAATTCAATTTATTTTAAAAATAAAACCATAAAGCAACAACTCAAACCTTTTTTTTTTCTCATCTTCTTGAGCAAAAAAGAATCTCAGTTTTTGTTTTTATTTGTCTGGATAGTTTGTTTTGTATATTTGTTCCAAATCAACCTTTTTTATGTAGGTGTCCAATAAAACAGGTTTAGAAACTATGATCAGTTCCTACGTTTTGTAAATGTGCACATTCTGCAGTTGGGTCCTGAGGATTTGATGGTTTCTGAATAGAATTGCCTTTTATTAAAGCTGTGAGGTGTTGTGAATCAGTTTGAAGTCTTGTCAAATCTTCTGTGCATCCGTTTGTTCTCGTCCAGAAACTAGGGACAGTTTTCTCTCATAGAAATAATAATTACAATACTTTTTTCTTTTCTTCTCCCAGATGCAAATGATTGCCAACCTCATCCCTGGTGAGTTCTATTCATGTCTGTCATCACCTTTTTGTTTTGAATGTCCGGGGGGGCCAAAGATTTGCATGTTATGTGTTAAAGAAGGCGTCTGAGCCTCGGGCTTCGTGATTTCAGCACAGCTGTTTCAGAGAGCCATAAAAACATCTGAATCCATCCTCTCATCCTGATTGAAGGCACCTCTGTGAGCACACACTGAATGATGAGTGTTTGTGGGGGAACCTGATCGTGCCTAAGCTCCTTTTTAAGTCGCCTTCAACTTTTCTGGCCCTTCTTTTAGGCCACTTTACACATTTTCCTGCCAAACCTCAGTCCAACTTGTCTCTGGTCTATTCCTTAACCTCAGATCTATTTAATCTAGAGTTTATTTTTTTACTATTATTTTTTACGATGTTTTAACACATAATGTCTTTTAGCCACGTTAGACTGTTTACGAGTGTTTTCTCACCCTTAGCTGGGGTGTTTGTGTCTATGCTGACACCCCGGCCAACAGGAGGACAGGGCAGACGACGCCTTGGGTTCTCTCTTCTTTAGCTTCTTTCTTTAGTCATTTCGCTTTTACTTGTGTTTGTTTTTGTGTATTTTATTGGCGCTTAGGGGATTGGTGTTTTCTGCATTCTTGTTTGTTTTTATGTACAACACCTTGAGCCATTTTTTTTGGTTTGTTTTTTACACGAAAGGTGCTTTATAAATAAAATTAAGTTGAATTTGAATCTGATCGTTTTAGCCCTACTATTAGATCTGTTTTTGCGCATGAATGATGTTTTGTATTTAGTCAGTGCTCTGTTCCTCTGCAGTTACAACAGTGGTACCTGTGTTGATGGGGACAACTGGTACCGCTGTGAATGCGCCCCTGGGTTTGCTGGCCCAGACTGCAGAATCAGTGAGTACTGCACTTGTCTTGTCTCTTCTGGTGCAAACACTTATTGTTGTGTTACAAGGAGGCAAAAGCGTTATTTTTTTAAATCTGCATGTCTACAAAATTATTAGACTGTTTTCTTTTTAAACTCCAATAACTTTCATATTTTTCTTGCATTTTTAAAGATTCTTTTGATATTTGTTTATGAATATAACTCAGGGTTTAATTCAACTTCAACTCTTCTTTGGATCTGTTTAGTGATAAAAATCTTTCAGCCAGTCATCGTCTTCCTCCATTAAAGTAGGAAAAGATCAAATCCAAATCTTTTGACTCCTCAGATTTGTGTTTTACTCAATAACTGTAAAAGAAAACTGGACCAACTGATCTCTAGAAAATGACTTAATTCTGGCTCTAACGAACTGAAGTCAATTAGGTCGCCACTTTTTGGCAATGGGGAGGTCGCCATGTTGGAACCAGACGACATTAGTAAGTGGTGGTTGGCCGTAGTCAACTTTTCTAGGTCAACCTCTCTCACCAATCAGGAGTGAGCTTGTTGGAAGGCCACACTTCCACTTGAAATCTGTCAATCCAGCATTTGGAACATTTAATTTGAGACCACCTACTTTCATTGAGGCATCGGATTGGTCAGTGAACAACTTGAAAAACAGAAGAAATATTGTGAAAAAAATGCTGATTATCAAGAGCATGTAAAAAAAAAGGGGGTATCGGGGCAACAATGGTTATTTTGCTATAGAAGTCTATGGGATTTTTGCTTCTTGGAACCAGCAGGTACTTCCTGTTAGGAATCCTAGGAGGGAGGGGTCACTCAGTCCTGGTCTCGTATACAGTCAATGGTTTTAATTATTTGGTGTTGGCTGTTTTAAAAGGAAAGACATGCCACACATAACATTTTACATAAAAACATCCTAAAAGTGACTCTTTATTGAGCCTCTGCTTTTGCTTTTGGTGTCTAATAATTTGTCTGAATAAAAAACATAACTAAACTAAACAAAGTTGTACTTGTAAACAGCGAATAATGAATTCAACATCAGCTCTGCTTCATATTTGCTGAACTTTGGTAATAAAATCCCAGAATTCTCAGGTTTCATGAAGTTTGTTAGTTAGCACAAACACAACAACAATTGCTTTAAAGTTGTTTTATATGTGCAGCAAAAAATCCCACATTTTCTGAGATTTTATTTTCTTTTATTTTGAAAGTTTCCTGGTTTCCTGGAATATGATGCTGTTTGGATAGAATTAGCATGCTCTGAACAGCAAACTTCTGCTCTTTTTGCTGCTCAGATAGCCTTTCATTCATGAAAGCAATGGGGTTTTTTTTTAAGTTGTTTGCCAATCTTATTATTTGTAAGTAGCTGTGAATAAAAGCATCTGTTAATGGCTGACTATAAATGTTATGAGGAGCTGATAGGAAAAAACCCAGGACCAGGAAGAACTTGAACCGGAACCAAAACCGACCACTAGAAAATCCAAACATTTAAGCTACAGAAGAGGCTTCTCCTAAATTAACAAAACCTAATCAGAAACTGCAGGCGGCTGTGACTGTGTCAAGGAGAACTCCAGGAGAAGTCCCAGCCGACCGGCACAGAAGCAAATCTAATGCGAACCACAAAGAAAACTAAAAACAAGAGGAAATTATTGATAATAATAGAAAATGTCATTTTAAAATGAGAGACTAGTTCTAAGCCTTCCTCTTTAAAACAATAATAATGGCCGTCATGTGTTTGTTCTCAGACATCAATGAGTGCCAGTCTTCCCCCTGTGCCTTTGGTTCAACCTGCGTGGATGAAATCGACGGTTACCGCTGTGTCTGTCCTCCTGGAAGGACCGGCCCCCTCTGCCAGGAAGGTAACAGCCCCTCCTCCCTACATCCCAGTGTTTGCGTGTTGGACGCCGCCGGGCTTGTAGGACCAAACTCAAATGTGGTCACTTGATCAAATATAGAAGAAAGACCAGCATCAGTGATGTCAGGCTTGTCTTTAAAAACCCACAAACTCTCAAGAAAAGGTCTTATAACCCCACCCCCACCCTCCCCCACGTAGTTTGACTGCACTTTTTGGGCACAGCTCTAAAAAAAAAGTAATAATATGTTTTTTTTTTTTTAAGTTGAAAGTCCCCTCTGATCAGTGGACAGCCACTTTGATCATTTTAAGTGTAGATACATTTCATAAGACTTTTATTTCCTTGAAAATATTCACGTTTAATAAATGACTCCAATCAGTTTTATACAGAAAATCCACCAAAAAACCCATAAACAGGGTGACCATGGACTTGATTTTAAGATCCTTTTTTATGAGTTTTAAATCTCTTAGTAGTCCTTGGCTCTCCTACCTTTCAGACCCCCCCAGATCTCCCAGGTCCTAAGGTGCTGGTTTGAGCCAAAATCCGTGGACCTTAACTGGAACGGTCCCCCGAGGACCTAAGGGCTTCTCTGGAGATACAAGTCAAAAACCTCTTTAACCCCCTTTTTATTTCCGAATTTATTTACAATTATATATTTAAAAAAACTCTTCAAAGTGATACTAAATTAGATGGAGCCTTGGATTAAAGTGTTGCAACCATTGACTGTATATGATCACTGGACTGAGTGACCCCTCCCTCCTGGTGTTCCAAGCAGGGAGTACCTACTGGTTCCAAGAAACCAAAATCCCATAGACTTCTATAGAGAAACAAACAGCTGCTACTATTCTATTGGTCAGAAGAACCATTCTTGCTCTGATACCCATTTATATATATATATATATATTAGTTATATATATTAGTTAGTTTAAATCTGTTTTATTTTTTATGTTATTATTATTTAATTTCTTTATACCAATTCATTCCTTACAGTTATTTTGCTATTTATTTCTTAATGAAGCATGTATTACGTACAGAGTTGTTTTTTTTTATCTTTCTCTGAGCTTTATCAGTTACTTCTGTCTCTGTACTTAAAGCAATTTAGATGCTGAAGCCCAGTTCCACATATTCCTTTCCGTTCTCTTGCTGCGAAACCGTTAATTCACTGGAAAGTTATGGAGGATTTTCTCTGCACACATCATGTTGCGCTAAAGCGATGGAGTACCCTACTGTGTTCATGGTGTGCAGATCCTACTCTGACTAAGAAGCCATGAACTCATTTAAAGTAAAGTTTGTTCTTGATCGTCTTGGTTTGAGACGAGATGTGACGGCTTTGCCTGTGATTGTTGGGTTTTAGCGGCAGACAGGCCCTGTGCGCACGGCGGCGTGAAAGCTCTGCATGGAAGCAGATGGAACGAGGACTGCAACAGCTGCCGCTGTCTTAACGGGAGAGTCACCTGCACAAAGGTACAGCTTCTCTCTGTCCTCTTTAGAATTGAGTTTTGTCACTCTGTTACTACCAATATTGAACTCGATCTGTTGCTACCAAGTCGTGTCAGCACTTCAAACTGAATGAAGTCTAAACAAAGCAAACGTCCGGATGCACCATCACTGTTTTGTCTCCTGCAGCTTTGGTGTGGACCAAAACCCTGCAGTCTGCACAGTCAGAACCTCGCCGCAGACTGTCCGGCTGGTCAGTCTTGCGTTGCCGTTCGGGATGAACATTGTTTCGTGAAGCCCTGCGTCGGCCAAGGACAGTGCTGGGGCCACACCCACCGAGCCACACCCCCATCCGGGTGCCACTCAGAGAGCAGCTGCGCCAACGTGACCTTCACCTTCAACAAGGACATCATGGCAAAGGTCAGTCTGTCTACATTTCTTTACTGTACTCTGGCTTTGTTCTTCCTCAGTCAAAATGACTTCTCTCGCCGTTCTGCTGTTGCAGGGCGTGACGGTGGAGCAGGTCTGCCATGAGCTCAGAAGCCTCTACGCCATCAAGAACCTGTCCTCGGATTCTTCTGTCTCTGCGGCCTGTGAGCCGTCGCTGAGAGCCAACAACGAGATCCACGTCGCCATCGTAAGTGAAATGTTGGCCAGAGAAAATCGGTTTTGACCATCGCCGAAACGCATCAAATGTTAACCATTTGGCCAAAATCTACTCCGTCTCTGATCCAAGCAGAGAAGCTGCAGCAAAGACATTTCTGACAAGGAATTATCAACGTTAAGAACATCAACACAATTGTCTTTTATCAAACCAAATTTTATGTATTGAGCATTTTTCATACATATGTCAATGTGCGAAAATATGGTTTTTAAATATGGCCAAAAAAAGGAGTTTTGAGATCTGAGTAGGGAAACAATATTTTGGGATGTGGAGGATCCCTCTGATGAAAGCCTCAGAGTTGAACTAAATATAAAAAAGATACAATACATAAAAGGTACAGATACTACATATCAACTAGATAAATAAACCTTAATGAATGGGTATAATCACTAAAAGTAAATTACAAAGATAAATAAATACAACAAATAAGTTAAAAAAAAAAGATGTAAATATCAAAGTCCGGTTCAATTGTCTTTGGTCTACACAGACAATACTATCATTTTTTTCTAAGGAAATACAACTCAAGTGTTTTTACCACTAATCAGGTTAATTGATGACTTCCTGAGAAAAGGCTTCCTGAGTGGATATCAAAGGAAAAACAAGCAGCTGCTGTGACATGATAAAGCCTTATCTTATCACTGAAATCAGGTATTAGACCGTCTCACAGCACTCAGTTGAACCTTTTCCAGCAACAACTTGGAAAGAAGGAACGTTGGCGTTCATCCTGTACCGCTTTTCCTTTGCATTCTTTTCATCGGACAGTTTTCCTTTTTCCATACCAGTAACACTTTATTTTCGTTTAGATAACAGACGACCAGAGGAGGGGTCTAACCCTGATCAAGGAGGCCACAGACCGGGTCATGGATGTGGTCAGCAAACGGAGCACAAACAGCACCATCCTCCAGGCCATCACAGAGGTCCGCATCCAGAGACGGCCCAGCCAGGACCCCAGCGGTGAGCCGCAACTTTGACACTGCTTTGGTCTTTAGATTCTACTGTAAAAGGAAAAAAAAAGTCTTTGAATGCTTAAAGGTAGGGGTGCAACGGATCACTAGCCACGGTTTGGCACACACCTGTACAGTAGATCACCACCACCTCGTGCGCACTTTGCGAGCGCATCATTTAAATCAATTGCTCGTTCGCACCGAACGCAATTCGTGTGTCAAATTCACGCACACTGTCTTTGGTTTAACGAGCGTCAAAGTTGCTGTTGACGTTTGTCCAGAAGGGTGTTAACCTGCAACTCCTGCTGCATGTGGGAGGAGCTTCAGCCAAAAGCTTTTCTCAGCGTCATAACGGAGGACGCAGATCATGAGAGATCAGGTTTATTTATTTTGAAGAACCGTTCAGAAGCGTCGGTGCTCGTCTCTATTAAAGTTCTCTGCACGGTTGCAGGAGAAAGCCGCTGCTTTGTCTGGAACCAGTGGGAGGGGCTTAATAGCAGCAGGGGACACAGTGAAAGAATTACTAGGAGTAAATTCTAACATCCCCGATTCTCTTACTTTTAAATAACTTTTTTGTCTCAAAGCATGTTTGTTTGTATAGTCATCTTTTATTTAAAGGAATATCTTGAGTTTGAAGATCTCATTAGTGTTTTGTTTTTATAAAGATGCCTATTTTGATGTTAAAATACATTGATGTCTATGTGTTTATGGTTTGAAGTACTTTATATATGCCTTAATAAATCCACGTTTTGAAGCTTTAAATAAATAATAATTGTAGACTTTTCTTTTGTTTTGTTTTTTTTCCATTTTACTGACTTGAAAAATGATCGAAACCGTGAGTTTTGTTATCCGTTGCACCCCTACTTAAAGGGCCTATATACCATGCTATTCTTAAGCCTTTTATAGTAAACAATAAATTATACGGTAAGTTATCTCAATAGGAGACAAGGAAGAAGAATTTGTATGACGAGGAAACACACCAAGGAACAAGGATCTACCTTTCTGGTAGTACTCGCCAAAACTAAAATGGACAACAATTGAAGGTCCTATATCATGATTTTTAAGCCTTTCAGAGTTATCCATGTATATAATATATTACCTTTTGGACACTAAAGAACTATTTTTTATGAGATTTTAGTTATTTTTGCAGCTCATTTTCCTACCTGGAAGTAAGACGACTCGGTCTCTGAGGCTCCGCCTTTCTCTCCTTGTGAAGGGAGGCGTCATCATGACATCAGCCTAGAGTCGGCCTCGGCAGCGTGTCTGCGTTTCACCCATGAAAACAATGTGCATGTTGTGCGTTTTAGCCAATCACCGCTAGCTCAGAGGGGAAAGTGGGTGTTTGTGTTGGCCGTGAGAACCATAACAAAACGTTAGACACCACACGAATGCAGAATAACTTTCATCTAAGGCAGGGGTCGGGAACCTTTTTGGCCGAGAGAGCCATAAACGCCACATATTTATAAATGTAATTTCAAAAGAGCCATACAATAATGTAGAGTCCCTTTCCCACACTGAGGCACGGAGACTTAACCTCTTTTAAGGTTCTTCATTCTGGTTACTGTAGACCGCAACAAACGCCGTACAATTAATTCAGCTACTCCTCAATCTGTCCCGCTCAGAGCTCTTCTCCCAACTTTATATTCCCCTCCTCCTGCTCCAGTCCTCCCATTTCCCTTATTGGGCCCATAGCTGAACCCCATTGGTCCAAACTACCTAACAACAGGCTGAGCGACAGAACTGAGAGCCAATCAGATCTCTGCTTGATGCGTTCAATGAACTCCAGAATTTAGAACGCGATCCAACAACAGCTACACAGTCCAACTCAGTCCGTGACAATATGTTTAAAACTAAAAATGCAAGTGAATGTGAGCATTTGATGTAATTTCAACATTTTTAAAGTACAATAAGTCTGTGGATTCTTTTTAATAACATTGTTATGCTGTTGCTAATAAATGATGAGTATTTCTCGTGGTGGTTTTGCTGATGGTCTAGTCTGGTTGATACATGGTGAGTTTCTGCTTCATGCAGGCGTTGAGACTTTAAACGTGATCGTAGGTCTGAATGTTCTGGAGATGTGACAAAGACTCACATGCAGACCTGGAGACAAACACACACTCACACACTGCAGTGAGTGACGGGCAGCGGGTTTTACGTTTTGACAATCCCTGCACGATTCACCTGCTGCCTGTGCCTGCAAACCCCCCCCCTTTCTTCCTCATACATCCCGTCCCTGCAGTTGCGCGCTCTTTCTCAGAGACGGGCAACTGCAGGGACGGCAATTCACAGGTTTCAGGCTGGTACAAACTCTGTGAAACAATAGATAATAGTAAACTGATAATGCTGGTGCAGATTTTGTTTTCTCCAAGCACCGCTACTACTGCGCACTCCTCTGGCATCACATCGCGCACGAGAAGGACTGGTCTAATGAAAAAAAAAAGTATAATTAAAGATTTGTCTGCGAGCCACATGTGACCATCAAAAGAGCCATATTTGGCTCGCGAGCCATATGTTCCCGACCCGTGATCTATGGGGACACATCAGGAAATAAAACATCAATAAAGGTTATTAATATCATTTATTCCAGTTTGGCAGGCCATACATGGGACATATGACCCCCCAGGCGCCCCTAGGTGTGCATGTGAGTGTGTGATCCTGCTACAGTTTGGCAACCCCAACTTCACCCAACAGTAGGTGGGATAGGCTCCAGCAGCCCCGTGACCCTCAAAGGGATTTATCAGATTCTATGGACGGTTGGGGTTGAAGGTTGGGTTCTGTTTTTCATGCCAACGTCTTGTCCTCCTGTCAGGTTACCTAATGCCTCTGCTGGTTTCCATGGTGATTCTCGTCTGGGCTTTGGCCGTAGCCTCCGTGTTGCTGTGGTGCCTGAAACGCAGGAAGCCCAGCGGCCACGCGGGCGTCATCACCCAGGCCCCCTCGCCTTCAGGGCCTGCTGCAGAGGACAACAACGCCCTCCACAACAGCGTCAGCGCGGCCCGGGAGACGCTCAACCACATCAAGAACCCCATTGAAAAGAAGCCCCCGAACCACCACCACCTCCTTCACCACCATCTCTGTGAGGACAAGAACTCGGTCAATTTCAAAATCTGTAAATCCGAGTCTTCTGGGAGCCAGTCGGACGAAGACGAGGTGGAGAAGAAGCTGCAGAAGAGGAGGTTCCAGCTGGCGCCACCGGCGTATTCTCCTCACCACGTGAGGAGCAAACCTCCACACTGGACTAACAAGCAGGACAACAGGAAGCTGCAGTCACAGAGCGTCAACAGGGCGGAGTTTGTCGCATGACCAAGCGGGTTCCGTCGTCCAGGAGGAAGCAAAGACTTTCTAAAGCCTTAAGGACATTTTTGGTACTTTTCCTTTTTTTTTACTCTCCTTTTGTACAGAATTCAGTCCGAGATGGATCTTCGCTGGTTAATTTATGTTGGAGCGACACTGTTGTCAGTTCTGGCTCTCTGTGGGATCGCTCCAGTTTGTGGATTATTTGAGTTTGGTCAGTTTATGATCAGTGAGTCGGTGTTTGGTTTGACTGAGATGCCGGTATGAAGAGCTGTCCACCAGGAATGTGTTTGTCTAAAAGTGTACATAGTCTTTTAATATTTTGCTGTATATTTGTTTTGTTAATTTAATTGCCAGGAAAAATGTTTGTTTTATTTATGAGATTCGTTCGACTCCCTGGAAAGAGTCGATTTTGATACTTTTTTTTTTTTTGTTATCATCATCTGCACCACAAGTGTTCTTGAGAGAGCAGTTCTGCTTTAGTAGTGTTTGGTCATTTCGGTGCCTCGTCGTATAATTTGTTGGTTCTGAGGAACTCTTATATGTAAAAGCAAAAGAATGAGGTCATTTCACGCCTTTCTCTGTTCATCCTCAACAGTTGAGGCTTGGGACACTTAGTTTAGCTTCAACTTTTTCTGATTGATTCACTAAATCTTCATAAAACCAGACCTCAACGTAGGAAACTCTGGAGTTTGAGCTTCGTCCCAAAGGTTTTAGAAAGTGCACCAGCAAACGGCAGTAATGTTGGCTCTGAGAGCTGGAAAGACGTGGTTCTCTTTCTATTTTTATCGTTCGATGAGATGGCTCGCACGACATTTGCGATGGTTTTAATGATCCATTCCCAGCTGTCTGATCGTTGATGTCCTATTCTGACCGACAGAAAAAAGGATGGCCATCATTTAACACTAAATACTGTGAGTTTGAGTATTTTTCTCTTTTAAAGATGGCTGTCCTCTGTGATGACAGGAAGTGAGCGAATGTTTCACTCCTGCTTTTAGTGAGTAATTTCTTTGGGATTCTTGCACTTGTCCTCATGGACACATTTTATTCCCTCTGCACAGGAGAGTCCTTCCTCTTGCAGCATCACTTTTCCTCTACATGGATTCCCTTTTACCCATCAATAATCTGAGAACACCGGTGAAAGAGGAAAACGAGTTTGTTCCACACAACCAAACCATGAATTTCTGTACCGTTTTATCTCTGTTATGGATTTACTGTTTGTTTTTTTACCCAAAACAAATATCTCAAGGGATGTAACGTTTTCATTTTTGTATTTTTGTACAGTGTAAACATACGTGAAAAAGGCCTTTTCCATGTGCAAAAGTACTTGAAGAAAGTTCTGTATGAACACTGCAGAGCTGAATGTTACTGGAGGACTGAAAAGCCGTGGAATCGTCTTCTCCTTCAGTCGTCAACGCCTTTAGATTGATGATGTTGCGCCTTTTTCCAATCTGAGTTTTTGGACCTTGAGTAATAAAAAGTAATAAAAGTCTGACTTCTGCTTTTGATGCTTTTATCCGTTGACTGCATCGGAGAACTGGACTGAGTAAGTGTGACATCACCCAAAGGACTTACCGTACTTTCGGCTTTAACCACATAAGGCCGATTCTGTCGCCATTTTTTTGGTGCCGTCATGTTGGAACCAGACGATGTCAGTGATTGGTCCGAGTCGGTCGGAGTCAACGTTTCCACGACGACCACTTTCTGCCAGTTTCGTTCAGTGAAATGTTTTGAATGTTGGACATGAGGCTACATACTTTTAATGTTGCTTCTGAATGGTCAGTTTATCACTGGAACTGCAGAAGAAAATATTCAGATTTAGAATCTTTTTTTTTTTTATTTTATTATCATTCTGCAGTGCACAATGAAATTTGTTCCAGCAACTCTCTTCCAACAATATAAAAAAGGTAGAATAAAATAAAATAAGAATAAGGAGCTATATTAGACATAAATACTGTATAGTAGAGTGGGGTGAATATTGCACATATGAGTGGGTATTCTACATATGGAATGAATATTGCGTACATAGTACTGTCAGAGCATTGTCAGCTGTGTGCTGACAGGGGTTAAGTCTGGGGGGAGGGGGGGCGTCGTTGACCCAGTTGTGTGATGGGAGGGGGGGGGGGTGGATGGACCTCAGTGCTCTTGGGAAGAAGCTGTGCCTCAGTCTATTGCGTGGGGTTCTGATGCTACAAACAGTTGATGTCCTGGGTGGGCGGGGTCTGCAGCTATACGACCAGCCTTCCGTCGGACCCGGTTGTCGTACACTGAGTCGAGTTGTGGGAGAGGTCCTCCCACAATCTCCTGTGCGGTTTTCACCACCCGGCCCAAGTCCTTCCTGTCTTGAGCGGTGCAGCTCCCGTACCAAACCGTGGCACTCAGACAGAGGATGCTCTCAATGGTTGCTCTGTAGAAGTTCCCCAGAAGTTGAGATGAAAGTCCAGTCCTTTTAAGCTTCCTGAGAAAGAATAGTCTCTGCTGAGCCTTCTTCACCAGGTGGGATGTGTGCAGCGACCAGGTGAGGTCAAATGTGATGTGGATCCCCAGGAACTTGATGTGGTCCACCCGCTCCACCTCCTCCCCGTTAATGAGGAGGGGGGGGTGTACCACCTTTCTAGTCCTTCTAAAATCCACAATGATCTCTTTGGTCTTGGAGGTGTTCAGGATGAGGTTGTTGTCAGCACACCATCCTGTTAGGTGCTGGACCTCCTCTCTGTAGTGGGTCTCATCATTGTTGGATATGAGACCCACTACGGTGGTGTCGTCGGCAAACTTTAAAACCAGGTTTGTGGAATGAATAGCGGAGCAGTCGTGGGTGAACAGAGTGAAGAGGGCGGGGCTGAGGACACACCCCTGTGGTGTTCCTGTGCTCAGGATCCCAGTGGATGATGTTGATGATGAGCCAAGATAGCAGAGCAATAATGGTTGTTCTAAAACAAAATGGAGACAGAGTAATAGCCGCTTAGACTTCTAAAGAAGTCTGTGAGATTTTGGCTTCTTGGCGGCAACAGTTTTTCCTGTTTGAAACACCAGGTGGGAGGGGTCACCCACTCCAGCTCACAGGTTTACAGTGTGATGTTACTGTGATTTCAACCTTTAACTTAGAAGCACTTTTTTTTTTCTTGTCCTGTTCAGCAGCTGAGCAAACAGACAAGAGTCCTCCTGTGTTTTATTGTTGCAATAGGATGTCAGGAATCTTCTGACACACAAGGTATATATTTGTATAAACCCCTTTTGTATTTAAGGCTCAACTCTAGTTATTATGTTTCCATACATTTTTCGTTGGAAAAAAAAGAGAAGAAGAAAGTGGGATGTTAGAGATGGAGGGGAGGGGGTTAGTCAAAAGGACGGGGCCTGTCCGCAGACACTCAAATAACCCCAGTGCTATCCTAGGCACTTTAACAATGGGAGTTGGGTCATCTAGACCCACTAGACAGTGCACTGAACCTTTTTTCTTCAATGATTTGTTTCTTCACTGGTGTCCATGGATTACATTAAATCTTCACCACCTTTATCCTCCTTTGTCATGGTAGGGAGAACACGTCAATGGAAGGGTGGGGTCATCTGGACCCCATAGGATAGCACAAGGGAGAACACAAACATACCTATTTTAGAACATCAATAGAATTCGAAATCTACTAGTTGGATTCAGTGAACAGTCACTGTGACACTTGAAGCTGCACCATGTTTGCTCTCATCTTCATTAAAAGTGGTTTCTGAGCAGTTTAGCGTCCAGAAATAATAAAAACACAATCCAGCCTTTGATTGAGATGACAACATTCATGGCAGAGTTGATGCACTCAGACTCCTGAGGGCATTTATGTCGTAAACCTCAAAGGCGAGGGTCAGGGTTTGTCAATCTTCTTGTGCAGACTTGATCCATCCTGGGCATGAACGGCACCAATCCTGGAGATGCTGGAGATGCAACTCAAATGGAATGTGGACCGTTTCAATGCTGATACTGAGAAAAACTGATTGTAAGAGGACAAGGAAATTCTTAACTCTTAACAAAACTGTTTTTTCCCCCACCATGGTTAAACCTTAATACTCCTCCCTTTTTGACCATTTTTAACATCCTTCCACTTTGTTCCAATAATTTACCTCCACTTTCTTGTGAGAATTATTTATACTTATTTTTTTTTCATTACAGACCCAACATTTTTTCTTTTTTTAACCTCTTTTTTAATTATATTACAAATAATTCCACAATTAACCTAAAACGGTACAAAAAACTAAATTCCAAGCATTAAATGTAGTTTAAAAAAAATAATAAAAACTTGGGATCATACTGTTTTTATATTTTGTTAACAAGGATCAGAAGTAAAAGAAAAAACAAAAATGTATGAATTAAAAAAAACAGAAACAAAGACGAGGTCAAAACAAAATGAAAAATGACTTTAAAAAACAGGATTTATTTCAGGGGGAATCACGACTATGTGTAATAACTCCTATTTTTGTTTCAACCAAACCTGTCAAAGCTAAAAACGTTTTTAAACCTTCACGTCAAATTTAGAATTGAAAGTATAGTGGGTCCATGTCATTCCTACGTTGTCGTAAAAGACCGGTATGTTTGGCAAACACACTGGTGAGCTCAGAGACTATTAAGGGTTCAGTAATACAAAGTGCAAGTTTTTGTTGTTGCTTTTTGTCAAATGTATAAAGTTATGTTGATTCCGGTTTGTCAGAGTGGAAGACACAGCAGGACATTTTTAGATTTATTTTAAAGTTGCGTCAACTTCCAGAGAACATCACCAGGTTAAATGAGAACCTTCATCTGGGTTTTATATCACTTACGCCATGAACATTTTTGCCCAAGCTTGTTGGAATGCGTCATATTCCCATAATCTATGCAAATACAGGAAAAGCAGCCTCCAGCTTAGTATTTTTGTTTCCCACCATTTACTGTGTGTAGCCTGAAAAGATGACGTGAATCAATGGTTTCTGTCTGGTGAACTTGCTAAAACACAGATGAGATGCTGGATCATCTCCGTTACAGAGCTGAGAACTGAGTGTCATCTGCATATCAACAGACCAACTCCTTCTGTGCACAATTTGGTCCTAAATGTAAACACTAAAAAAGTTACATAGAAAATATAACTTCATCTAAATGTAAAATGGAGGCAGAGAAAGAAAGAAAAAAAGAGTGTGCAGCATTTACATGTGGTCAGTAACAAATAGAGTTTGGCATAAGGGGCATCACAAGTGCCTGCAACTTCCATTAGCCAAACTAATAATTCACGATGCCCGTACCAAACGCACAACATTGGTATGTTCTATTCCAATGACGTCCCTTGACATGGCTACACGGGCCTCAAAGGAACAGAAAGACATACCTGTGCTCCCTTTAAGATACAGATCCTCTTTACGACCCTCCATGGACCCGGACAACCCAAAAACACCTGTATGGGTCAAGGTGCAAGTGACTGAGGCTGTTACTGTGAATGACAGTGATGATGAGACTTTTGGTTGCTGGGTCAGAGGGCTGTGACTTGTCTGAGCTTATAACAGTAAAGTAAATCAATTACTTCAAAGAATATTGTTATTAATATGTAAAAAGTATTTAACACTTAACTTCTTAAAGAAAAATAGGTCATCCAACAAAACGTTTTGCTTCTCCTGTCCCTCCAGAACAGTGAGGCTCTGTGGTTCCGTCATGTCTGGACATCCTCAGCTGATGCTAAAAGCACAAAGGGATTTGTTGTTTATTCAGACATTTGAACCTCAGCTTTACAGAATTCATAATTTAGCGCATGGATGTGTTTGATCGTTTTGAGCCAAAGGCCCAGTTTGTTGCTCTTTTGACCCAGACGTTGCCCCTGATGGGGGCGTTAGCAGCAGGAAGCAGACAGAGTTTGCTTTGTTTCCGTTTTTTTTTTTTTTTCTCTCCACATCATTCGTTTTCATTACAGTACTGCACATCAGTGAGCACACAACAGCCTTTCTCCCTCGTGGATAAACAACACAATATTCTGCGTGAATGCTTTTCCTTCAGAAAGGCTTTTATTTTTAGCCAACCCTAAATAAAAAAACAAACCAAATGCTGCTTCCAAACGGTGTCTGGGCAGCGCTTTTTATGAGCGTTTCTCTGCAGCTCTGGAAACAAAAGCTGAGCTTGACCTGAAACTTAAGCTGACACTGACATTAGGAGGTTTCACGCTTTCTAGACCCAAATAAAATGGAATTATGCAAATATTTTCTCTTTCCAACTGATTATCAAACATTTATTTGACTCTGTTGATTCAATCGCGACTTCACAACTTCCTCCTAAACGTTTTGTTTCTTCATCAGTTCTCTTTTCACAGTTTTTGAAGAAAACCCTTGTTTTCACTTCATGATCTGATTTATGTGTATGTGTATGTGTATGTATGTAGCTGTAGATAAAGGGACAGGTTTGAATAAGCATTGGCCTCTACCTACCCACTTTTCAAACAAGTATTTTTTTTAAATCCTTTTTTTTTCTTTTATGTATTGAAGATGGTGATGATAAAAAATAAATAAATTTTAACATTTGTATTTTCCTTCCATCCCTTTATAAACCGAATTACAACAATTAGACCTGCTTATATCATCTTTTGATCTATTTTCAAAGCATTTCTTATGTTTTTTTTATTATGATTCTGCTGTTTGGCCAAAATAAAAAATAAAAAGTCATTTTCTATGACAGTTTCTGCAGAGCCTCAGTAGTTCATTAGAAGTTCACCTCTGCATTGTGGGTTGGACTATTGGAGCTGAGCAACCCCGCCCCCCCTTCCTTTCCCCATCGGTAAAAGCTCTGTGTTTACATGCGTTCCCATTAGCTTACAACATTAGCAAAACAAAAAAGGCGAGCAATATTGGAGCTATCCAGCTGTCAGTTTTGAGCCAGACACCCTCTCAGACAGAAAATGAGGACATTCGAGGATCTATTTGTCAGCATGTTGGATGCATCAGAATGGGGCGGAGCTTGTGCCCCCCCATCGTATTTTCTACGTCACAATTATGAGCTTTTTCAAACGCCATTTCTTCAACTGCTCCGGATTCACGATTTGAATAAATAAATACTTCATTCTCTTTACAAATGTCCTCCATTATCAGAAAAAGGCCACAAGAACATGTTTAGAACTCTAAAAACACTATTTTCATCAGAGTGTTTTTCCCCTGATCTATAGTTTTACTGCATCCTCACAGCTCCTTCTGCAAGCCTGATCCGTTCTCTCTAAGCTTGTGGGTGTGCGTTTAATGGCCCAGGACATGAAATCTGATGGTTTCACGCTTTCAAAGACTGTTGGTCAAACTTGAGCTGACATGACTGTTGAGCTCAACTGCGACAGGCCTTTTCCAGAACATTCCCTAATCTGTCCTCGAAACGTGAGACCGTGCAGCCTCGTGTGAATCCACCAACCCAGTCTGAGTCATAAGAGTTTGGGAGTCTGCCCTGGAGCACAGCAATGAGCTACGACCCAGAAATATGAAGCTTCAACTGACAATTTACTGCCTGCATCCAATTGAATGAGGAGGACTATCACTATTGGCTCACATCCAACTAGAACACAGAAGATATCCCCAAAAGAGCAAGTTTTAATTTAAAGAAGACTTTTTTTTTTATTTAAAAGTGTCTTAAATTTGTAAAACCCACTAGTATGTCTAACATGGACTGATGAGAGACAATGGCGATCTAGTGTTTACAATAACTGACATCAACTATCTTAAATCCAATCACAGTGCAACCTTTTAACTTCCAAATTGAAGCACTTTTAAAAACAAAATAGAGCCAGATCAGTTTATGAAGTAATGACTTGTTAGAAAAGCAAGTTGGTGCTCATTCAGTTCACGCGAAATGGCCAGTTTTCAGTAGAAAGGGGTTAGGTAAAGATCCCAAAAGGCATTTGGGGATAGATATTTCTGATTCTGATGCATTGACTGTATATGAGAACTGGACTGAGTGTCCACCCCCCCTGGCGTTCTAAACAGGAAGTACCCACTGGCTCCATGAAGTCAAAATCCCAGAGACTTCTATAGAGAAATAATCAGCTGTAACTCCGTCATTTTATTGGTCAGAAGAACGATTCTTGCTCTGATTCCTTTTTATAACATGTTCCTACTAATCCGCATTACTTTGCATGATAGCCTTTCTTTACGGCAAGTTATAAACAGGCCCTCAATGAAAATAGGTGGAGCTTGCTGGCACTAATGTCCAACATTCAAAACGTTTGATTGACAGATTTTGTGTTGGGGAGAGGGTGTGTGGCCTACCAACAAGCTCACTTCTGGTTGGAGAGAGTGGTTGCCATGGAAACATTGACTGAGACTGACTCAAACCAATCAAAGCTTACTGAAGGTTTCTGGTTGCAACATGGTGACAAAGGCGACTAAATGGAGTTCATTTGGTTGGAGCCGGATGGGAGCCATTTTTTGATGGCTAACGTCACGCTCATTTGCTCCAGTTCTCCTATACGGTCGATGAAAACAAGAGGAAGAAGTGAACGGGTATCTTTAATATTACCTCAGTGTTACTAACATGGCTTGGTTGCAGAATGAAAAAAAAAGAAGCCCTTATACTTTCATGTAGGCTTGTTTGTTTCCACACAGCACTTATTAAGTTAAGTTAAAGGTACAGTCCCATTAGCTGTCAAACACCTCGGTGTATGACACTTGTTCTCTGACCCCTCCCCCAGGGGAGTGGTCAGCTGCAGACACAGTCGTGGAAATACCTGCACCGTTGTCTGTTTTGGAGAAAGTATTGACTAAAACTAGCCCTGATGGGGCTAAAAACAATAACAACAGAAAGCAGCTGCTTCCAGAAGCCCTTTAGCGTGTTTTTGCAGGCTTTGCTTTTAGACACACCACAGGTCATTTGTTTGGCCCTTCCACTCTCACAGTCGCCTGACCATCAGAAGAAAACCTGAACTGTTTTTTTGTTTTTTAACACGCAGTCTTTTTCTCATTTTTCAGTCAGTTGAAACAGTTTTGAAGGTAAATCATCTCGTCTAGGACCATTAATCCACTGCAGAGACAGTCTAATGTACAGAGAATGCCCTGTTTGTGTGTTTCTGTGTGTAGTAGAGTGTAATCACTACCACATGGTGTTTTGTGTTTGTCCCTCAGCTCTTTTGCAGTCTGACTAAAAGCGTGACGAAAAGAACGGCTGCATTTCTGAGTTTGTGTATCCCTGAAGCCACATGATGTCCAACAACCTGATTCGACCTTCAACTGCTAGAATGATTCAAGCCGTCTGCTTGGAGAAGATTTAACGACACGTTGAAAGAGACTCCACTTCTCTGAAGGTTTTTGTCGTTTTTTTCTTCTCATACAAATCTCAGCCTGATATGAGTCCACTTTATTATTTCTAATTTACAAATCAATCATCTACTTGACAGAAAACATGACAGAGATGATGGATTTAGCTTAATTCAAATCATCAAAGTCTCTCATTTTCTACTTTGAACAAAAGAGAAAGAAAGGACTTTGTCATTCAGATGAAACTGTTCTGGAGCTCAACAGAACAAAACTGAGATCTTCCGGCTTCGGATATTGTAAATATTTTCTAAAAATCATTGTTTTAAACGTAGAATAAATCAAGAATTAAAGCCACACTACCCGCCCCTTTGCCGTCAGACTCATTGATAGCCACAAACGCCAAATTCATGACTTAAGAATCTTTTTTTTTTTTTTAAGTTTTTTCTGTTTGGTTTATCTCCATAGCAACCATTTTATCTTTCGGTCATCTGGGGGTGATGAACAGATCTATGTAAGTTTTACAAGAATCGGCAAGAGTACATTTTTAGATTTCCTTGGCAACTGAGGCTTTTTGTTAATATCACTCACATAACTAGTATGTTCATATCGTATGACATATCATTTAATGCAGCTTTAACCAGGGGTTTGTGAATTCGATTTTCACAATATTCCGGCAAAACATGTGTGAACATCAGGGAGGCTAACATGCCAACGCCATTGAAAATCGTCAAGCTTCTTATTCCATACATTTTCCTAAGTAGCTTCCAAATGATGATCGCAGAGTTAAGAGGTGATAGATTCAAATCCCCGGGAAGAATTGACATTTTTAATTCCATTTGGCGTCCTCTTCCCGACAGCAAAAGTCAGTGAGACTTCGGTTGTGATTGTAGACTTAAGTTGGTGGCGCGTGGGAATTTTAGTGAAGATCTCTCAGACAAAAGCTTTCTTTTAACGTATTGTGCAAATGTGTGAAAATCACCAAATTTCACACTTTGCCCAAAATTCATTTTCTCCTGGTAATTTCAGTTTGTGGTGGGGGTGAGATTTACCCTCAAAGATCACCAGAGCAATAGAGGCACCAGACAAGACCCAAGGTGTAGGCTGTGCAAAGAGGCGCCTGAAACAATCCAGCACATAACTGCAGGATGTAAGATGCTGGCAGGTAAAGCATACATGGAGCGCCACAATCAAGTGGCTGGAATAATATACAGGAACATGTGTGCAGAATATGGACTGGAAACCCCAAGGTCAAAATGGGAAACACCTCCGAAGGTGGTAGAGAACGAAAGGGCAAAGATCCTGTGGGACTTCCAGATCCAGACTGATAGGATGGTAATGGAGAACCAACCAGACATCGTAGTGGTGGATAAAGAACAGAGGAAAGCCGTTGTGGTGGATGTGGCAGTGCCAAGCGATGGGAACATCAGGAAGAAGGAACATGAGAAACTGGAGAAATACCAGGGACTCAGAGAAGAACTGGAGAAAGCCTGGAAAGTGAAGGTGACAGTGGTGCCTGTGGTAATTGGAGCACTCGGGGCAGTAACCCCCAAGCTGGAGGAGTGGCTACAACAGATACCTGGAGAGACCTCAGACCTCTCAGTCCAGAAAAGTGCAGTGCTAGGAACAGCTAAGATACTGCAGGACCCTCAAGCTCCCAGGCCTCTGGTAGAGGACCCGAGCTTGGAGGAGAAACCACCCGCGGAGGGTGAGAGGGGCGTTTTTTTTTTTAATATATATATATATATATGCATATATATATATATATATATATATATATATATATATATATATATATATATATAAAGGCTAAATGTTGTTTGTAGGAGAAAGAAATCGCACAGGAGGAGAATTTTGCTGCAGGGACAGGAGGAAAACGCGTTATCTCATTCTGAGGCTCATTCCTCAAACGTCTCTTCCTGACTGAAATCAGCGCTCACTCCTCTTCTTCCTCCCCCTCAGGGACCAACCAGCCTTCATCCAATCGATATCAGATCAGACAAACAAACAAGCAAGCCTGCTGTGATCCTTTACTGTGTTTACTTTCTCTGAGATATGGGACCAATTACTGCAGTTGATTAAAGTGGGGATTAACCGGGGGGGGCTTGTTTAATACAAATCGGTGAGGAAAACCAGAAAGTCTGCTTTTGGGTTTCTCCCTTTTAAACTCTTTGAGTCTGGAGGTTCAAGATGTCTGTAAATGTTTTTCCAGCCTTTTGGTTGGTTTTCAACAAATAAATATGAATTGTATGTTTAAAAGGCTTTTTATTTGATTTTATTATTGAACTGCTGTCAACTTTGTGGAAATGTTTTCTTATATCAAACATGCTTCTTTTTATTTAAGGACATCCCGTCTTTTGTGTGAAATTAGTAAAACTTTAAAAGGCCTATTTAAAGCTTTTTTTAAGCCTTTGAGAGTAAACTATATCCATGTATATGATAATATATTACCTTTAGAAAACTAAACAATTTTTTAATGAAATATGAGTTTATTTTGCAGCTCTTTTTCCTAACCGGAAGTAAGAGGAGTGCATCTCTGAGGCTCCGCCTTTCTCTCTTTGTGGGTGCCGCCCCTTTTTACGATGTCACCCTGGAGTTGGCTTCAGCAGTGTGTCTGTGTTTCGCCCACAAAAACAATCAACATCCAAAGTTTGGCAACCTTTGGATGTGCATTTTGTGCAGATAAAAGGAAAGCGTTCAGTCGATCACCGCTGGCTCCACGGAGAAAGTGTGTGTGTGTGTTTAAGCCCTTGTGCTATCTTGATGACCCCACCCTTACATTGACGTGTTCTCCCTACCATGACAAAGGTGGATAAAGGTGGAGAGGATTTCATGTAATCCATGGACACCAGTGATGATCACAAATCATTGAAGAAAAAAGGTTCAGCGCTCTGTCTAGTGGGTCTAGATGACCCAACTCCCAATGTTAAAGTGCCTAGAATAGCACAAGGGTTAAGTCTGGAGGCGGTGCAGAGTCTTCCTGGAAGGGGCGGTTCCTCACTTTGTGATGTCACACAATGTGAGGAACCGCTTGTTTTTGTGGGAATGCATGCATGATTGCATCCAAATACCACTTTGGGGCTATTTTTCACGAGGAATGAGGGTTGTAATGCACTTAAAAGTTCAAAAAGTTGATCAAGCATGGTTTAGGCCCTTTAAGATTTGTTTTAATTCAGATCTGATAGTTTAAATTCCCTCTAAAGTTCAGTTAAAACACAGTTTAGGGAAAGACATTTTTTTTCACATTTTCAGAATCTTTTCTGTAGATTCAAAGCAGGGTTTCTTGTTGTTCCTGGTTGAAACAGTTCTAGTGGACGGGTGAAGAGTGGTGACAGGGATCTGTACTCGCAGTCCGCTGGAACCACCTGAGAGTGGTTCCGTGTTCTCAGCGTCACATGGATCCATGTGTAGATGAGGGGACGACGTCTCAGGACTTTTGAAAGAGCTGCATTGGAAACAGGAGATGACAGGTGTTCCACTTCATACTTGAAAGCCTCCATCGTCTCTCTGTTTGATTTTTAATTATTACCAAAAGTTTGGTCTGAGCTTTCTGAGCTCTGCACAGACTAAACCCACACGTCTTCTCCCTCGTTAAGGTCACCAAACATCCTATAATAGTGTTTGGTCTGTGTCATATTTAGAAATGTACTATTGAAAAACATTGCTTTTATATCTGTGAAATAAGAAAATCTCGCAGAATGCGGGGTGGTGTAGTGGTTAGACAGACCCTGGTTCAAATCCCAGCAGGGTTCTTTTGTGGGCGGAGTCTGCATGTTCTCCTCACACATGCGTGGGTTTTCTCCAGGCGCTCTGGCTTCCTCCCACAATTCACAATCATCTTTCATTGATGAATCGCTGATTCTAAACCATTCTCAGGTGTGTGATTGTGTGGCCCTGCAACAAACCGCTGACCTGTTCGGAGGTGCATCCTGCCTTTGCCCAACAGCAGCTGGGATAGGCTCCAGCATCCCTGTGAATGGGTTCAGAAAATGGATGGATGGAAAAAGACAAAACGGTGTAAAACTACAGAGAACAAATGTCTCCCATTTAGATTCAGCCGGTTAGATAATTGGATTGCAGACGGTGCCGCGTAATCATCTATCGATTCAGTTACACCATGTTCTTCACCAACATCCAGAGACAGCTACATGCAAACGACAGCTAATCTCAGAGATTCCGTGTTTGTAGCTCATGTGATTTATTGCATACTGTCCTGCGACCTGATGGAAGGTGAATTAATGCGGCTTCATGGATTCTTTGCTGCGTCAGCAGGAACTTTAGTTTCACGGGTAATCATTGTGAAACTTTTTTTTTTAGAGTTCCTGTTCTTGGATTATGTTTTCTAACATACAGGCTGATATTCAATCACATCACCTCATCACACAGTGATACAAGCTGAGAAAAAAAAGACAAATTACTGAATAAAAGGTGAATGTGTCACACATTGATGTTATTTTCGAGCATCCCCAGCTTCAACAGAACTATTTTGGTTTTCAGTCTTGATGAAGCTTCTTGTATGAGAAGTGAAACGTCTCCAAGTAAAGACAAAACCATGCCTCCGTTTACTGAGACCTGGATGACTGACAGTCTCCAGAGATGCATGAATTCTTCAGTGTGTGGGGGTCAGAAAGGTCACATAAGATCATGTCACAGTAACGCAAAAGCAGACTTGTTTACGCTGAGTTTAAATGTGTTTTTTGAATAAAATCCTCTCAGGGGTTTAAATCTTCAAATGTAAATTGCTTTTAGCTTTTTGTCTGAAAGCTTCTCCTTTATAATGTTGTAGGCATGGAAACGCTCCTTTGGTACATTTTCCTTTTTTTTCTGTACAGTAATTGTTTACAGATAACAGAACTGTTTATTAATTTATTTTTTACATAAAACTGAGCAATGATTATTTTAATGATATTTTAATGATTATTTCATGAAGTTTGAGAATGTTTACTTAAGTGCAATTTATTTTCATTAATTACAACCTTTTTACACTAAAGTCAGATTTTTTTTCTTGTAAAATGATTTGTTTCCCATGTGCACCGTTCCCCAAAAACCATCAGAATGAACGTTTTTTTGTTCTGTTTTAACCAGAGCAAATAAAATCTAAAAAAAAAAAAAAAAACCCAAGCTCCTACCTAGCTTCTTACCTTTCAGTTTTTTGTTTGTGTGTTTGTTTATGACACAGAACTCCAAAAGGCTGCTTCTGCAGATATTGTCTGTTGACCAAAAGCAAAAGTTTCCGTCCTCCATGTCCTGTTGTTTTAACGGAACAAAGCTTCACATTTGTCACAAAAACAGTTTTCCCCTCATGCTGACTTCATTTGCAGTAATTCACATCCAAACAATAAACAAGTTATAAAGCTTCATTGTTGTCATAGCGTGCAGACAAACAGTGTGGAGTTATGCAGGAAACTCATAATTCCATCCTCTTTTAATGACCTTGGGAAGTTTTTCCGTTGGATCAAAAGGCAGCGATGTGGGAAGTGTTTTCTCTCTGTGCATCAAAAAAAAAAGGGATTGTTGTGATGTGACTATTTATTATGAGCTGTCAATAAAGCCTTAATATTTTCAGCATGTGTCAACCTCCTCCATGCTCAAAGCAAAGTATGAGAGCATCTGGAATGGCTGAAATGTTTGTCACTCCATATAAACGCAGCAGCAGACTGTGAGAATCAAACCTGCAGGTCGGAATCAATTTATGGGATTTATGTGGGGAAAAATACTATTGCGTAATGTTCCTTTTCTCTGGGCTTTTGCCTTCAGGGGTCAACCACAGCGAATCAGCTTCCTCCATTGAACTCTGTCTTCTGCATCCTCTCCTCTAACGCCACCTACCTTTGTGTCTTCCTTCACTACATCCAGAAACCTCCTCTTTGGCTTTCCGCTACACCTCTTAACTCAGCCTCCTTCTACTAATAGATTCACCGTCTCTCCTCTGAACATGTCCGAACTCTCAGTCTGACCTCTGATTTATCTCCAAAAACATGTGCTGTCATTCCTGATCACTCCCACAGAGAACCTCAGCATTTTCATCTCTGCTTCCTCTCTCTTCCTCAGTGCAACAGTCTCTAGGCCCAACTGCTGCTCTCACCTCAGGTTTCTATACCCTTCCTTTTGTTTGGGCTCAAATGTTCTTCACCCATTCCAACCTGCGTGGACTTTCTTCTTTCCCACACTCTCCATTCCTATGGACTGTTGACCCTCCATACTTCAAACCCTCCACCTGTTTTAACTCTTCTCCCTGTAACCCCACTATTCTTCTTGGGTTCCTTCCTTCCTTCTCCTTTCCAAGGCAAACCTCCAACTCTTAAGCTCCTCCTCCACCTGTTTCCTGCTCTCGCTACAAATCACAATGTTGTCTGCAAACATCATAGTCCATAGTGATTGCTGTCTAGCCTCATCCAACAGAAAGGAGCTCAGAGTTGATCCCTAAAAATAAAACCTAAAATAAGAGAGAAAAAAATTAAATGAAAGCCAGTAGGCTTAGATGAACAAGTTTTATTACTACATTAATTTAGATTTATATATAGCCTTTTACTGTCTTTGAACGATAGAGATAAAACTCTTATAATAATGTGACTGTTTTCCTGATTGTTTTATTTATAAATCAAGCACGTTCCAATACAAAATCTAACAGAAAAGAAGGTGTTTTCTTCACAGCAGCAGCTTTGTTTTGATTTCTTTGTAAGTGCTGAATCCTCGGTGGCCGTCTGCATCCTCAACAGTCTCTTTTCTCAACAGTCCTACCGATCGACAAAAAACATCAGTCTGATTTTTCTTTCATGGCGTTCCGTTTGATCGACACCTCAGAGCGAACGCTGCTCTTCATCACTTTCTGCAGAATCCAGGTGGACAGATGAATTGTGACGAAGGCCCCACCGGCCGCCCACAGCCAGTTCCTCCGGAGCCAGCTCTGGGACTTCATTCTGCAGGTCCAAGAGAAATTTGCCAGAGAATCAGATCTGTGAAAGGGAAACGTTCTTGTTGCACCATCTAACGGCCAAAAAAGGAATTACAGCCTCAAACAGTTGCACCTTAGTTTTAGTTGCTCTTGGCAGGAGGAGAAGCTGCAGGAGGTGAAACGTAAGCGACAATGCCAGGCTCAGGAATGTACTCCTTTTTGTTCATCTGCAGCATCGGGTTTCCCTTCAGATTGTACCATCCCCAGTGGATCAGTCCCAAACTTGTGCCCATCACAATTAACACTTTGTAGTCACTCCAGAGTCGCCGCAGCCCCATAACTGATGGCAGCTGAGAACAGCAAGCAAAGGTGGCGTCAGCTATCCAAACATTTAGACATACGATTTTAGATACTTTATGTGCAAAAAACGACAGTTATCTATTTTTAAGATGTGGAGGGCGGGATTTTAAGCCACGATAAAATTCTGGTTCCTTTCATTACTGAGTAACATTCTTGGGTGACGCCTGATTTTGGTACAAGACAAACTGGCAATTTCAAACAGGAAGAAGCACAAACAGCCACAACAGCTGGTAACTCCTCTGACTTCACACAGCCGAAAGATGGAGTCTCGTTCTTCAACCAGGACTTGGTGGAGGCCAGTCCCCCTCTGACCACGGCAGCCTCTCAACGTGGACACCAGAATTTTAAAACCCCAAACAATTGAACTGTTGACAGCTGCAGCATAAGCTGCTGAAATGGCAGAAGAAGATTCTGCCGCAACCAACCACCTCAGCTCTGCTACTCATTCCAAAAACAAAGCAAAGAAAGAAGTATTTACGTGAAAAATCTCTCAACAATGTCAGATACTAGCTGTGTACTAATACACCAACAAATAACTAATTTAACACACACAAATCTCTTCTATTATTTATGAAAATTTTAAACAGAAACACAATTAAGGATACACAAATCATGTATGAATTAAAATAAATTGCAAAGAAGGCAATTCTACACTATAAGATTGAATATTGATCATGATTATTATTTAGACAGTTACCTAATGACGTGTTAGCTTAAGTGCTAACAAGGTTAACAGCTATGCGGCGATAAAAAGGATTATCGGGACCCTTAACTGGCCATCAAAAGACTTTATATATAAAATAAATGTTGCGCTTGAGACACATTAATGTAACATAAAACGTCTAACTTGTCTGAACTACAAAGCTCTTCTCACCTTCAGCACACAGCTGCAATCATGACGTTCTGGTGGGGAATGAAGGCGACCACAAAACTGCCTGACGTTTATTATTTTATTACGCAGATTTAAAAAATATTTTTTGTTATTCAAAAGCAAATACACAGGCTAAAAAATATCAAGTAATTGCATGTTCTAAGTTTATATTAATTTGTCATAGCCCACCAAATACGTTGCATAGTTGTTTATAGAACAATTGAATCCGGCAGTAAAATAGTAGCCTGTGTGTGACGTAAGTTGATCAGGTGTGGGGGGTTTTCAATGAGTTAGATATAACTCATTGGGTTTTTTTTCCCTGTCGTTTTTATTAAATTAATCCAATTATATTAGTAATAAATAGTTTATCACTAATTAAGAGGATTTTTGGCCGATGTGTTTTTATAAAAAAAAAAGTGTGGGGTGGGGGTGGTAGTGGGATAACAACAAAAAACAAAACAACATCGCATGTTTATAAAGTTATAATTCAGGGCCCCAAAGCAAGTTTTTAGAACCCAGATTATAATTAACAGGGTTACCAAATTTTAATTAGGTCAAGTGCATCATATGGTCAAATTTTTCTTTAAATAAATAGCGTTGTAATAATGTTGCTGCTGTCAGACCACTAGATGGCAGCTAAAATGGGAGAAAAAGCTAAATTATTTATTTTCCATTTTTTGGCGTTTGTGAGTATTTCCTGTATTAGTTTAGGTTTATTTATTTTTTTCTTTTCTTTTTATTTGTTGGTTTACTGCGTTTTTCCAAAAATATTGATCTGGAAACAAATTATTTCGTTGTTTTTACTGTTCCATGGCAACAACATGTTAACTATGGAGTCCTATACTGTTCGTGATTAAATAATCACCAATAAATGTCTCATAAATATATTTAAAAAAATCATGAAATTGTGAAAAACCTGCACACAGATTTTAAATAAGCCATTATATTATTAAATATATTTCATTATGCTTTAAAAACCTGCTCATTCTTTTAAAACAGCATTTTAAAATATTCATTTTTAATCATTTTGAATATAATTATAATTCTATGTCTTTTTTCTAAAACTCTGATTTCAAAATCAATATTTTCCAAAGTATCTTTGTTTTTATTTCATGTTCTTGTTTTTCAGAAAGACTTATTTATTTCATAATGATCCTTTTCAGTAAAATAAAAAACAGACATACAAACAAAAACATGTCTTATTTAATGAAAAACATGTACTCGTTTTAAATTGTTGCCACAGGGCTGCATCCTTGACAACTGATTTCTGTGAAGCAATCATTCATTCATTCATTCATTCATTCATTCATTTTCTGTTCAATTTTTCCCTTTCGGGGTCATAGTGTTGCTGGAGCCTATCCCGGCAACTTGTGGGTGAAGGCAGGGGATGCGCCGGACAGGTCGCTAGTCTGTCGCAGGGTGTGAAACATTTAGTTAAGTCAAAAAACAAACAAACTGTCACGGTTTCTTTGCGTTTGTGTTTTGGTTCTTTGTTGTTCTGTCTTGATTTGAGTTCACTTCCTGTTTTATTTTGTAAGGTTTCCTGTTTTGTTGTTGTCTCGAGTTTAGCTTTCGGTCCCCATCTGCCCTGAGTGATTCCACCTGTGTCTCATTTGTCTGTATGTATTTAAGTCTTGTCTTTCCCTTCCTCCTGTGCTGCTCCATAGGTTATTGTTGCCCTAGTTCTTGTGTGATTGTAAGTTTTTGAGTTTGCCTGCCCGATGCAGTGATTTCCCTGAGTAGCTTCTTAACCAAACAACACAAGCCAAGTTTTTGCTTTTATTCTGCAGTCATTTCCCAATTATAGAGATAACACAGTCCCAGCTTTATTTTTACTCAGATATTAAACTTATGGGATTTTTTTTATTTGTTTCGTTTTTGCCAGAGTTTTTTTTTTTTTTGGAATAACACTAAACTGTAGACATGCATGACCCCAGAACAAGCCCCACCATTTGAGAACAAGTTTATTCCTTCAAGAAAGAGATACAAACTTTTACAAAGATGGTGTAAAACTGGCTTTATGAACGAAAGTAGACGTTTGAAGTTGAGGTTTGATATGTTTTTTTTTTTTTTTTAACAAGATAAAATTTAAAATTATTTGATTTTATAAATCTTATTAGCAAATAATCCAATGCATTTTGATTGTGCTGGTGGGATGTGTGTGTTGGGTTTTTTATGCATTTTCATTCATTTATTTTATTAATATTAGTACTATTTTTTTACTAAGTTTACCATTTGAACTACTATTTTTTATCTTAATAATATCTGCTTTACTATAGGAAGCACTTTGACATGCTCTGTAGCAGGAATAGTGTTTCACAAATAAAGTTGAATTGAATGGAGTCAAAAATAAATAAATAAAAGTTGATAAGTCGCCATGTAGCGTCGTCTGACTACATAAAAACTATGCTTAACTTAAAGACAACAGAGTGATGTCACTTAAGACTCACTTGCCATTCCCTCTGTGGCTCATCTCAGATTCTCCGTTTGCATGTTTAATGGAAACAACTGCAGGGATTTGATGCACGTCAGTGAGCTGTCCAAAGACACTTCTGCAGAAGGGCTGCAGCTCATGGTGTGATCATGGTAACAGTGAAAAACCAACATTAAGAAAACTTTGTTTATTAAATTATGATGGTAGTTAACTGTCAGGCATATCGGTAAAAGAGGTGAAGTTTGCCTCAGAGCTAATAGATTTCTGTCAGGGTCTTTTCAGGGAAGGCAGCAGCTGCTCCATTTGAAAAAAAAAAAATACATCAGGGGTTTTAGGGTGAAAGGATAACAGTAGCTTGATAAGTAAAACACACCAACATCAAAGTTATGCTGATACCAGGAAGCTTTTCACAAGCTGGTTAATTAGTGACTAGTGTTCACTTCACAAACCCCCTTTTTAGCATATCTGCTTGCATGAGCTTCCCTATGGCTGCACATAAAAAAGCATCTGGAATAGTCTATACAGACCTCCAACACTTAAAAGTGTGACATTAAAACCCCAAATTAGGGGTGAATCGATTAATCGATTTCTATTCCAACACCCCTCCCTTCTTTCCTTTTCTTCTTTTCCGTCGAGTCCAACAAAAAAGGATACAAATGTCATTGATATTCAAATAAATAGAGTTTAGCCTAAATGACAAAAGGAGGTTTATACAAATACACATCTAGTGTGTTGGAAGATCCAGAACCCCCTGTTGTAAAATTATGTCCAACACAAGAGGCCTTCAGTTCGTATCTGTCTGAAATCGATTTCTGTTCCCACAATCCAACCACATCCATCTGAAACAAGTTGTTAATGAAATTGAATTGAATCGACCTGTAGCATTAAAAAATGAGATAAACTGATGATTGAATTGATCTTGGAAAATACTATTTTCATTGTTAAAATGAATCATTACACCCCTGTAGCATACATATATATTAAGATAAAAGAAAATCCTTTATTTTGGTAATTTCTGCATAAATGATGGAAAAAAGGTTAGTGGTTAGAAGGACATTTTCTGTTCATTGAATATGTTGTGGTTTATTCTTGTTTTTAAGGAATGTTTTGTCTCTCATTCAGTTACAAAAAGGCTAATAAAAAGCAGGACAACAAAATGACATTTGCAGGAGATCAAACATTCAAACTGTGATTGAAATGTTCTCACTGTGCTGACCTGAACCACCATAAAACTCCAACTAGTGATCAATAAATAGCAAAAACATTTATTAGTTTAATAGAACCACTATAAACTGATTTATGTTCCAAATAAACACTCAGAGCCTTAAAGTGTTGTGGTAATTAATGAATCTTAACGTGCTAACAGGAACTAAGACATTTACAATCGTGTCATCAATTAACTAATTTAATATTTGTGTCATTATTATTATTATCTTATAGCTCATTTTAAGTAAGTTATCTTCACCAGCATGGAAGTGTTTCTGTAGCATAAATAAAAATAAAAGTCAATACCAGAAATGCTTTTTTCATTTTCAAAACGAAGCTGTGTTTGTTGAGTCAAAATGAAAGTGAAAAAGCAATCTGACAAACTGCTTTTTCTTTTTCTTCTTCAACGCTATTGTTTTCATCATAGTGCACATACATTAAATAAGATTAGTTGTATTCAGTTACGGCACCTGAATGCACCGTTCATGTTATCGCTATTATAAAAAAAAGGGGAAGAAACGGCTTTCAGCTGCAACGGATGGATAATTTATCTGCAATGTCGCAAAATCCTGAAACAATCCTGAACTAATGCCATTTTTAACAAAACTTAACACTGAGACCTTTATGTCATTTGTGTTCCTCAAATACGATTTTCTTCTAAATTGTAAAACAATAAAAAATAATAACAAACTTTAGAAAATGAGAGTAACTTTATGTTTGAATTTACTTTAAATTTTGACTTTCTTCAAAGGAAAAGTTCTCAGCTCAGATCAACTGCCTATGATGACAGGGAGGAGTGTGTGTGCATGTGTGTGTGCACGTGTTTGGGTCAGTATGGTGCTACAGCTGCTCCCTTTCACACTACTCTCCAGTCTGATGGCCTGGATGTTTTCTCAGAGGTAAGCAAACAGCTTTCTTCTTCATATTTGGTGTGAAAGCGAAGAAAAAGTTCCTATCTGATGGCAGTGAGTTATTCAGCTTTTACATTTTCAGGCAAACTCTTAGTTTTTTACTGTCTCATTATTGGTTTTAATGAAGTTTACACCACTTTTGCTGTTAAAATTAAACTTGATATTTCATGTTATCATGAAATAGTTCCTCTTTTTATCAGGAGACTTTGATCTAAATTAATTAAACTGTTTGAAAATGTTTGTGGTTGACTATAGAACTTGATTTGTCCTATAAAGTTTTATATTCCATTAGAAATGTTTTTTTATGATTGCTACTTTTTATGAAGAAAGGTCCAAGAGAACAAAAATTATTCATAAAATGTAAAGGTTGCGCCTCACTTTTACATATTACTGTGTTAGATTTTTGAAGATAAAAGACAAAACCCTTCTTTTAAAGTTTTTTTTTAAAAAATATTATTGTCATAAATGATGTCGTATATATGGGCAAACAGCGTATTTCAGCGATGTATTTGTATTTAAGTCATTGTAAATAACTTCCTGATGGAAACTGCTTTAGTAAGGGCTCCACATCACCGAGAGATCCTGCCAGATGCAAACAACGAGCCTGATGCTGCTTTGAAGACGACAGAGAGCGCCCCTTCAGCCTCCGGTCGCTGCCTGGCCTTTTAGGGTGCACCTCAGCAGAATTAAATCACTTTGTCTCCACGTTTCTGTTTTCCGTGTCAGGACAATGGAGCGGCCAGGGGGGGTCCATGTCCAGTACCCACTGTCCTCTGCTTCAACACCCCACCGCTTTATCTGATGCATTGTGCGTCCACGTCTTGCCTCGTTAGAGCCGTTGGAGCCCACAGAGCCCGCGGGCCGGAACAAATCCAACGTGTCATTTGCACTCAGGCCTGTTGGTGTCCCAGCGTGTGCCTGTGTGAAGGAAGCCTGTTCAGGGTTCAACTGTTTCAAACGGCTGGCATCAACCGGGATGGAGAGTGCAGGAACTATGAGAGTAAGGTATACAAAGAAGACGTCATCTTTCAAAATATTGAACTAAAAAGTAACATGAAGTTCTAATAAATCTTAGTTAGGCCTATTTAAATGATCGTTGGGATAAAACTCCACAAGTCCTTCAATGAAACAGGAAAACTCTTGAAGATGCTCCTCAGACTGACTTGTTAATCTCTGCAGGCAACTGTGACTTCGTGAGTTTAATCACAATCACCTGCAGAGATGATCCGGTCTCTTTGACAGTCAGTCCGAGCTAACCTCCAACCTCTGTACCTGGATGCCCCAAAGGTGGTGGCTGTAACTCCACAGAAACACGAGGAAAAACCCTGCAGCTGGGATCCAGTCAAATCTCAGCTGGCAACTGTGAGTTTGGAGCACCTCACAGCGCTAGCTGAGGTTCACCTGAACCCAGCATCACTACTTCCTGTTAGGTTGGGGTTGTGTTTGAATTCCATCACTACTCCCTAAAAGACCAAATAGCGCCGGACTATCCAGCGTCCTGGATTGCCAAATGGAAAACATAATAAATAGGAACTTTTCCGCAAGGCTTTTATGAATCTGCAGTTTTCTGATGATAAAAACTTGGATAATTGATGAAAAAAATTATTGTAAAAACGTTCTTATCAAATGACAAATTGTTCTGACTGCATTGTGTTCCATATTAGCTTATCTAGGGAGCATCAATGCTCACTGGTTCTTCGCAACGACTTCGGGGAATTATAGATTTATACAGCTCTACAAAACCTCCGACCTCCTTTATAGTGCACTAAAAAGTGAACAGTGAAGGGATTCGGACACCAGTGTTTGTGTTTTTCAAAGACGGCTGAATGGGAAATGTCAAACTTCAGGAGTTAGGTTTTTCTTTGGCTTAACAGAAACCTTGATTTTTAATTTCGCCTTTCAAATTTACCCTCAAATCAAATCAAACTTTATTTGTAGAGCATTTAAAAGCATAAAATGAAATATCTTTATTGTCATTGTACATGTACAAAGAAATTACAGTGCAATTCTTCGGTGGATAAAAGGGTCATAAAAAATAGAAAGTAATAAAAAGTAAAACTGGGAAATGCCACCGATATGATGCGAAAAAGCAATCTGGCTTGATACTAAGTGGAGAAACAGTATATTAGTTACCCCCCCACCCCCCCCACCCCCCCAACCCTACCATAAGATTCCCCCGATCAAAGCAAAGGAGCTCTCTAAATAGTTCTCTAAACTTTATGGTGAATTTTCAGAACTTTCTTTTTTTTTTTTTTTTTTTTTTTTTTTTTTTTTTTTTCTTTTTCTTTTCACTTGTTCTGTCCAACAACTTAGCAAACAGATTAGAGCTGCAGGCCTTTTGTGTTGGACAGGTTTTACTATCACAAAAAGAGGTTGTAGAACTTTAGAAACCAGAGTGTAGATCATTTTCAGAACTTTCTAAGTAATTTGACACCCAATTTCAGTCCAGTTTTTGCATTGAGATATTTAACAAAAATATTTTTATTTTTGTATTGGAACACTTTTCACTCTTTATCTAACTTTACAGCCGGCAAAAGGGAGAAATTAAACAATTTATTGATGAGCCACTTTAAACTTGATTTGCTACGTATGTTTCCAACTCATCATCCGTTGTTGTAAAACAAATCTTGTCTTTGAAAGCAAACGCAGTATTTTAGATGGACGTATAGAACATGTAGGATAAATAGCATGAATGCAAAGTGGCCTATAAAGGTCATGCTTGGCAAAAAATATATATATCCATATTCATCACTTTCTGCTTTATAGAAAACATTTCAAATGTGATCGTTTTCGTTTTTATGCTTGAGTAGTTACACAACAAAACTTTACTTGTTCAAAAAACACCTGTTGAAAAACACTAACTAAATAACTAAAAACTGTTGTTTTTTAATTTATAATTTTGTTTCGACAAACAATTCTTCCCTACAATTTATTTTTCTAGAATTGTGTTGTTTTTTTTCTGAAAGTTTTAATTTTTCGTCTTTTTTTTGTCTTTAAATCAGCGCTGCTTCAGTTCAAACCTCCCTTTGGGTCATGGTGGCTGTAGTACACCATTTATTTGACCATTTGCAGTGAGCAGCGGGTTTACGTGCAGCAGTGTGCTGACAGAACAGCCTCTGGTGTTGATGATACTGCATCATGAACTGATGAGAAAATGAAGAGAGGCCATCAGTTCCTGATGCACCGCCTTCAGCATCCAGAGACGCAGCACAAGAACACACAACCAGGACGCGTTCCCCAATGACCAGCCGGGACAGACATGTGTTTGTTCCTCCATACTACAGATGTCACACAGTCAGGTTTGTGCTGATTGGAAATGTTTATTAACGGAACATTAAGTGTTCTCTGAACCCATTGAGCACCAGTTCTTCTACATGTCCTTTGTCTTCTTGACTCGGTTTGATTAGAACGATTATCAATCATGAAGACTCCTCAGAAGTTCTCAGAAATTTTGTAGGAGATTCAGAAGCAAAAACACAATCAACGGATTTAAAAATACTTTTAGAAACCATTTGAGAAGAGAAAATGGTCTCTGTGTTGTTTCATTTCTATGGAGGGAGCTGGAAATAAACTCAGTAACCAAAATTCTTCTATTTAAGTCATCTCCGTAATTTTAGAACATATATTTGTCTCATCAAACAGAGGTTAAATGACATTTTTTATCACGTTTAACTTAATCAAATTTACAAGTTTGTAAACAACTTTTATAAAATACTGTATATATTGAACTTTTTCTTAAATTAACTTTTAAAAAGTAAATAAAGTTTATATATTTTGTGTCATTTTATTGTAAAAGCATTTATCAATCTTTTGAGAATGATTGGTTTCTGTTCTGTACTTGTTTTTTTTAGAATGAAACAGAGAAAACAAAGAAAATAAAGATGACATTTTCTCTCTGCACAAAAATAAAAGAAAGGATACAACTCTGTCTCTTTTGTATTTTCTCTGGTAACTTTTTTTCTACTTTTTTCTGGACAAATTAAATTTTAATCCAGTTATTTAATATGGGAAATTCTTTAAAAGCTTTGAACACAGTTTTTATCTTTACTAATGCATATTAGACAGATGACATGACATTTTTTGTATAAATAAATGTAAATGTCCATTCCTCTTGCTAAGTGATCACAATTATATTAACACTCATATTAATTTTAACACAGTCATTTGTAATAAATTATTTTAGTTCTACTATAGAGGCTATAGAATTATATTTTCATCTTTAAACTGGTAATTGCTTTCCTGCATGTGCAGCATTAACCATGAAGCTACTGAAATGCTTATGGACCAAATGTTGTACATTTGTACTAATTTATTTCTAGGATTTAAACAGAATAGACTGTTTAAAATAATAGGAATCATATTTCTAACATAACCTGAAATAAAATACTATAAACAGGTATTTGAAACCATGTTTGAAACACCGGTAAGTTTATTTGTGAATTAAAATCAGAGTTTTTACATTTGACACTTTAGGGTTTGCATTGACCTTGGAAGGTGACGTGAGTTAGTAAAAGGTTTTAAGACGGCCAGACTTGTATGGCAATCATTCAAAATGATCACAGCGATGTGAATGTCCTGCAGTGAGTCACACACAAATGAATAAAAAGGTTTAATATGAAGAAAAAAGTTCCTTTCAGTGGAAAAGACGAGCACGTGTGCGATGAAACTGATCTGATTTCGGAGCCTGAGCTTCACAGCTCATAATACAAATGGAAAATACACAGTAAAAGCGCATAAAAACTGTATAAAACACTTTACTATCAGAACATGAAAATACTGGTCATGTGACCACGTACAGTTGGGCAAAAAAGTATTTAGTCAGCCATTAATTGTTTACATTCTCCCACTTAAAAAGATGAGAGGGGCCTGTAATTTTCATCAAAGGTTTACCTCAACTATGAGAGACAAAACGAGATGTCTGATATTTAAAGAATGTATTTGCAATTTATGATAGAAAATGTGTATTTTGTCAATAACAAAAGCCCAACAAAGTACTTTGTCATATACTCTTTGTTGGCAGTGGCAGCAGTCAATGGTCTTCTGTGTCCCTGTGGTGCAGGTTCTGGTCCTTGCCCTCAGGTGCTGGGCCTCTCTAAAAGTCCAACAGTGGGTGAGCCTGGTCAGGCCATGTTTACAATGCTCTTCAGGGACCCCCACTTCTCTAGGGCGTTCTTCTCCTTTCTCCTTTGGTTGGGCTGGAACTGTGTGCTCCTGTGTCTCCCTGCTCTCTGGCGTTGGGGCCCCCGCCGGGGGTCCTGCTGGCCCTGGTCTGGGTGGTGATGATTGCCCTGCGAGCGGAATTCTTCTATCTGCTATACCAGCAGTCCCGAACCCCCCCAGCCACGGGTCATTTGGTACCGGGCCACACAGAAAGATTAAATAACTTACATTACTTCCGTTTTATTTAATTCAGAATCTGAAAGATGTTTTATTTTGAAAAATTGCCCAATTCTCTGTTCCATCCGTCTATGTCACTCTTGATGCGGGCCAAGGCGCTCTTCTCGGTCACGTGATAGGTTACCGCTAAAATAAAACCCAGGAGCTAGCAAAATGAGTAAAAAACAAACCGTCTTTGGAAAGTTTCTTTGCCAAGAGGAAAACGCCCTGCCGACTTCCAAAAAAAAGAAAGCTACATTTAATAGACAGTACTTCTTTTTTGCTCCATGAGTTTGAGAAGTGGACAGGATGATGACACCTGTGTGATGTACTTTGTCATACGTGTCAATTAAAAGCTCAGAAGTCGCTTTGTCTACGTCTCTGTTCCTCTTCATCATAGTGTTGCTAAAGGATTCCCTTTGCCTCATCTAGAAGACCGGTCCTTGAAAACTTTGTCTGATGTCATACCAGTCCGCAGCGTTGAAAAGGTTGGGGACCACTGTGTGATACCATGTGGGTGTTCGGGGGTCCTCGCCACCACTGCTGCTTCAGTGGGGGTTTTAGTGTGGGGATGACCGGCCTCTTTCTCTCTTTTTTACATTCCATCCTTAACCTCAGCAGAAAAATGAACCCTCACTCGAGCACAGGTGTCAGTTCACCTTTGCACAAGTTGTATGTGTCAGAAGATTCATAATTCCATGTCGCAACAGTAAAATATGTCCAACACAAGAGGTCCTCAGTTTTTATCTATTAGCTCAGCCGTTGGACAACACAAGTAAAAAAAAAAAAAAAAAAAAAAAAGAAATCTTGCTTATTTGTTATTCACCAATAACTTATTTTCCATGATAATTTGCAAACAAATTATTTAAAAATCAGCCAAAGTGATTTTCTGGATTTTTTACTTTTTTTTATTTTGTCTTGTCTTTTTAAGTTGGAGAGCTTGCACAATTGGTGGCTCACTAAATACTTTTCTGCCCTACTGTACATAGTATTTAAGAAAAATATGACAAATGTAAAAGTCGTTTTAAGTGAAATAGATTTAAAAAATGGTTATGTAAGTTCCCACCTCCTTCTGATACTTTGAAAAATATTCCTCAGGTAAAAAGTTTTCCAAAGCAGCGATCGTGACATCGGTCTAAGTTTACATTGAAATACAAAAGCACCTGAATAATTCCCAAAGGCTGCAGTTTTCTCGTAACTTTCGTCGTGTGGATGTCCATCAGTTCCCCCTTGATGCTTCTGCATTGTTGTGGTTTCTTTGCTTCAGCTCAATCGGTGCAGCTTTATCTGCATTGCTCTGCATGTGTCTGAAACGAAAGTCACAAAAATGAGACTTTTTGATCCTTTGATCCTAAACAATTTTCTACAGAGCAAGTCAGCTGAGATCATAATTAAAGTCCCACTTCAATCATCTTCTGATCTATCTTCAAAGTGTTCGCTGTGGGTTTTTTTTTTATTTTGGCTAAAAACAGCAACATCTAAAAACCTATGTCTCTTTCTAGGACATTGTTTCCGCAAAGCAGGAGGAGTTCATTTAAAATTCAATTTTAATGATTTACATTTCTGATGTCACCAGAACATTTTGACTGTTGTTTGTCTGTTGTTTGATCTGTTGTTCTGGTGACGTTTTAACTGGTTGCATTGGTTGCTTGTGTGAGTTTGTACCTTCCTTCTTCAACATCCAAGATGTTTTCAGGGAGGTGGGCGTTTAGAGTCTCTGGAAGCAGGAAGACCAGGCTGCCGCTAAAGATCCCGGTCCCAGCAAAGATGAGCGGCGGCAGAAGAAGCCAAACGTCCTCCAGCAGCATCACCATAGGAGCCAGTGAGCTTCCAATCCGACAGATACATGAGGTGTAGCCTATTCCACACTGCCTGTACAAAAAGAGAGGTAGAAGCTTCATGTGTGAACGTGGATCATGACATGAAAGCCTCTATGAGAAAAGGTTCATGTCTTCAGTAATACAAGAGCTACCAAGATAAACCAAGTCTAGTTGACTGTGATCCGTACATTCAGCCTGAATGATTCTTTCTAACAATTGACCTGAATAGAAAAACGATCTACTTATTTGCTCCCCATGATTTTGGGAATACTTCTTCCTTCCATCTGTATTTTGGTGCCACACCAGGACTCACATCCAAGCTAATGAAACACAAGTGTTTCAAACATATCTGGGTTTAGTTCCTTGGTCCACATAAAATTTTGTTTCAGATCACACAGCTCCTGGTAAAATTATCTTTCCAACTGTTCAGTGTTTCTTCTCATGAAGGTCTGGCAGTCCAGCTCTGAAGTTCTTTGTGCATTAACCACCAAACGCTGGCCTCTCAGTTTATTGATCCTGTTTCTGCTCCTAAGGTCGTTGCTGACGGTTCTCATTCATCCAGGCAGCGTTCTGAAATTGTTCCTAAGGTTGTTTGTTGCACCTATATATAAACTGAAAACCAAGAGCTTGGTTTATTTCCACTTATCAGACTCCCACCACCTGCTTGGTTGGGCTCATCCTCACTGTTAAGAGTTTTCTGTACACTGAGGGAGGAGTCTCTGCTATTTGTTAGATTAAGAGTGCTGTGGAGGCTTTCTGTACCATCTCACTTGATCTTAAGGCCGTCAAACAGCCACTACGGATATTTTGCGCATTTTTCACTTGTGAAATTTCGATATTTCATGAATTAAGCGTGATGCACGCCATTCACAAGTGTTTCTTGCACTCGTCATTCATTGATTTGCACAGATTTGATTTTTAACTGTTCAAAATTTTGGGTCATTTCAGAATGACTTATGCATATTTTACATAAATTGTATGCAATTGTGCGTGATTGTGCATGATGCTTTCACAAGCTTGTGGCTTTATCCCTTTCATTGTCATCCATGTGATTTAATAAAGTAATAAGATTTTGACAGGTAAGAAGTTGGATGACTCCTGCAGGAACAAATACTTTGAAGTCATTAATGAACACACAGGTAAATTGGTGCTGACATTTTTTTTAGACGTGATTACATATACTGTACTGAAAAGCCTTTTCTCTCAGAAGGATCTCCTGAATGAATTAACATCTGAACAGGTGAAGTAAAACAAGTCGCAATTGTTTCTAACAACTTCATAAAAGCTTTAAGAAAATAACAAGCCTAAAAGTTTCAACTTTTTTTTTTTTTTTACTTTTTTGATTGTTCAATTACCTGAGGACAGTTGGGTAGAGCTCAGCTGAGTAGAGGAACGCAGTGGTGAACGCCCCCTCAGAGAAACCTTTTGCCACCACGGCAACAATTGTACGAACAACTGTGTAATCTGCAAGAGGGACAGCGTCGGGTTTTTAGGCTAGAAATGTAACGTCTGACCATCCATTGTGTCAGAACTGGACTGAGTGACCCCTCCCCCTGTCACCTTCCAAACAGGAAGTACCCGCTGGTTCCAAGAAGTTCAAATCTCACAGATTTCAATAGAGAAATAATTTTTCTGTTGTGCTGTTATTCAGTTTAGAAACAGATCAATCAGGTGCCTCAATAAAAGTAAGTGGAGCCTGCTGGCCCCCACATCAAACGGTCAACATGTTTATTTCATGTAGCCCACTTTCCAATGGTAGGGATGTGGCCCTCCAACAAGCTCACTCCTGATTGGTTGCCATAGAAACGTTGACTCAGACCAATCACTGTTTCCTGACAACCTCTGGAACTAACATGGTTGCGTCCATATCCCAAAAAAAGAGGATCGAATTGACTTTTTGTCAAAGGTGTAAGCCATGAGTGATGCCACACTCACTCGGTCCAGTTCTCATTTACAGTCATCTGTCTTGACCTTAGGAACCAAACCCACCTAGGGGTACGGCTGTGTTAATTCCAATCAGAACACCCGTTGAAATCAGAAACAATGCCTGGCCATTCCGCCGGCCTATCCAATCAACAAGAAAGAAAGCCAGGATTTTGGCGGGAACTTCCACTGCTCCGTAGATGAACTGGGTGAGGTAGATGTTCACACCGAAACCCGAGATCCTAAAACTGATCCCGTAGTAAAGGAAGGCGACTGCAAACCTGGGGGTGCAGAAAAGTAGTTACAATGAAGACAGGCAGCAACTTTAGATCCACTGAGGAAACAGGAGTTTATGAAGGGAGATCTGCTACCAGAAAAACCCGGAGCAGAGGGTGATCTTCCTCAGTTGAGGAGTTTTTACCAAATCCAGATACGTGTGCTTCTTCTTAGCAACTTCTGACACTGTTATTTTGGCCAAAGTCTGAAACACAGAAAGCAACACCCAGATGAAGCATAGCTGTAGGAAACTGACAGTTATGCTGCAGAAAGACAGATTATTGATCACTTTTCTAATTGGATTTGGTCAGATAAAGAGTGACATGGCTAGATGTTTAACGCTTTTTAAGGAAAGTATAAAACTGAATGAGTGTCACACTGTTTTTGTCAGAAAACCAGTCATTTAAACAACAATTGTTCAAACAAACAAAACAGAACAAAAGATCATCCAAAGGAAATCCCTCAGGCACTTAGAAAAAAAAAACCCCACAAGAGCAGTGGTCCTCAAGCCCCAGACTAATGGCTGGTATCAGTCCATGGGATAGTTTTACAATTAATAAAAAGGGACCTTCATTATTATTTTGGTTTTATTTCGGTTTTATTTCTGATCCAACTCTAAAGAAAGGTTTCTCTCCTCTTTGGTGGACCGAGCAGTATAAGGACAGCAGAGACTGTATCACAAATCATTACATTTATTTTCAAAAAACATCTAGGAGGACAAAATGGGCCCTTAAAACAAGTCAATAGTAACCAAAATAACGAAGCCTTAAATTTAACAGAAGATGACCACTTCACTGAGCAGACACACAAATAAACTTGAACTGACCAACACATTTTGGCAAACACAAGGGAACATAAATGGTGGCTGATTGGACCAACTAGACAAACAAGGGGGAACTGAAACCAACTACAGAGTACAGCAAACAGAAAAATCTATGTCCATCTTACGGTGAAGGAATATGCAAAACTAATGAAACACATGGACAACAAGGCAATGGTTTAGTCCAATAGTCCTTTGGCACCAGACTGTTGCACCCACAGTGCAAGAAGGAGCACTACCGCAGGTCCTTCCTCCCCACAGCCATCAGATGTTAAAGTGACACTCCACGGTCCCATGGCTGTCTTTTTCTTTTTTTTTCTTTCTTCACTCATTTATTCATCTATTTTTGTTGCAGTTGTTAATGTTTTTCAATTGTTTTTTTTTTTGTTCCTGAACAGTTGTTTGTTTTTTTTAGTATGTACTTTATTACTTAATTATTTAAATATTTAAATAATTTTGTTTTTTTTTACAGTTGACCACATGTTTTTTACATTTTCGCAGCTGTATTTATTTAATATGTATTATTTATTTAATGTGAATGTCATTTCTGATGTCCTTTTCTGATGTTATATCATATAGATTATTTCTGAATGTCGTTTTTGCTGCCACAGATAAATGAAATTTCCCCATTAATAAAGTAATCTAATCTAATCTAATCTAATCTCATCTCATCTCATCTCATCTCATCTCATCTCATCTCATCTCATCTCATCTCATCTCATCTCATCTCATCTCATCTCATCTCATCTCATCTCATCTCATCTCATCTCATCTAATTTAGCTGCCTGCTGCTGCCACAATGGTTCCCCTCAGCTTCAGCAACTCAGAAAAACAAAACATGAAATAAATGAAAGTCAATTGATGTAAACCTTAACATGTGTGTTATTTTATGCTTAAATCAAACTAATGTTTGTTTCTGTTCGAAATGAAAGCATCTAAAAGTGTGTGTACAATGTAAAGTGAGAAAAAGCAAGTAGTGTGTGGTGCAGGAGGTTGACGGGGTGGCAGCGTAGGCAGCCATCACAAAAATCAATCTGCTACATCAGTTTAAACCTCCAAGCTAGCAAAGTTAACAAAACACAAATGTGTTTGGAAAGTTAAGTTTTAGGTTGCTGAGAGTCGGACAATCCTAGAAGTTTTTTCTGCGTTTTGCATTCTTCTGTTTGGATTTAACTTCTTAGCTTGGCAGATTTGACCCAAGCTTTTCAGATCATCTTTTTTTTTATTCGTGGTCTCCAGGATCATCATCTTATTCTCAGATTTTCTGCTTTCATTGTGAAATTCTACAATATCGAAATTTCATTTGACTCAAATGTCATCATTTGAGCTTTACCACTGAAATGTTTTTATTCATTCTTCTGCCTCTCATTGTCACATCTTGCTCCTCGATACTCAAACTGTTGTCCAGTTTCCAGCTTGTGGAGCGATAGTACTGGTGGTGGTTCTTGTTAACTCGGACTGATTCAATAGTATTTGGTTCTGGTTTGGATGCCATTACTGAGGAAACTCTCATTATTTACTGGATTTTGGCAAACAAAAGCACTGGATTGTGCCCCCTTGTGGTTGTGTACCTGAAATAAAAGCCAAGTTATTTATACTAAAACAAGATTCACTGACGGCACCTCTGTATCCAGTTTGGTGGTGTCCTCTTTCCTCCCATTCATTTTGGCACATTGAACCAGATACTTCTTTGCTTCCTCGGTTCTGCCATGAGTCAGCAGCCAGCGCGCTGACTCAGGCAGCCACCTGCAGACAAACACGAGAGCCTGTTTCCCCAAAACAACAACCACGTGTGGTGTTTTTGTTGAACAGCTTGATCCATCTTACCACCAGGAGATGATGGTGAGAACGATGGGGGCCGTCACCACCAACGTTAGATGCCTCCAGTCTCGTATGAAGAAGGCCAAAAGGGCCAGAAGCATGTTTCCTACACTCCATGACAGACCAGTGAGGATGGTGGTGAACGTCCGATGCTTTATGTCAGTCCACTCGATACCTGAATAGATGTTTGATTTTTCGTTTCAATGATAAAATTTCAACCTTTGATCTCAGTTATTTCTAAAATACCTAAGGTCAAAATTACCCAGAACGACACTAATGATGGACATCCCACTGAGGGCCATGCCACAGAGGGCTCTGGAGACGGCAAACATGACGTAAGAGGTGGAGAAGGCGGAGGTGGCTCCAAGCAAGGTGGAGGAAATAAAAGCCACCAGAATCATCGACTTACGTCCAAACCTGCAACACAAAAAAAGAGGTAAAGTTTTGGCAGAATCAGATTTTCACTTTCGAAAAAAAAGCTCCAGTTGTTCTGAAGACTTTACAGATTAAAAGTCGACCTTTTTGTGTATTTCTTTCTTAACTTTTTCCTTTTTCTATTTTTCTGTCACTGTTTCACCTGGAAATTTGTCCTTTTAATGAATAAACTATCAAGGTAGCTTCTTAAAGAGTTAGTCACAACTGCCCTAATGGTGGATACGGGCTGTCTGCAGGTGAAAAAGGGACGACATCCTTTAAAAATGAACACGTATAGTGGTCTGCAGGAAATGTCATGTGAGCCCAAAGAGCAAAAATGTTCATGCACATTTTTTCCAATTGGATTGACTGTCCCTTTGGTTTACTCAGCGGGTGCTAGTAATACAAGGCTTTATTCATTTTTGTATACATTCTTGACATTTTTTTTACGTCCTCACTTTCATTAGATAGGTAGGCTAATTTGTTTTGTTTGTTGTTTATTTGGTGTTCAGATCTGATGGGAAGCTGAACGGAGCAGGAAAACAGCTGTGCTTTTTGTGATCTTATATAAAAAGAATAGATAGCTTGTTTCGTGAATGCAAACATTTTTTCAGAGGATTGTTACTGTTACTGTACAATTGGAAAAAACACCAAATTCTTTTATGAGTACCGTATTTTCTGGAATATTCTCAGGTTTTGAACCGTGCGGCTTATACAAAGGTATATATACATATTCTAGGATTTCTTTCCTTTTCGCCACTAGGGGCACTCTAACCAGAGTTAGAGTAAAAAGAAAATAGATTAAAAAATCTATGCAAAGAAGAACAGGCTGCGCGTTTTCTTTAGCAGATATAACATGCACATATCTGCGCCTTGTATTTCTTTTTTGAACTTTTTTTTTTAAATAGAGTGGATGCAGCTTATATATAGGTGCATTCTATAGTCCAGAAAATACGGTGATCTCAGGTGACATTTGCTTTAGTTTAAAATGTTTCATTTAATACTTACTTAATAATTTATGTTCACAAGAGCAGGTTTTTGAAAATCAAATTCCTTTTTATTACTTTTCACAATGACATTTGCTTACATTTGACCTCACCTAAGTTGATGAAAAGTAAAAATGCAAGAACAATTTCCGCTTTGGTTCATGACAGGCTAATGTGTTAGGATTTCATCTGTTCTCTGTCTGCAGCGGTTGGGTGGAGAGTTGCTGTCCATCCCACCTTCTACTCACCTGGAGCCCGTGTTCCCATTAACACTGCTGCAGTTTAAATACCCAGCTCATTCCCTGACACCATGGCAGCTCGTCCAATGTTCATTCCATCCATTTCTTCAACATTTTAATGGGATTTCAGCCTTTAAATGCAAATCTAAAGATTTGGATTCATGAAATTGATGCCGTCTAAAGTTAGGAAGTTATTCAACATTTTACCTTTTAGCTAAGGATTTAAAAAAAAACACATTTTTTTTTACAACTGCTGCAGAGGGCCCCATGTTATTGTTTACCTGCCAGACTGCTAAGTTCACCGTAAATATTAATGAAATGCGTTGAAATCACTCTGTGGACTTGTTGTGTAACCGACATTTAGGGTTTTATATGTTTGGTCCGGCCTCATGGGCAAACACTGAGGAGTTTGTTGGGAGCCCAGCAGCAGCTGACTGAGTAAAAGTTGCTGATGAAAACACAAATCACATGACAGCAGTGTGAGGAAGGAGCCTGCTCCGCAGAAGCACATGTGAGTGGAAATGTTTTTTTTCTTCAAAGAACCGCTTTAAAAAATTATGATTTTGGTTCATGACTTATGACTAATGTGATTTAAAACGTTATAATGTGGTCCAGTTTTTCCCAACATTTGCAGATGAATTCTGAACACGATATAAATACTACAAAAAACAACAACTTTGTCCTAAAGCTGAGGCTGAAAACATGTTGTACCGAGATCCTGTGAGGTAAAAGCTCCATATGGACAAACAGCAGAAGATCATTTTTAGCAATGTTCCTGGTCAGTGCTTTTAATTTGTTGAATGGAATTGGTTGTTTGACAGATGGAGCATCCAGAGGGAAAGTAACATGATGTATAGGAAGAAGATAAGCTCAGGAAACATCAAAGCCTGCAGGAGAAGCAGGAAAAGACGCCACAGGAGCACTTGAACCTCAAATCTAGAAGAGTGATTTCAGAACAAATAACCCTAAATGCTGACCTGAAGAGCAAAGAATATGAATATGAGGGACTTCAAGTTCTAAAAACCTGAGCTTGGAGGTGAGAAAACGGTTGCCCCGAAGAGCCACTTTTAGAGGCTGTTGTTGAAATATTAGAGGCAAATGGAAGAAGCTTTAGATTCTTTGTTTAAAGTATCATGTTTTTACTATCTTATCAGTTCTATATAAGTGTCAAAGTGGCATGTTTCTCCTCATCAGCTCTGGACAAGGCTCCACTTTTCTGCCTCGTTCTTCTGTTTTCATGTTCTGTTGCCTTGGTTAAACCTGCAATTGTTGACATTAGTTGCTCTTTGTTTGTCCAATAAAAAGGACTAAGTCACACTTCATGATTCAATTGAAGGAATGAATGTGAAGAGTTGAGTTATGGTGACTGCAGGAGGTGTGGAACAGATGTTTTTCTCTGAGGATTTACCCACAACTCACTTGTCTGAGAGTTGTCCAAACACAATGGCTCCAAACGTGACACCGAGGAAGAAGTAGGTGGCGAGCGCTTGATTCAGATGTTTTTCATTACACACTAGATCCCACTGTAATGAAAAGTCAGATTGACAATCAATCAGTCAAGAAAACAAGGAAAAACTCAGAGAAATTAGCACCTAACTGCTTAAAGTCCCTCTGTAATCATCTTTGTGATGATCTTTGTGTTATAAAAATAATGATGTCATTTTTAGGCAAAATTAAAATACATAAATACATTTTAAAAAGTTTTTTTTTCCACGAAAAATTTACCCCTGAGTTGTGGGCGTGACCATTAATGTGGAGTGACCCCGCCCCCTTTCCCATTACCCATAACTGAGAGCTGTCTGTTTAGACTCTCTGCAGCTCCTCACACTCCCAGCCTAACATTGCTGGTTCAACAAAAATGGTGAGCAATATTGTAGCCAACCAGCAGGACAGTTTGGATCCCGATATCAGCTCAGACGAGGAAATCAAAGACGTACATGGATCGTGTTTGTCTGACAGTGGATGCATCAGAATGGAGCGGAGCAGGGACGTGGCCCGCCCAGCGTATTTTCTACGTCACAAATACAATATTGTTGAATGGTATTTTTTTGTCTGCTCCTGATTCACGACAATTTGAAATAAAGAAACACTCAGAAATTTACAGAAAAATGCCACAAGAACACATTAAAAGCACCATCAACACATTTTTCAACAGAGTGTAATATAAATATTATATTCCTGTGTTATCTAGTAAATACACATTAGTTCATAAACCAAATAGGAAATGCAACACAATTCTTCACAAAATAATGTTATTTTGTGTTAAAAAGTTTGACAAACAAAAAGAGATGAATAATTTTCTAAATAAAAAACAAATTATGATCAAGTTGTGTCTGAATGTCTGAACATAAAAGTCCCTCCAAAGCTGATTTTTATGTGATATCAGTGAGTTGTATTACTAACAGTAGTTCTACATGTATTTTGCATGTATGTCATGTTACTTTTTCTTTATGTATTTTAGTTTATTAATAAATTAGGCATTAAATTCCTGACTGTGATCTCAGTATCTCACCTTTAATTCTTCAAACTGTGAATATTTATGAGAAAATCTAACTTCAAACTCTAAACAATTAACTCAAAATCATTTGATTGTCAAAAAAAAGAACATTTTAGTGGTACTTTTGCTAAATGAAGCATCTCTTGTCAAAATGCTGCAGTGATGAAGTTATGGCAGTCATTGGAAAACAGAAGTTGGAGGTGAGAAATGTTACCTCAGAGGAAGTGGTGGAGCTTAATTCTGTCTGATCGAAGGTCCAGCCGTGTTGGCACGGCACGGTGCCGTTTGCTCGGCTCAGGTTGCTGCTCGGCTGCAGCTCAAAGACCCTGCAGGAGCTGAAGGAGCCGTCCTCCTCCTGGGGGATCCTGAGGGCCAGCACCCCGGGGTCGGCCTCCCAGCTGCTTCCATTCCTTTCCTCTGGGCTCCCGAGGGAGCAGCGGTGAGGAGGGGTGGCAGAGATAAAGTTGTGCAGTAGAAAGTGGAGGGGAAGGATGGCGCGGGGCAAACACAGGATGCTCAGGAGGAGAAACTGAAACTTACTGAAGCCTCCAATATCATCCAGGATTTCCTCAAACCTCATAGCGACGAGATGGAGGCTGATTTGCTGCTATTCCAACAATCTCCAACACAATCTGATTCCTCCCTGCAGTTAATATGTGGTCCCCCCCCCCCTCAGTCTGTGTGTGTCCTGTTACAGTCACTTCTTTTAAAGTAGAGGGGGAGGTTCTGAGGGAAGGGTTTATCTGTGAAGTGTGTTCTAATATCTAACTGACCTGGTTTTCATTATTTTTACTGGTGATTTTTTGTTGTTTTGGTCATCAAACAAGCAGTTTGTTCAAAACAGAAATCAAGTAGTCATCTCTACCTTACACTTTTAGCTCTTGTGATTTAATGTACAGAAATGTTGCTGTTAATCCTGTTGGCATCCCCTCGATTTGTCCGACAGTTGCATCCACGCCGTCGACTGTATAGGAGAGCTGGCGTTCCAAACAGGAAGTAGCCGCTGCTTCCAAGAAGCTCAAATCTATTTTCTGTTGAGCAATAAACGGTTATTTTTCATTCATTCTATGGTTTGAAAATAACCATTCTTACCTCTCTTTTTCCATGTTCTTAATAGTCCTTATTTTTTTTTCATGAAATTCATTTTTTCAATGGTGCAAGTTATTCAAGTTAAACACGGACCAATCAAAAGCCTCAATAAAAGCAGGTGGTTTTACATCAAACATTCAAAATGTTTGACGCACAGATTTTGCCTTCTCGCCTACTCCCGACTGGCCACAGTCGTTGCCATGGTCGCCAGTCGCTGCCCCTCCTTGCAGAAGTTTTTTTCACAACGTTTTACGAACCCTTTTCGGTTAATTCAGGATGTCATGTCAAATTTTCTCTAAAAACTGTAAAGATTAGAAAACTCTGAGACTTGAAAATGAGAGTGACATCTATCTCTAATGATCAAATATCACTACATTTCCAACAACAACGGAGTTTTAGGGCCAGTTTACAAATGAAAAATTCACTTTTTTTTTAATCACAACTTTAAAGTTCTAAATGGACAAGAAAGAAGTCATAACTGTTAAATTACGAGAATAAAGTTGCATATTAATTACTTTAAAAGTCGTAGAGTCAGAAGTAAGACCTCTGTCTCCCCCTCTGGTCAGAGCTCTAGTCTCACACTTCCTGGATGCTGCACACCTGACTCATTCATTCAATCATCCACAGCACACTTAAGCTCTGCACTGAGTGAAGCTCAGCTCTTTTGTGCCACTCTGACCTCATTAGTGTTGTATTTGGACCTGATCTTCTGTTTTCTGACCCTATTTCTGACTCCATCTCTCCTCTGATGATCTCATGCCTGATATTGACTCCTGCCTGCCTGATCCTGATTTAGCTTTGTGGACTTTTAGCTGAGCTAATAAACTGCCTGTTCTTGGTACACATAGGCTAAATTTATGACTTTTAGTCGTACGACTTTAAAGCACATATATTTACGAGAAAAAAGTCGTAAATCATCAAGAAAGAAAACACAAAAGTTGCCGTGCTCAAAGATGAAAGATGTGGAGAGTTTTGTGAAGCTTTATTTCCAGACGGGGTTAAAAAAAAAAAAAAAAATTCTGAACCTTTTGGCGAGTCAAAACCAAATTGTTGTCAGTGTGACCGGCTTTGCTGAGTTCAGTGTCGGAAATGCAGAGTTTCATATGTAAATAAGGAGCACAGAGACACGTTTGGGTGTAGACGATGCCACTTTATTCTACTCTTTACATTCACAAACCCAGAGGTTCTGTTACATACTCCTCCTCCTTCAAAGGAAACCTCTCATTTCAACATAAAACAACAAAAAGGAATGAAAATAGTCTGGTACAGTAGCATATGAACATTGAAAATGCTGAAAAATTGGCCTCTTCAGAACTTGTGAGATCTTGTCCTTCGTGGAGGAGGAAAGGATTGAAGCGGACCGCTGCAGGAATACTGCAAGCCACCCATCAATTAATAAAACATTAATAAGCCGTATATCAGCTTCCAATCATTTGTAACTGTCCGCTCTGCTGCTGCACTTGCTGCACTGTATGCTCACTTAACTTTAACCTTGTAAATATACCTTTTTATTTTATTTTATTTTATTTTTTGGTGGCCCTTTTAGTTGTGTTTTACACTCATGGTTTGCCAGAATCAGCTCAAACCAAAGAAAGTAGCAACCAAAGTCAATGACAGTAGAAAAACAGAAAGGAATGCTGCTAAAGGGTTACTTGAATTGATCACAATTGCACTATTTTCCTTTGTGACTTTGTGACCCATGTTTAACATTTCAGCCTGACCTTCCATTCTTTAAAGCTACTGTGACTAAAGAACTGCTCAGGACTCAGTCATGTGCATTTCCTTCTTGTACTGTTTTCCAGGAATGTGAAGTTGTGCTTCCACTTTCAACAGAAAATAGCGTTGTTTTATGAAGAAAATAATATAACATACGGTGGCTCAAAAAAGTATTTAGTCAGCCACCAGTCGTGCAAGTTCTCCCACTTAAAAAGACGAGACAGGCCTGGAATTTTCATCATAGGCAAACATCAACTATGGGAGACAAAATGTGAAATAAATATCCAGAAAATTATACTGTCTGATTTTTTAAATGATTTATTTTAAATGATGGTGGAAAATAAGTATTTGATTACCTACAAACAAGCACGATTTCTCACAGACCTGTAACTTCTTCTGTAGAGGATCCTCCACTCCTTACCTGTATTAATGGCTCCTGTTTGCACTAATTATCTTCAGAAAAGACACCTGTCCACAACCTCACACAGTCACACTCCAAACTCCACTATGGCCAAGACCAAAGAGCTGTCTAAGGACACCAGAAACAGAATTGTTGACCTACACCAGGCTGGAAAGGTAAGCAACTTGGTGTGAAAAAATCAATTATTAGGAGATGGAAGACATACAAGACCACTGATGATCTCCCTCCATCTGGGGCTCCCTGCAGGATCTTAACCCATGGGGTCAAAATGATCACAAGAGCAGTGAGGAAAAATCCCAGATCCGCACAGGGTTCTGTGAAAGTAACCTGAAGAAATCAAAAGAAAGGCTGAGAAGCAAAACACAATAAGAAACTGGAAAAGGTACTTTAACATTTCATTTGTTTTCCAGAAAGGTTATTTTGCTTCTTACATTTTGGTTTCTGGGATTTTGTTTTGTTTTCTAAAATTAAATGTTTGTTTTATGCTTTTTGTTAAACTGTTGTTGTAAACTTTAAAAAGCTTTTGTGTCTAGTGATTTATTGATGTGATTGGCACTTCAGGGCCACCGTAGAATTAGGGTAAAACCTCCTCCTTCCATCCTGGAGGATTCAGCGTGTGCTGGATGTTTCAGCAGGACAAACATCCCAAACACATCCGACCCCATCTGAAGCATGTCTCCGTTGATTAATTAGGACTTTTTTTCTTTCTTGGACTTCTGTTTTTCTTTCAGTACTACAGTACTACCATGCCTAGCCTCTCCTAATGCTACTGCAGTTCTTTATGTCTTAAGCAGAGTTAGCATGTGTGGCGTATCAGCAGACAACCACATGACGTTGCATGTAAAGACATTTATCATGTGTTTACGTTTTATTTTCCGGGTAGAAAGCTATTTTAAAAAGCTGTTGCATTGCTTAACAAAGTTGTAGGAACTCTGACCTTAACTCTGAGATTGAGTAAAGTTTACATCTTTGACTGACATAAACCAAAAGATTTTGACACATCTGCAAATCAGCTTTAATTTGTTGGTTGCATTAGAATAAAAAAATCATCACATCTCATTTTTATTGTCCATATTGCTCTGATAAATTGGAGCATTTAGATTCACAGTGGCAGAGGAACTTCTTGTTTTCGCCCTATACTGATATATTGATGTTGTCAACACATCGACACAGTGAGAAAAGCTTTTCTTTGTAAATTGTGTATTTAGTAGTTTTGTCCGAGCGTGTGTGCGTTTTTTCTTTTTATTTTACTTTTTTTACATTGCTGTTGCTCCCCTCTTTGACTCCCCGCCTCTCTCTGTCTGTCTGCTGGTGTCCTCTCTAAACCTGCACCTCACCTTCCGCTTCCATTCCATATTCCATCAGCTGGCAGTGCACACAAAGAAGACCTTTCAAATTAAAACGCAAAAGAAAAAAACAGCCAGGGATGGAGTCTGTGGGAGAACAAAGAGGGGCATTCAACCTGTGGACATCATATGCAACGATGAGTTCAAAAGTTGGAACTTGCTCAACATTCACCAATGACTGTGCAAATCTTGTCGTTATGCATGTGTAAGCTTGGCTTAATCATATAACCGGTTGTAACTTTAAAAACAACAGACTTTTATTGTGAACGATTAGAATCTGTTTGGCTACTCTCACTGAAAACTTAGCGTAAAAGGAGAGAAAAGAGCACTTCTGAATTGATACGGCTCTAATTTGAAGTCGTGACGCTGTCCAGCGTGATGTAAACAAAATCCTCACAGCCACATTTCACTCGAACAGGACAAATAAACTGCATCCACTGCTGTCTTATATTAGAGAAAAAGAAATGACTCTGCTTTCCTTTGCAACTAAAAGTGCCGCATATTTCACAGTGTTACTTCATTTTACAACTGTGCCATTTTTTTAATATGTAATGAAAACTTCCATATATGCCATAAAAATAAAACATAACCGTTATGAACAAAACTTTCATTTTTATGATATAATTCTTGACGTTAGTGCTAATGCTGCATGTTTTGCTATTTGAACCAAATCTTTGCAAGTACATTTATTTAATTAAAAAAAATAACTTGTTAGTGGATCTGATCTTCTTACATGTGTCAGTGGTAAATCTCACCATTACAAAGAGTCCGTTTGTTCCTTCTGGGCCACCGGGTGACAATCTCTTTCTGTTACCTAGGCAACAGGGAAGGTTTTCTTATTAAATGCAAAATATGGCACTGTGCAAAAACAATTATTATAGCCAGAGTCCCAACCTCTTCTTTTTTCGTAGTGAAAACAAAATAAAACTTCTTTTCTCATTATAAGAGACAGATGTCCGACAAAAGAGGTCGCTCCATTTTTACTGACGTAGAACTTCTGTCCTGAGAAGCAGGTTTTAGTTGTAGTTTTCCTAGATTTATTTCAAATCACATCAACATTTACATTAAATGAAAGAATAGGTCTACACACAACTTTGAAAATAGGATTTGAAAGGGGAATGGAAGAAGCTTATGCTTATAAATATCCAAACTCCCACTCAACAACACTCGTAACAACAGTACAACAAAATTAAACAATTTGACATAATAATGCTAACATACGAGAAACACCTGACAAAGACGGACAGACACGCCCAAATACTCCGACCAATCACCAAATTCCCTATAAAAAAAAGAAGCAGGAAACAGGATGCCTCAGCTGAAAAAAGAACAAAACAAACCAACAACTTTCCACAGTCCAAGAGAATACACATACTCCTCAATGATTCATTGCATCTTGGTTTTTATTTATTATGTATTTTTTTGAACGAACCTTTAAAATGAACGAGAGTTTTACAAGTTTTCATATCATCTGTTAAATCGTTCCAGAGTGTGACACCGTTTACCGAGATAAACCTGGATTTTAGGGTTGTCCTTACTTTAGGTTGATAGAATTTGTTGATTCCTCTCAATTTATATTCAGTAACAGTATTTCTGTTTTGAAACAAAGACTGAATATTAGTTGGCAGAGAATTCACTGATGCTTTATAAATAATTTGTGCAGTTTTAAAATCTACCAAATCCTGTAGTTTTTAAATTAAATGTGTTAAGAAAAGTTTTAGTTAAACTGAAGGTTTACTGTGCAATAGTTTAAATGCAATCAGACATTCTAACACAAGTAAGTCATTAACTTTTTTGTAATATTCACAAAAATGTGCAATAAATTAAAAAAAAAAAAAAAGTACAAAAGGAATACATTTTTTTTACAGCCGAAGAGTAAAGTCTGTCAGCTGATTCTCATATGAATTTTATTCAACTGATGGATTCATGTTTGTTAAAAAACATGAATCAGAGATGATTATCTGAAAATAATCGGTTGCTTAAAAACCCCTGAGTCCTCACAAGGGGCAGATAATTCAATGACACAGTTCTCCCCACAGGACGATGGTGCAATTCCTTAAATAAACCAGAAGAGCCGGCAAACCAAATCAAAGCAGCTGACTCTTTTTTTTTTTTTTTTTTTTACAAATGTCACTTTTTAAGTGATGTTAAAGACTGCTGTTCACATGTTTGGCTTGTCTCAACCTTCTCCTATTAGTCTCTGTTTTTCGGTTGTTATCTAAAGGCCGTGTCACGAAGCCACTATGTATACATTTTGCACATATTGCACAGAAGAAAATGGAAATGTTGTGGTTTTGATGTAAATTTTTAGATGTATCATGAATGAACCATGTTAAAACCAAATACGAATAAACCACAAAACGAACACGCAAATCAACATAGAACATGAAACATGCTTGATTTTTGCGCATTTTATATGCAATTCATTAGTGATTTGTGTATCAATTACATAATTTGAACGTGATTGTGCGCCGTATACATGATGTAAAGGTTATACATGGGTGGTACATGCGTGAAAAGACCATGGAACAGTCGTGGAAAGCCACAAACTTGCGTATGCATTTAGACAGAAATCACACATATTAAGTAAGAATTGCATGTAGACTATTTGAAAATATGGATTCTCAACTAGGCAAAAGCTTTGAACGGCTTAAAATTGAATTTACATAAAGATCCGTTGGCCACAACCCTTGACGGACATCTGCGCACATCGCCGAATGCAAGAAACGCTCATGAATGACGTGACACTCGTGAATAATGAAAGGCAGAAATCTCTTATATGGAAAATGCCCAAAATGTAGGTGGTGGGTGTGTGACAATACCTTTGCCTCTGTCAGTCTGCCTCAAGGCAGCTGTGGCTACAAAAAGTAGCTTATCGTCACCAAGTATGAATGAGGAGTGAATGAATAATGGACACAATGTAAGTGCTTTGGGTGTCTTGAAAAGCACAGATAAATCCAATCCATTATTATTACTATTATTATATCCATCTTTTTGGTACAGCTTCATTTTTTTTATTCAGATAATTTTCATTAAATCACACAATAATTCCACACAAGTGGCCGGGATAGGCTCCAGCAGCCCCATGAAGATGAATGAATGAATAATTTCACAATGAACCACAAATGTTCCTCAAAGTTAAATTACATGTAATACATTTCTTATTTTTGTTAATGGCAAGTATCACAAACACTAAGTTAAAACTGTTTTTATGTTTTATAAAAAAAATATCAAACATGTAGATACAAAAAGGATGGGTGTCATGTGTCAAAACTTCTACTGTAACCCTTGTTCTATCCTAGGCACTTCAACATTGGGAGTTGGGTCATCTAGACCCACTAGACAGTGCACTGAACCTTTTTTCTTCAATGATTTGTAATCTTCACTGGTGTCCATGGATTACATGAAATCCTCTCCACCTTTGTCCTGGTAGGGTGAACACGTCAATGGAAGGGTGGGGTCATAGGACAGCACAAGGGTTAAAACAGAAGTGTCAAAGCTAAAAGATTTTTGAAACCTTCATGTTACATTTTGAATGAAAACTTTACTAATAAAGTGGGGGCGGGGTGTCAATTTCAATCCTATGTTATGTCTATGAAGACTCTCATTCATCCAGGTAGAATCCATCACAGTAGTAGGGTTAAAGGCTGTCATCTGGACTTGGTTTTTAAAGTTGAAGACGTTTCACCTCTTATCAAAAAAGGCTTTGTTAATTCTGAAATAGCCGGTAAAAGAGCTGGTTTATATGCACTCATGGGGGAGGAGTCAGGATTTTCAGATTTTCAGACAACATAACATCCTAGTTCATCTCAAACCTGTTGATACTCTCAGACAAAAACTGGTTCATCCTGAGGACAAACTTCCCAGCTCCAAACAAAGCAACGTTGTGTACTCTGTCCACTGCAAAGAGAACTGCAATGACCAATACAGAGGAGAAACCAAACAACATCTACACAAGCGGCTTCACCAACATCGCAGAGCAAACGCAAGTGGACCTGAGTCTGCAGTGCATCTCCACCTGAAGGCCACAATGTTCGAGGACAGTGAAGTCCGAATTCTAGCCAGAGAGAAAGGATGGTTTGAGCGAGGAGTGAAAGAAGCCATCTTTGTCAAGAAGGATAAACCTTCACTCAGGTCTCAGGTTTATTCTTCCATCCATTTACAGTGTTCTGAAACCCAAACAAACCAAACCACTTCCACCTGGGTCGTTCACAGCTTAAAGGGATGACCGGGTCGGGGAGGGTATCTACTGTCGCCCCAACCCCAGCTGAGGACAAAGGACTCCCAACGACCCGAAACCATGTAGCCTAAGTGGACGATACCATCCAGTTTCAGGTCTGACTCCTCCCCCATGAGCACATATATAACAGCTCTTTTACCAGCTATTTCAGAATTGACAAAGCCTCTTGGATAAGAGGTGAAATGTCATCTAACTTTAAAAACTAAGTCCAGATGACAACCTTTAAACCTACTACTATGATTCCTATGTCATGGTAAACAGATGATGTGATTGGCAAACATACCGGTTTGTTCAGAGACCCCTGTGGGTTAAGGAAGTTGAACCTTTTTGGAATAATCTGGACAGAATCGGACCATATCCTTCTTGAATTACGGGGCATTAAAATGGATTCTGTTGATTCATTAGGCTTGGATGATCTTTTGTGGCATCTTTGTGATTTCCCTTTAACTGTGTAATGGACTAGTAACGTGCAGGTTTGCTCATTGCTGTGGTACATTAAAGATCAGAAGTAAAATATAAAAGCCGAGCAGATCCTTAATTTAGCCGGAAATTCAAATTTTCCGGAAAATATCCAGCATAAAACCAGAGCTTTTTCTCCAAGCTTGTCTTGTTTGTATGCTTAGTGTGAGCCTATGAAACAGGAGGATCGTCCAGAGGACATGCAAAACTATTTACATGAATTTCAACATGCCGCGTGTCAAGGAGTTAGTGCCTTCACCAGGAATGTCCCACGTGTCCCAGGAATGGGAGGACCAAAGTCCAAGTTTCCAGTATCATTTTATTATTATTTTATTTTACTATTTTAGAAGTTATTTGTTCTCAAATTCCTAATTTTTCAGTATTTTTTTAGCATGTTTTTTAGGAACTTCCTTTGTTTTTCCTTTTCATTTTGTTGCACATATCACAATTAGAAAATAAAAGAAAACCACTGTAATTTATCACATGTTGTCATGTTTGGATCTATTTTCTATGAAAAGTACCTTTTGTTGGGTATATAATATCGGGTAAAAGTTACCCGGCAAAAGTGATGATGCAACTCTTTATGGCGAAAGTGTTCTAGGGTCAATTGTGAGATAATTGCCAGGAAAACTGATGCAGTTACCAGAGCTGCTTGTTTGGAGGCAGGCTCAAACGGAGGGACATTGAAGAAGAAGAAAACGTGAAGTAAACAAAAAAACAAAACGTTTCTTTTTTTTCTTTTTTATACTTCGATTTTTTGTCTCTTTTTCAATGTCCCTTTGGGGGCTCCGTAGAATACCACCACTCAGAGAAGTAAGTCATGAGGAACAAAATCAATATATACATTTATAAACACATGTACTATTTCTCACAAACCTTTTTGTCATTATTTACATTTTTTTATAGATATTTTCTCTTTTGCTGTTATACTTGAAATGCACAGCTTGGCTCGCTTTGCTTACATCGTATCTGCAGTTTGCTGTGGAGGTCTGTGTTCACACTGACTATAGTCACACCACAAACACTTACATCTCCACACCGACCAGAGTACAGTGGGTTTTAACACCTGCCTGATAAAAGCGGACAGCCAGAGAAAACCAGTTTCAACCACTCATTTCCTTGAAGAAAGACAGACAAGCAACAAAACAGCTGTTACTATTTCCCAAATCACAATTATTAACTAACTTATCTTAACCTTTTTGATAAAATGTGCAGCTTTACAGACCAGCTGCTGTTAGGTATTTAATATTTTTACTAGATCTTTTCTGAAGATCTTTCTCTGGAGCACCAACAATTTTATCCACAAGTTAGCCCTTGTGCTATCCTTTGGGGTCCATATGACCCCACCCTTACATTGACGTGTTATCCCTGCCATGGCAAAGGTGGATACAGGTCAAGAGGAATTCATGTAATCCATGGAAATCAGTGAAGATCACAAATCATTGAAGAAAAAAGTTCAGCGCACTGTCTAGTGGGGTCTAGATGACCCAACTAACAATGTTAAAGTGCCTAGGATAGCACAAGGGTTAGAGAACGCTCAAAATCTGATGTGAAACGGGACGATGTCGCCCCCTGGAGGCGGCGGCCGGCACGTGCAGACTCCCCTCTGAAAACATCATCACTGCGCATTTTGGTTTTCAGCTCCTTTTTCCTTTTTCCATCATACCGATCGTCTCCTCACAGGATTTTAATAAAACAGATTAACGTTGACGCTGATGACATTTAAAAAACGACACATTTGATTTTTTTGAGCAAAATTATGATTTCATCTTTGCTTTAGGTCATCGATGCAGAAATAAAAATAATGCGTAAATAGAACTAATGGAACTAATTCGGGTATAGTTGATCAAAATCACGACTGAGTTCAGACTTTTCAGATCGCTGTTTGAGGCAGATTTGAAGGTGTGACTTCAAGCAAAAAAAAAAAAAAAAATCAACCAGAGAGAGGGAGGGGAGAACCTGCCAAACAAAGATTTCCAGGCGACAGAGGCATCACTCTGATGTAAAAAAAAACAAAACAAAAAAAAAAAAATTTGACTGTGATTACGCAACACCAGGCCAGGCAGGTGAACAAACATACAGCAGCTTTGCATCAACTTGCAGCTGCTTTGTAGAAACAGTGCAGCGCTGTAGCACATATAGGAGAGTTGATAAAACACAGAAACCACGATTTCAAAACAATCCATAGTGGAACTGTACGAATATGAAGAGACAAATAAATCAAAGCTTCTAAATGGAGGTCGTAGAAGATTTCAAGTGTTTTTATTGTCTCTGCTTCTGTTAGTGGATTTTAGCAGAAGCCTTTTGGAGTTTCAGAATAAACATTTTGAGTTGGTTCGCCTCAAGCAGTTGCATGAGTCACCATGAGTGCAGTAAGTGTTTTTAACTGTTTTGTGCAGTTTTAAACACATAGACGTGTCTGTTTAGAAAAAGGTCCTGATCAGACAGGTTACAGCATGACTTTGGAGTCACTGACAGTTGAGGCAGACGTCAGACTGCATGAACAGTGAGGGGAGACGGCAGCTCTGTGACTGAACTCTGCAGCTGAATAAGACAGATTTCAGGACAGGTTTAAAATGTAGTTCCTGTGGCAAAGCAGCAGGTGTGTCGTTGGTCTGATAACCTGACCTCCATTCAGAGGAAACAGCTGTGGAAGACGGCACACGGAAAGCAAACTTTCTGCTGTTTTAGTCTCAATTGACAGTTTTCTTGAGGTTTTAGGAGGAGTTTGGGTTTGACCTTTTGGGGTCATCTGTGAGTCGAGAAAACAAATCCCAATTCTGATGCTGTTTTTGGGGTATTTTTCTGATGACGGAGAACATACATAAACTTAAAATTGCATTTATGAGTATTTCTTTATTCCAATTCTTGTGAATCGGGAGCAGACGAAAAAATGCAATTTAAAAAGGATTGTATTTGTGACATATAAGAAAAAAAAACATGCTGGGTGGACCACAACCTCCCTGTAAGCTAGTGGGATAGTGTGTAAACAGAGAGCTCTCAGCAGTGGTTCTCAGTGCTCTGCAGAAAGTATATGTCCTAGAAAAAAGATTAAAAGACCGCTGGGAACGATTTGAAAATAGATCAAAAGATGATTGGAGCGGGTCTTCAACTTCTCCATGGCCACGGACAAGACAAAACACATCCATGTTGCTAAAAAAAAACCTATTTTTCTATCATTTCTCTGTAACCAATTCATGTTTTGAAGATCAAAAAGCTCCATACTATTATGAAAAAATTTGTGTTTGACCACTTCTTAAATATTTTGTTTAGTTTGCAACGATTTGACAACAATTTGGGGCAAAGGTAGGAGATAGATGTGAGATATGAGAGAACTACTGTCTTATAAGAGGTCAGAGGAAACACTTCTGTGCTTAAGTTAGAGCATTTTGCTGAGACAAACACTGGTGGTTTTGCCAAAACATCACAGGTCATGCAGAATTTTAGCGTGAACCAAAGCTGCAAATTTAAACAGTTCTCTGAGAAAAGAACATGGCTCATCCCATTGACATGTAGTTGTGTCAAACATAATTATAAAGACATGTTTTAAGGATTGAATCATAGTCTGATGCATCATATTTTATATTAGCCTTTATTCTGTTAAATGTATTCACGTTTCCAAGAACTCAAGTGGTCTGATTACTTTCCAAAGCCTCTTTTTCTTTTCTTTTTTTTTCCATGAACACGAGCATCTGTAATTATGTGAGCAGATCACTTTCACTCAGATGGATGTTGACATTTATCCTCTTAATTAAGGGTGTAACTATTATAATTGACTTAATTAATACATTAGATCTAATCAGATCGATCCATTTGAGGCAAGTAGTTAAGCCAATCGACCACTATAAAATTTTTCAAATCATATCAACTATGAATCTGATCGTCAACCACAAGTCGAATTGTTAAAACGAATCGTTACTCCCCAACTTTTAAGACCACAGTTGTCATTTCTGCTTTGCTGGGGCTCTTTGATTCTGTGTGTACAGGGTTAGCTCATAGATTAGCTAAGGCAGTGTTTTTCAACCAGTGTGCCGCGGCACACTAGTGTGCCGTGGGAGATGGTCAAGTATGCCGTGGGGAATTGCCCTCATTAACTGATCTAAAACCATTTCCCATCTCCAGGATATCAGCTCTCTGTTCATCCAAACAGGCCCTGATAAAACACTGAGGAGTTAGGAATATAAAAGATCGTAAAATACTTTTTCTTTGCGTTTATTTTATTTTATTAAAGACATTTTGATAAGAATGACGTACCGTGATTCAGCTGCAGCTCCGGCTGTATTTTGTAAAAGTCCCGCCCCTTTAATTGTCTCCACCAATCATTCTTGAAGGCTTAATCACATGTCATCAGTCTGACCAATCAGAAGTGGTTAAAGTCTTCACTTCCTTGTCCCGATTTAGCTCGTAAAATCGCTCAGTTCTAACAAAAATACCAGCTAAAGCTCGTCTTTAGCGGTGTAGCTTTCCACAGAATCTGGTGTCAGACCGTGGAACAAGAGAACAAAACAATGAAGCTCAGAGACGCGATCTCCACCGGCCGTTTAATGCACTACATCTCCCATGATGCATTGGGTTGTGAGACTGACCGCGCACAAGATCTGTTGTTAAACGTCTTGAAACCAACAAACACACATCGAACTGTTTTAAAATCTTCTAACTTAACTTTTATTGCATCTTTTAGAAAAAAAACAGCTGCAGTTTCCAGCTTTTTCTGCAACAATTATCTCAAAAATGCATGTGAGATTGTGGAGGGACTGTAGATCAATACAGACTATGAGTTTCTCCGTTTTTTTTTGTGTGTGTTTTTTTTTTAATTTTTGGATCCTGGTGTGCCGCGGGATTTTTGTGCCGTGGCTCAGAAAAGGTTGAAAAACACTGAGCTAAGGTCTTTGGAGGTTAAAATTTGTCATGTACACGTTGCTTGTTGGTAAACGTCAGTCTGTCTTCCTGCTTGGCACAGAAGCTCAGAGTGAGATGTCTCTCAGTTTACACGATCTTTGTAGAAAAACAAGCGCAGGCTGCAGAGAGAGAGAGAGCGACGGGAAGAGGGGGAGCTTCACGTCTGCCAGGTGTCATCGTCTCTCCTTCATTTTGGTCGAGCATCAGTGATTGAACATGGAGGAGAAAGAAGACGGAGGTGAAGGAGGAGGAGGAGGAGGAGGAGGAGGAGGAGATTACCATCGCCCGGCTAAACGGCTCCGGACGGAGGAAGGCGCCGCTGTTCCCCGAGAGCTGGAAGACGGCGAGGAGGAGGATGAGGAGGAAGAGGAGGAGGGGGAGGAGAGGGAGGAGGAGGAGGACTCCGCCGGTGAGGAGGCGGTGAGGAGCGCGCGCGTTGGGGGCCGTAGCCGGAGAAGCGGCGGAAAGGTGAGCTCGGCAGCGTCAGCCCAACATGTCAGCTGTCCGCACAAAGATGGGGCGAAAAGACAGGAGCGAAGCATCACCCAGGATTTGTTGATTTATTTAGCAAAGGCTCCATCATTTATTCATGCCATCCCCGTACTGTAATGACTGCAGGATGGAGGATCATTAAGGAGGAGCGTCAGGAGAATTGGGGGCATTACATCAGTCAGGAGAGGGCAGCTCTCCTCCCTCTGGGCTCCTCTCACGGGCATTCTAGTTGTTGGAAGTGCCTCATGAGGAGGTTTCATGATGAACTCATGTCCTCACAGCAAGGGAGGCAAACACAGCCACAAACCACAGAGTTCCCATGTTGATCTCGCGATGCAAACTCACAAGCTGAGCCTTTATGAGATCAACCCACCCAAAAACCTCAAATCCTGAGCCTTAAATGCAGAAAAAGTCACTTTTTCCAGAGACCTGTTTTAGCATTAAACTCTGCAGGATTGTTGCCCGTCTTGTTTGTGCAGCAGCAGAGTTCCTGTAGAAGATCTTTATCAGACTGACTGAGCAGAAACACATCAGGAAAGACGAGTTACAAATGCAACTGCCTGACAATGATTTGAAAAATGCTTAGATCAGCAAATAGAAGGAACACTCACGAGTCACTTCTCTGTCTGGGAGGAAAAAAAACCCACACAAACTTGGAAATAGTTTGAGCGTTTCTGCTGTAAGCCAGACATTGTGTTTGTAGTTAAAAGCTGCTGGAGCTGACAGGAGATCCAAAGAAGTGTGACGCCTCACGTTTGTCTGCAGCTGAAACTAAGTGGGGGCTTTTAGACGGAGTCCCAGTTTGGCACACGTCTGTTGGTGGATCTTAAAGTCCCACTCTGATCATTTTCTGATCTTTGGTTCTTTTAGTTGTCATTTATAGCCCAAAAAAAAGACAATCATTGTCATGGAAGTAGAAATGCATTTTACCCTCTCCAGAAAAATTGCCGGGTCGCATGTTGACACAAGAACAACACTACACAACACTACTACTACACTACATTCCTGTCGCCAAACGGAGGAAACGCCGTGTCAGAATGACCTCTTCTGCTCCCAAACCCCTAAATGACTAAATAGCGCGGGTCTATACAGTGTCGTGGATTTTAAGGCGTGCTCATCACTCATTTGCTGAAGTAAAACTTAATAAATATGGACATTTTATGAACCAACTGTCTTCTGATGATTATTTATAATAATACATTTTCAAATATTTCTGTTTAGATGACAAACTGCGTGGTATTTATCTGCTAATGTCATGAGCATCGCTGCACTTTAAGTTCTTGCAGATACTTCTGGGAAATTTCCAGGAGACTGGATCTTGTAATTTTAGGCTGTGTCCGAATTCCCACAGTAACCCCTAACTACTAAAAAACTAGATAGTGCGGTACTGTAGCGCCCTGAATTTTAAAAGCAATTCGGACTCCATGCTCACTACTTTTTTTTTTTTTTTTTTTAACGGCGGATATGACATCATCAAAGTTAAAATCTAATTAATATGAGCGTTTAGCGACGACTTTTTACGAGTCCACTCTCTTCTGAAGATAAAAACGTTGATGGTTTACTTAAATAATACATTCAAATAAATTATTTTTGGCAAAACATCTTCCGACGCAATGCATTGTGGTCTAAATTCGTCGATCTCGTGAGCATCGATGCACACTGGTTTTTTGCAGAGACTTCTGGGAAATTTCCAGGGCACTTGTTTTTGGAATTGTAGATTCGGACAGAACTGGGAGCCCGTTTAGCTCGTGCTGGTTCCAGGGTTCGAATCCGGGCTGCTTCCTGTTCCCTTCTCTACCTCTGTGTGCCGGTTCCAAGCCTGGTTTGTTTGAGAGGGTTGCGTCAGGAAGGGCATCCGGCATAAAACATTGCCAAGTTGAGTCGTCCTCGGAAGTAAGGATGTTTCGCTGTGGCGATCCCTGTTGGGACTAAGCCGAAAGAGGAAGAATTCCGAAGATTCGTACATAACTACAAAATGGTGAACACACTATGTAGTGAGTAGTGATGGAATTCACACTCAACTGAACACAAAGGTGAACGCCCCGATGCTGTGCACTAAAAGTTCAGTAGGGAGGGAATTTGGAGAAAGCCGCAATCTAATCTACACAAAAAAGATGAAAGTTTCCTGAGAAAAGGGGAGATGAACCTAATAGAGAAAAATGAAGTCAGTTTCTCAAGAAATAGATTCAAAATATTTCCACATTTTGTTCTAGTCTCTCTGTGTGACTTTAAAATGTTCCTGATTTTTTATCATGTGTAAGATCTGCTAATTAAAAGCTAATATTGCACTAAAATGTGACGCCCAGAATAATCTGTCCCCATTTTAGGCTTGTATAATTAGACAAATTAGGGCGCATTAAAATACATTTATTCATGTTTTGGGGTCACAGTGAGTGGATTTGTCATCATTATAGTTTTTTTTTTTATACTCACAGTGAGCAAAAACGTTGTTTTCGAGGTTTAGAAGAAGCAAAGACACACACACACACACACACACACATACACACACACATATATATATATATAAATAAATAAAAGGGTATCTAGTCTAAAAAAAAAGTAAAAAGGGGTACAAAAAATACATATTTAGAAAATAGATAAAAAATAATAATATTATTAAAAAATTCTACAATGGAATTTAAACGCCAAATTCTAAGGAAAATATTCTGACCAACCAAGTAAATTTTATGGCCTCTAATTAGGTTAAAACACAATGTGTTTTTATTTTTGAGCTGTTGTCCATGTTCCTGGCCTGACGCATCGGCCTGGTGACAATATGGCATCTCAGTGAGGTTGAAGCAACGGCAGGAAGTGCTGGTACGCCGTCGGAGGAAAGGCCATCTGTCTGCTTTAATAGAATCCATCGTTTTCTGGCTTTAGTACTTAGGTTAGCTCAGAGTAATTACAGCAATCTGATCAGACAGAAAGCTTCAAAGACAAATGTGTTCAGCGCTGAGTGTGGGCCACGTTAACAAACAGATCCAGTAAATGGCTGTGCTATTGTCTGTTGCTCCTGAACGGATTACAGTTCCTTTTACCCTTTATCAAATTATTGGTCTCATTCGTTCTCAATCTTCTTCATCTCTGTTCCTCTATGCCTGCTTTTTGACCAGATAGAAGATTTCCTGGAACCTTAATTACTAAGCTTTTTCTCTTTTAGGGGGTTCTTTGGATTTAAGTCAAATTTATGGCTCTTCAATGCAGGGTATATGAACTTCAACGTTATTACTGATTATCTTCATGCATTAGTTGTATAAATTCATACATAACCAGAAACTAGAGAGCAAAATCCTTTAAAGAGCCCATATGATGCTTTCGTAACCCTTGTGCTATCCTAGGCACTTTACCGTTGGGAGTTGGGTCATCTAGACCCACTAGACAGTGCGCTGAATCTTTTTTTTCAATGATTTGTGATCTTCACTGGTTCAATGGATTACATGAAATTATTTTCACCTTTATCCACCTTTGTCATGGTAGGGAGAACACGTCAATGTAAGGGTGGGGTCATCTAAGATAGCACAGGGGCCTTTCAGAGTAAACTATATGCATATATATTACCTTTGGCACACTAAAGAAGGATTTGTTTTTAAAATGAAATATAAGTTATTTTCGCAGCTCATTTTCCTACTCAGGAGTATGATGACTCGATATCTAAGGCTCCGCCTTTCTCTCCTTGTGGTTGCCGCCCATTTCATGACATCATCCTAGAGCCGGCCTCGGCAGCAAGTCAGCATTTCTTTTCCAAAAATTAATCTGTATATAAAACGGAAGCGTTTAGTCGATCACCGCTAGCTCAACGGAGAAAGTGTGTGTGTGTGTTAGCCTGGGGGAGGAGCTCGCAGCACTGACTCATCCTTGAAGGGGCGGTTCCTCACTTTGTGACATCATAATATGAGAATCTGGTGTTTTCGTGGGTTGGGAGCTCAGAGCGCAGGTTTGTAAAGGAATGCTTAGAAATTAGTGAACGTATCAAAGGAATTTACTTTTCAATACACTTAAAAACTCAGAAAGTTGATTTTGCATGATACAGGCCCCTTAAACATCACATGTGCAGCATGAAGTAGCATGCTAGTGCTCATTGACTGAATATGAGACGGGAAGCTAGAACCATAGAAGGTTTACTTTTGACTCCAACCAAATGAAGTCAATTCAGCCGCCATTGTTTCGCGAAATGGATTTTGGAGCCAGATGTTGTCAGTCAGCAGTGATTGGTCTGAGTCAACACTTCTATGGCAACCACTCTTGCCAATCAGGGCTGAGCTTGTTGGAAGGCCACACCCCTGTCACTTGAAACAGGGCTGCACAAAACCTGTCACACATTTTGAACGTTGGATGTGAGACCACCTACTTTTATGGAGGCATTTGATTGGCCAGTTTGTAAATGGAATAACTTGCACTACAGAAAAAAATATCATGAAGGGATTATCAAGAACACCTTAAAAAAAGTTAGCAGAGCAAGAAGTGTTATTCTGACCAACAGAATGACTTATTAATAGCTGTTTATTTCTCTATAAAAGTCTGTGTGATGTTGGCTTCTTGGAACCAGCGAGTACTTCCTGTTTGAAACGCCAGGGGGGAGGGGTCAGTCAGTCCAGTTCTCTCTATATATACAGTCAATTCTATCGCTTCACCCTTAACTTTATTTGAGATCTTTTTTTCTGTTAGAAGCTGAAGTTTTTTTTAGCTTTGAGAAACACATATGTTGATGATGAAAATGAATTGATAAAATTAAGTAAATCTAAAAACTAATGTGATTCGATCAGTTTTTTTCTACATATTCAACTAATTTAAATGAAGACTAATGTGCTCAGTTGATCCTCATCAATGAATCAATGTTGACAACATTTTACTTGAACATGCTAAATCTGTGCAGATCTCTGTGTACATTTAAATATAACAGTAGAACGGATTACTTGAGCACCTTTAGTGTTTTTATCCGTTCCATCACTGAGGTTCTCATAGAGGAAATTCAATACAATAAAATAAGTATTTCCCCCTCAGATGAAAATTTTTGTTTCTTGAAGTCATCAGTTGTGCAGCACTGATCCAGAATAAGGAAACGTCAAAGCAAATTTAAACTAATGTTTTTTTGGGGTGTTTTTTTTTTGTAAGAGACTAACTAGACACGACCAAATTAGAGGTGAAACTGACCTCAATGCAACATCCTGTTGTTAACTGCCACATCTGCTGCCTCACATCTTTTTAAGCCCTCGTCACACTTGCCCCTATGAGTGGATATGGGCGGTATGAAAAGATGGGCAAATCTGTACGGGGCGCGCACAAAATGTCAACGCTGCGGATCGCTTGATGATCCCGTACAGAGAATTGCACAGCTTTTTCTGCAACCTGGATGCGACAGGTCGCAGCGACTTGTGGTTTGTGAAACCAGTACAGTTCCTGTTACGCCACAGTGGGGGAAGGCTTTAGTCAAAGTCTTGAAACTCACCTGTGCCTAAAGCACCTGTTGACACACTAAAACAATTTGTGACAAAATAAGCCACACATCCATAACCACGAGTTGTAAAAATTTAGTGCACCACTAAAGCAAACCATATTTTCCTGTCTCTGCAGAATAAATAGATTTTCTTTGATGATTCATATGGAGTTCAGCTAAGACTAGTTTTAAAGCAGCAGGTGTTACCAGGATGCAGACTAACTTCAAGCCCCTTTAAAGACCCAATCTCTGGAAAATAGTGTTTTTATCATGTTCTTGTGGCATTTTTTCTGATGATGGAGGACATCCATAAAGAAAATCAAGGTTAAAATTTCCTTTCTGAGTATTTCTTTATTCAAATCATGATCAATCAGGAGCGGCAAAAAAAAAAAATGCTGTTGGAAGAAGTTGTAGCTGTGACGTAGAAGCTTCAACGGCAAGCCACAAACTCCCTGCTCCGCTCCATTCTGATGCATCCACTTGAAATATTGCAGACAAATAGATCCTCGTCTGAGCTGGAATCTGGATCAAAACTGTACAGCTGCATAGCTCTGATACTGCTTACCGTATTTGTTGCACCTGTAATGTTGGCTTGAATTAGGGGTGGGGCTGTAAGATAGCGAGCGATAGTGTAAACTAAGGGAGGATGGGAAATTAGCACAAGCTTTCTCCACACCAATTTCTAATGAACTCCTGCCGCTCTGCAGAAAGTATGTCCTAGAAAAGGACGCAGGTTTTTTGATTTAGTCTAAAAACAGCAATATCATAAATAAAAGACCACTGGGAGCGCCTTTAAAGTAGATTAATAGACGATTGGTGTGAGATTGAAAGTATTTGGACACCTTGAAAACATTTCATAATATCATTTTTATTTCTAAATGAATGCAGGACGAAATTGGGCTTGCAACTTAGTTTTTTAAAGAAAACAAGTTTTGAAAAATAAAAGCGCATGTTGCCTGTTAGTAACCTTCAGAGCTTTTCCTGAATTTGTGTGCTAGAAAGATTCATGTCTGTCACATCACTGCAAAAAGAAATGACCAAATCAAAAAAAAAAAAGAACTCCTAATAAAAACAAAGAAAACTTTGATCCAGTTTTAAAGCTCAAACCCCAACACAGATGACGTCTGCACCTCCAGCATCCGGCCTGTGGATGATGGCTGCATAAATGATGCATCATTCTGTCTCATTAGTCCATTTAAAAACTCCTCATGCTCAGCTGCTGATGTAGTAAATGTTAGCAGGGAAGCATGTGACCCAGAGAGGAGCTGAGTAAGATGAACATAGCAGGGGCGATGGCAAAAGAGGAGGATGGAGCTGCAATGATGTAGATGCAGACAGGAAGGGCGGTGCGTTAGCAAACTCCCAGCTTGGGGGTTCATGCATGCAAAAAAAACCAAACAAAAAAAAAAAACAAGCAAGAAAAGAACAGGTTTGGTTTCAATGACGACAGAGAGTGCACTGCATCTCCTCTGCAATCGTGCACACGGCGCAGAAAGTTTCCAAACCCAAAAGTGGTGCTGAAATAACCATGGCAACAGCATTCCATCGCACTCGCCAACACAATCCGAGGCTCACACGTACACGGGTAACACCTTTACCCCTCGCCAACGTTCTTATGGGTCTCAGCCAACCGTCTATGGTTGCCATAGAAACTCACCCTGGCATGGGCAAAGCAGAGAGTGATTTTCGTGACTGGGAGTAAAATAAAATCTGAAAACACTTGTGTCTAATAGCCACACTGGGGCAGAACTATTTTTCTGCCCTTTAACGATAATTAGAAATACTTATGCACACAGAAATTCAGACTGAAACAAACCAAATCTACATAAAGCATCTTATGTGAGGGTAAATTAAAGGACATTACGTCCATTTCATAATTTTCCTTTTTTTTTTTTACTTTAGAACAGGGATTTGGAACCTACCGTGTCACATAACTGAGAAAAATGATGGTAAAAGGTTTAACCAGCTGTCTGCATAGTTTATCATTAGAATCAGCTTAACGCACACATTCACAACAGTTCGACAGTGTCTAGTTTCTGTTCAGAGGCAAAATACTCTTATTAATACTCATTTAATAATAATTATCTGCTGCAGTAGGAGGATATTACTGGATACAGGATGTATTTTATTTTGAAAGGAACTTGTATGTGCTACTGTCAAAATAAAACAAAATTCAATTACTTCAATTGTTGGAAATATTGAAAAAGCTACATTTTATGAATGAATGGCTTAATGATAAATCAAGTTTATTTTTAAAACAGTGAGTTGAGACTTTGCGGCTCTGGCTGTGAATAAGGAACTGGACCAAATGACTTTTAGCATTTAAGGTGGCAGAGTAATCTGAAATGTGTCAAACTCTGCATTTGTCAGAATGTTTAAAGTATTTTACGCTGGTTTGGTGTTTCATTATTGTAAGTTGGGAAAAGATGATCACTTTATGGATTTCTTCACTTGTTTTTACATCTCCACAGTTTTGATTGAACCGTCTATCACAAGTTTGCCTTTCTGTCTTTTTACTCCTTTTATTGGGCATTTTCAGCCCACTTTGATGCCATTTCTCTCATTCCTCAGGCTGTAGCTGCTTCAGTCAGTATCCTCAACTCTTTTTTTTTAAATCCAAATGATAAAGCACATTTGGATCTTTTCTGCTACAGCCTCTTATGGGACATTCAGTCATTCCTGTTGGGTTTAGTAGAGTTAAGCATTTAAATTACTTTGGTAGTAAACTAACCTTCTGTCCAACTCCAGGTAGATGAACTCAATCAGTTAGTATCTCCAGTGCATCAATGAAACCTTCACAAATGCTTACACCCCCATGTTTAGGGAAATAAAAATATAACTTTTAAACCTTTTTCTTCATCTCAAATACATTTTAGAATTGAGAAGGCATTCAAATATTTGAAAAGTCTTTCTTTGGCCCAAAGAAATTGGGTTATATTTGAAATATATAAACTTTTGTCGTGGTTTTCAATTATGGCAAACTGAGAGGGTGATCACACCAAGCTTGAAATCTGCCTGTGCTGTATTTTTATGAAGTATGATCATTTTTGAAGAAGTTGTTTTCATCAAACCCTCATAACATATTTTTCAAGCCCTGTTTTTATTATCGTGCCAAAGCAGATCCGAAATCTGTCCCACGCTAGCTGCAAAATAACCTGCAACTGCTGCAAAGGATGCAGAGCATACTTCCTGCAAAGGTCGATGTAAAGCGGTTGAACCAGCACGCTCAAGTAACTGTTACACAAAAAAACAAAAAAATAAAACAGAAAGGTATGGGTATGAAAGGAGATGGCTTTTGCTCAACCTCAGGTTTTCTTTAGCTGTCATTATGAGAAAAGTTTCCAGTTGTGAGTTGTTGTTTTTTAAAGCTGATTCTCTGCTTTCTGTCCACCTCTGCATTTTAGACATTATAAAAAACCTCATTGCTTGTTTCATCATCATTATAGTTAAACGTTTTAAGTATCCTCTCCAACGAGGGTTGTGTATCTTTCCCTCTCCCATGATTCAATAGGCATCTCAATACAGCAAAAATTCAAATAACTTTGTGGCAATACGATGAATTCTATCTAGTTATTTATGATATAATTGGCATTAAAAACAGTACATGTATTTAAGCAACAAAAACAAAAAGGCTAACATAGCAGCTTTAAACATTAAAAAATTAACATTTTGGGTCTTTTAGGCTGATTTGCAGTTAAATAAAAGTATTTCATTTTAATTTCTTCAGGTGATGTTTGCAGTGCTTTGTAAAAAAAAAAAATCATGTTTAGTGAACACTCAGCTCTCACCCTCAGCTAATTGGAATTGACCTGACTTGGTAGAAACCAGCTTGGGATTGGACGTCTTTTTGTTTGGAAGACATGTACAGAAAAAGGCAAAAAACCGCAGAGAGAAGAGGAAGAAAAAATGACAGTTTGTCAGAAACCACATTTTTACTTCCCGATTTGATTCTATACCTTTTTACCAACATAATATTGTCCATATCTGTGGTTTTTAATCAATACGGCGTCCTTTAAATCCTTAAAATATAACTTAACTAATATAAACTATGACACAACAAAGATAATTGAATGTTTTGTAGTTGACTTGTTTCCTACATTTGGGAAGTCTATGTCAACACCAGGACATCAGCATTGACGTAGATGAAATCATCATATTTGTCCGACTATAAGTCGCTCAGGGGTATAAATTGCAGACACCAAATTATGCACGATAAAAAAGAAGAAAAATCACATATAACTCACACTTTTTGGAGTAACATATTTGACAAAATACGGGACAAGGAAGCCACATTTCATCTTGAAAGGCAAATCATGTTAACACTTTAACACCAGAGCTTTAGCTTACCGGTACATTCAACCTTTTACGCTAGTAATGTAATCTAAAAGTCATCACTCTCAAGGCCGCTTTTCTCAGCTCAAGAATCTGCTAGAATTACATTGATGTTTGAAAAGTTGAAAAGTTCAGGTATGTCAAAAAATGTTATGTTATTTCGGTTCATTTTTTTTGTAGTTGTTGAGGTGAATAGATAAGTAAAGATGTAAATGTGTTTTATGTATTGATTGTCCTGCTGTCTGAGAACCACGATTCTAATGATGGATCTGCATTTTCCCGCTTTTGTGAATCACCAGGTCCAAAGACCATTTGAGAAAAAAAAAAGTTGCTTTTTATCAGAATAATAGCTCCCTTTCCCCCACGGTAGCTTCAACAACACGTATATATCAGTCTGTGACACTAAAGAGTTTTCACTAAAAGGAGAGAGAGCAAAAACAGAGAAACAAATACCTTGATGTAAAAAAAATGTTAGTATATAAAAAGCGTGTTAAAGAAAAACAGAAAACAGAACACAACCTTTTGTGAATTTCTTCTAAATATAAATAGGTTCTCACAAAAGGAGCAGATCATTCATCTCTGTGTCAGATTCTCCTCATGGAGCTCTTCTGCCGTGTTTGTGCTGTAGTGAGAGGTGACGCAGGCTTTACTCCTTTGCAGGACGGGGCAGAGGACAGTCACCACATCCCGCCGTCTCCGGTCGTCCACGTCCGAGGACTGTGTGATGCCGTGGTGGAGGCCGACCTGGTGGAGGCGCTTGAAAAGTTTGGCACCATCTGGTACTTATTGCTAAATTTTCCACTTTTTAGAATTGACCTAAAATCGACTTATCGTGAAATGTACGGTGGCCCTGAGGTCCCAATGAAAAATCATTCAACGCAGATCACACTGATAATCTAAAATGCAAAATGGAAAGGAACACGTGTCCTTTTTAATATTTTTGTTACGTTTTTTAAAAAAAAAAAAGGATTTTTGCTTTGCTTTTTGAATTGCCTTTGTGGTCTTTAATATGTTTTTCTGCATTGACTGATGCGTTGGTGTGATTTGCGCTTCAGGGCAGCCGTAGAAAATGGTTTTTGTGACATCACTTTTTAAACGTTGTTCAGTCACAACTGACGAAAAAATCTTCAATCTCATCGCACAAGAAAAGTAAAGCATGTCTGTGGTGTGAAGGGTAAGGGGGTTGGGCTTTTGTTTTTTTGGTTTAGTTTGGTTTTTTGGTTTTTTTTCTTTTTAAATTTGCAGTTGTAGATCTTAGAATTTGATAAACTGCAGTAGTTAAGTGTCAGATTGTGAAGCGCCTGTCTTGTTTTTGTCCACTGTAGTGACCTCATTCTGAAACTCGCCCCGCAGCAGCTTCCTGTTTCACGTGAAGCTTTCATGCTTGTTATTGCCTTTGGGTCTCCTGTAACGTCCCATGCAGACTGTGGTCAAACTTCCACAGACGCTCTCTGACTCAGAAGCTTCTTCAAACAGTCTCGCAGAGCTGAAAAGTTTTTCTGCAAATAAAATCTCATTTTATTTTGCAGAAAAGTTTATGTTAAGTCTGTGTGTCTGTGAAATAATAGCGTCAAAAAGTTGCTGCAACATGTGTGTAAATGTTGCCTGACCGTGAGTCACGGAGAGAACAGGAAAGAGAATCTGTTTGAGTAAGAGCATGTAGAAACAGAATAAAAAAACAGAAACAGATGAGTTTTTCAAAGCTGTCAACAGATATAGATCTAGTTATTACCCTTCTTTACAAATTCTGCAAGATATTTATGTCTTTCGAGACCTAAAAACAGCCACCATGCACAGTGTGAGCAATTTCCATTGCAGACAACTGATAAAACCCCCAAAACATAAACTTTAATCTTTGTGTTTTTGCAAGTTCTAAATTAATAACACAGTACTTCAAATGGAAAATGCATAGCTTCGTGGGCTTTTAAGCTTGGGTTTAATCGTCAGCTTTCAGATTCTGATCATTTGTGAATGCACACCCTTTAAAGAATGAAAAACAGAATAAAAATGAAAACCAGTGACACATCGGCCCGCATTTCCTTCCTGACCGGTTTTTACCATTCTCAACATGTGTGTGATCAGTACTAAAGATGACACCAGAGTAGTCGCAGAGGCGGTTTGGCCAACACCATGAATACCTTTTTGGTTGAGGTCACTGCTCTTTATCTGCCTAAATTCACACGAGGCAAGTTTTTATCAAGACCAACCGGAAACTGTCGTTCAGCAGCGGCCCCGTCTGCCCCTGCGCTTAATTCTGCTCAAATTATGTCTGTATGTGAATGTTTGCTTGAGTTTTACAAAGATTTAAGTTTGGAATGGAGTAGTGGTGCAGCTTGTTTTTTAGTTCTCAGGAAGTCTGAAGTGAAAATACAGGTGAGGACGTAACGCGAGACTCTCTTCCTCTTTCAGGTTGTACTTTTCTGTAAGCAGGGAGTCACGTTGTGAAATTCAAATGGTGTTCACGAAGAACTGGAGGAATTTGTTGGAACTTCTTTTTTTGGTCAATGCAGGGAAATAGCAGAACTACACGACAGCTGGAGCGCTCTGACATCTGCTCAAGTTAGAGGCGGCGTGTGCACCAAACTGAGCCACGCTGCTGTCTGTGAGCTGGCTTCTTCAGTCTGTCAGATCAGGAGTACATGAACTTATTAGGAGTTTAGTCTTACCTATGTTTATGCTTTAACTGGTTTGCACCAACATCAGACTTCTATCAAAATAGAGTTTTTATGTTCTTATAAAAAGAAAAATTACAATTTCAAAGTCAAATTCAATGATGTATTTTGTCTTTAGCTAATCAGAATAAAGAGCCACCAAGCCCAGGGCATCTATTATATCTGTTGCTCTATAAATCTCTGCTAGACATCTTGGACAAGTCTGTTTAGTCACTTTTTTAGAGTAACACGGGCTGCTGGAGCCTATCCCAGCTACTATTGGTTACCAGTCTTGCTCACACGCTCACCTAGGGACAGTTTAGCGACACCAGTCAACCTGTGAAGCATGAAAAAAAAAGCATGAGAAAAGCCACACATGCACAAAGACAACATGCAAACTCCAGGAACCTAGCTGAGGTTTGTTGCGGGGCCTTCTCGCTGCAAAGGCGAGAGAGTGCCAACCACTACACCGCCGTGCAGCTCACATTCTTAAAACGATGTGTGTTTGTGATTTTGATTTTTTTGATTGTGATTTTTCAGACAAATAGTAATCACAAAACTCTGCATTCCAAGAAGTAGCAAACATTTCTGCTGAAATCAGCCAGGGCTTGAAAGGTCTCAGAAACTACAACCCAAAGAACCACGAAAAAATATGCTTAAAATTGTATTTCTGAGTATTTCTTTTTGTGAGTCATTGTGAATGTCTAAACTACTGCTACTCTGCCGAAACTATGTCCAAGAAAATGACATGCTTTTTTTATTTTGAATAAAAATTGTATCATCATACTTGAAAAAACCTGCTGGGAACGAGCTACAATAGATCAAAGAGAATCGGACTTTAAACACACAAAGTTTCCCTCAAATAGTAATATAAACTGGGCGCGGCAACCTCTGCTAAATTTGGACGTGTGTTTGGAAATGGTTTATTTCAAGCAATTAAAACAAAAGGAATAAAAAAAAAAAACAACAGATATAGTTGTTATAAGTATACTTCAACAAACAGTCACTTTCACCGATGCACTAATACAAGTTTAAAAGACGGCATCTTAATAATCACACAAAACCACCGTCAATGTGCCTTTTTTAAATTATTCTTATTGTTATTAAATTACCTTATTTAATTAACCCTAACCTTCTGAAAGAAAAATGGCGGCTTGTTTTACTACGGGCAAGCTGTGATGGGACAGGGACATGTGGGAAAGTCGTCTGGTAGAGATCTAAACGGCGATGTGCAATAGACCGATTGAACCGATGTATCTGTGGTTATTGGTGCCGGGTTTTCTTCTGTTAATTCTCATTCCATTTTTTAAAAACTCTTCCTATAAAGATATTTTTCATTTTTATTTCCGATAGCAACTTTTCCTAAAAAACAAAGAGAAATATTGTCTAAAAGGTTTAAATCAAACTTGCGCTAGACTGAAAGTGAACAACGTTCAACTTAAAAGCGTCAGCTCCACCTGTCTGAGTAAAGCCCCGCCCCCCTCTCACCTCCTGTCTGCTGTGTTGGCAGTTACGTGATGATGATGCCGTTCAAGCGGCAGGCCCTGGTGGAGTTCGACAGCGTGGAGAGCGCAGAGCGCTGCGTGACCTGCGGCGGCCGAGAGCCGGTCTACATCGCAGACCAGCAGGCCTTCTTCAACTTCTCCACCAGCCAGAGAATCACCAGGCCCACCAATGCAGACGACCCCACCAGCAAAAACAAAGTCCTGCTGCTGTCCATCCAGAACCCGCTGTACCCCATCACAACTGTGAGTGCAGAACCAGCCCACCTCCAACTCTGCTCTTTAAAAAATCCCTTTGAATTTCTACTAAATGTGTTTGATTTTGTAATTCCAATTACATCACTTTGAAGCTTCATTTTTATCAAATCCTAGAAAGAAATTGTAGAGAAAGAATATTTTTTCAGTCCCAGATTAAGTTACAACATTAACTAGAAATCCCTTTAAGAGGAAACCAAAATGTAGAAACAATAAGTTCCATTTAAGCATTCAAAAAGGCATAAAATAAGCTCAAAAAGATGACTGTTAGATAGAATTCCTTCTAACTGAATGCTACACCCCACTAATAGATATTTGTTTGCCTGTTCTCAGCAAATGGTTTGTACTTTTGGAGGTTTTTTTTTAACCTGATGGTACAGATTAGTGACAATAAAGTAGTGAAATAAGTGGAAATGGCTCATTTCAAAACAAAATGTGAACTTGGTACAAGTTGGCCCATCTTAATAAATTCTCCTAAAATCTTCAACTAGCAGGAATTTTAAGAACACAAATCTACATTGTTGTTTCCAAAATGATGAATATGAATACCAGTCTAACTTGTCAACATTTGTTTCATTTTAAATGATATCCTTAAATAGAAAAATACATTGAAATTAAAGGGGATTTGTGAGTCTTAAATCACATTTTTGTATTGTCAAGAAGATGCAGCAAAAGGATTTTAACTTATTTTAATACAAATGTCTTTATTTATAGAGCCTAGCTCTTAATGAGACAAAAATTCTCCACTGAGTTGATTTGGAGAAAAGCTTTGAAAGGTGTAAAGCAAAGATGTTGAATGTGGTGTTTACATTTGAAAATATGTATTCCGTTATTATTTTTGTATTAAATTACTTGTTTCCAATTATAAACAATATGGTGAAAACTTAAGGATGATAACAATAATAATAAATATAACAACAATAATACAAAATATGTATAACATGGGCATGCTTTGCTTATTAAAGCCTGCCCCTAAAAACAATGTATCCATTAATTCATTGTGAAGAATAATCTGTTTTTTTTAAATAAGATTAATTTGCTGCTAAACATTTCTTAAAGCATTATTTTAATTTCATGACAGAAAATCTAACATTTTACCTTGAAAAAAGAGTCTTTTAACTTTCTTAAGATTCCATTTTTGCTGTGTGCCCTAAAAGAACGACTATATTTCATGTTAGTGAGACAGATTTGTTAGCACAGTGGAATTTCTTTTAACGATGTGGTCTCTGTGTTTCTTACAGGATGTGTTGTACACCGTCTGCAACCCGGTTGGTAACGTTCTGCGCATCGTCATCTTCAAGCGCAACGGCATCCAGGCCATGGTGGAATATCCTGACAGTTTGTCTGCATTCACATGCCGAGACATTCTGTTGATTCTACGAATGTAATGCAACAGGATGACGATGATGATGATGAGGAGGAGGAAGAGTCAGGCTGGCTGTCAGCGTCAGATCAAATTTAGACCCATCAGAGCAGACTCGCTCCTCTGTGGTTTTGTGTACTTCTTGTGTCTTTCCTCTGCTTGGTGTGTTGTGTGAGTCATCCTTAACCCGCTTGTTAACATTTGAGTCGGTGGAGGACGCTCAGAAGGCCAAGCTCGCCCTGAACGGCGCCGATATTTACTCGGGTTGCTGCACGCTGAAGATCGAATATGCTCGGGTAAGCACAAACACAAACGCACACACACATATCTATATATAGACATTCTCTAACAGATACACACTCAGGTGCACGCACACACAAGCATCCTCATTCTCATGCCCACGCACACACACCCACCCAGAGGTGCTGTGCTCTGTCGCCCCCTGCAGCCCAACAGACTGAACGTCGTCCGCAATGACAACACCAGCTGGGATTACACCAAACCCTTCCTCCTGCACCGAGGTAGGACAGCCCTCTCACGCTCTGCTCTCTCACACACACACACAGCAGGTATGCGTGCACCCTTGACTGGATAAGATTACTGGACATGGTTTACAACCAAATGAAGTCCATCCAGTCGCCATGACCCTGCCATGATGGAGCCAGACGTCGTCAGTAAGGAGTGATCGGTCAGAGTCGGTATGAGTACGCGTTTCTATGGCAACCACTTACGGCAATCAGGAGTGAGCTTGTTGGGAAGGCCACACCTGTAATTTGTCAAACATTGTGAAAACTGGACATGAAAATTGGCAATGGGTCTTTTTATTTTTATTTTAGCGCTCTCCTTTAAGAGCAACAAGGCTCTTGTTAAATTCCCAGCTGGGTCCTTTCTGTGTGGGGTTTGTATGTTCTCCCCGTGCTATCGTGGGTTTTCTGGAAACTCCTGCTTCCTCCCACAGTCCAAAAGCATGCTTCATAGGTTAATTGGTATCTTCCAAAGAAAAGTCCAAGTAAACATGTGTAAATACATTTTTGGGTTTCCGTGTTTAAAACTCTTGGGTTGCATACTTTTAAGTCCTTTTTCAGGCTCTGCGGACAAAAAGCGCGACCATTGATAATAATAATAGATTGGATTTATCTGCGCTTTTCCAGACGGTAGATGGTAGAGGCGTGGCTGCCAGTTCGCGCCTACGGTCCCTCTGACCATTACTGGGATCATTCATGCACATCCATGCTGGTAGGCATTAGCGTTAAGGGTCTTGCCCAAAGCCCCTCACTGGGTGATGCTAATTGCTCGCCACTGATATGGTAATTTTGGTAAAATTTAACATGTGTTGAAAGTTAAACTTGGTTGATCTTTGACCAGTCAGAGACTTGGATTTGGTAGTGATGTAAAGATAGAACATATGTATGGACAGAAAGTGGCATTTCATTCGTAACAGGAATGAAATGCCACTTTCATTAATGGAAGCCAGGTTGTGCCCGGCTGGAATTATATGTCACCAAGTCTTTCGGGTATCGGAATAGAGCTGTGAAAGAAAAAGCCTGAAGCAAGATTTGCAAGAATTGCACCACTATGACATATTACACTAAGTCTCTTCTAGCAGTCGATGGTGGACATGCGCTAGTATCAGGTAGTGATGTAAACACTGTGGGCTAAATGCACTTTCAAAAAACACGTTTAGCGTGTTGGTGAACAAACCCAGCGTGAACTTAGCATAAGTGTGAGGCCCCACAACAGTAGCTTGGTTGGCGCCAGCACCCTTGTGACCCCAAAGGGATTCAGATGGATGGATGGATGGATGGATGGATGGATGGGGAGGTGGGGGGGGTGGATGGATGGATGGATGGATGGGTGGATGGATGCTTCAAGCTGATAAAATAACCATCCAAGTATTGGAATCACATATTGTGAACTGTCTAAATATCACATGAAACTCTAAATAATCCCCCAAACCCTTTAGACAAGCATCACTCCTTCAGCCACTTTAACACATCCACAGCTAACAGAAGACAAAGCGTTGACTTCGGGGTGCTAATTTACTCGCATCTATTAGATTATGATACAACAGAAACGATCTGCAGAGATTCTCACCTCCCTCTGGCAGAGCTGGCAGTTTGTCTGCTTTGGCTTTAGATCAAATATCCCATCAAATCCATTCTTCCAAGTGTTTTTTTTATGTATAATTTCTTCCAGAGGAGAGTTGGACATAATTTGCTGCCTAATATAAAAGATTTTTCGTTGTTTAACTAAGTGGTTTAAAAAGTTAAACGTGTGGCTATAGCTTGTGTGTGGCTGCTAACTGTGCTAAAACTCGTTTGGGTTCATTAATTTTACAGCTGTTCTAAGAACATCGACCCAAAGTGATGACTTAGTTTTCTTTGCTCCTGTTCCTGAAATGTCCTTTGTGAGGGAACTCCCGAGGGTCAGTGAGATATTTTTGGATGATAGTTGCGGTGTGAGGTAAACTAGGTTCAGTAAGTGCTGGTTAGGGCCCGTTTACGCTCTCAGAAAGAAGACCTCTAATGTGTTCCGTGTCCATCTAAAATAGCTGTTGACACACAGTCCTGGTTGTGACAGGGCCACAGGCTGTACCCTTCCTGTCAGCTCTTATCTGCCTTCAATTTCTGCACTAATGTGTGTTACAGAGCGGGGCAAGGGAAGGCAGCGTCAAGCAATCCTAGGAGAGCATCCGTCCAATGGCTATGGTACTACTTGTCTGTCTGATTTTTTTATCTGTCTGCTTGTCTGCCCTTTCATTCCTTCATGTCTTTCTCTCTCAAATCGACCTTTTTTTTATTGGAACATGTGTTTGTGTGTCCGCAGGCCCACACTGCCCCCTGCTGACTCTGCCTACTAACAGCAGGTATAGAAGGAGCAGCGAACAGGTTCAGGACATGATCTCCTACCCACCACTCCTCCCGAAGACCTTCCCCTCCACGTCCTCTTCCTCACTTTTGGGCTCCAGCTCGGTAGCCATGGTGAGCGGCCTCCACCCCTCCAAGATGAACTGCAGCCGCATCTTCAACCTCTTCTGTCTCTATGGCAACGTTGAGAAGGTGTGTGGAGACTTATTTATTTATTTATTTATTTCTGCAACCCAACTATAACAGAGCATACATAGTCTGTGTTCGGCTTTTTAAACAAAACAACTGAACATACTTTCAAACAAAGCATTAACCCTTGTGCTATCCTAGGCACTTTGACATTGGGAGTGGGGTCATCTAGACCCACTAGACCAGGGGTGGCGAACATGCGGCTCTTGGCCAATTAGCTTTGTGGCTCTTTGCGTCTCATCATATTTTCTTTATACTTTGCCTCATTTCCTATTTTTCTCGCTCTTAAACCATGTTCAAACCATCAGAGGGTATTAAAAATAAATAATAATTAATAATAAAAGTAATTTGGCAGTGTGTGTGTGTGTGTGTTTGATTCTGCTCCCGACACATATGAGACCGCCAATCATTTGCGCGGGTTACGCCCACTATCGGAACACATAGATATAGACTGTTACCCTCATGGTCAAAATGGTGAAATTCAGAATATAAGATAAACACAGGACGTTTCTGGAAGAACGGGAAGATTCTTACTTTTACTGAACAGAATGGAAAGTCACGATGTTTATCATTATGAGCTTCTGGAAGCAGTAACATTGTTCATGGCAGAAAAGAACAAAACGGATCCCGGAGAAAATGAAAAATCCTGATTATCTGACACAAATTGTCTCCTTTATGAACAAGTTGAAGCTTTTCAAAGCGCACATTCAAAACAACAATCTGTCCCACGTTCCTTCTTTGCGGAGCTCACAGCAGAAAGCTGCAATCAAAATGAATGAAGCGCAGAACGTGACGCTGCTTGCGCAACTGCACGGAAAAGACCGCAGATCACTTTTCTCATGGATCCTTTAATGCAGAGACTGACTGATGAGATCCCTGCTGGTCACTGATGAGGCAGCGAGAGAACCGGAGATGACTGAACTGAAATCTCTGTGAAAGAAGGCCCTGTTATAATTTGAAGAACAGACATCGGTCCGTTCTGACCAACACTCACGTAAAGGAGCTGATCAGAGAGGCTACAACTGGCCTGGGGCTTAGCCCCGCCTTCAGCCCCTAAGACTCATGGGAGAAGTGGGGAATCTTCAGTGTAAAACCATCAGCCAGGTAGCTGTTAGCAGAGGGTGAGTTGCATGCCGTTTGGCTGAATGAGTGTGTATCGAAGTTACCGAGAACCAAATGTGTGCAGGAAGGAGAGGAGTAAATAATGCAGGCAGTTAAATTAAAACTCAGTAGTTGTTGGATTACTACTCCTAAATATGAACTTATTCATTGCAATGTATTAATATTTAATAAATTATTTGCTTTTGATTCAAATGTCAGTCATTCAATTTTAAATTCAAATAAACATATAAAAGCAAGATATTCTAATGAAGGTCAAAATTAATTTAAGTTGCACACAACTGAAATGTAATGTATTTAATGTGTTTATTGTGAATATGAATCACTCAAACACCAGAAGGATGCTCTGTCCAGATGTTTGTGTATTTGTTGGTGTAAGGGTCATTAAAGAGGAATGTTGAGTTACAAAGAATCACCAGTTAAATACTGTTGGATAAATGGTGAAAATATTCTGTTTTTATCATCATAAATCTGACTTCAGAGGAGTCAGTGCCTCTCCAGCATCAACCTCACCGCCAGTCACTGAGTGGTTGTGTGTGTCAGAGAGAGGCAGAGAAAGAGTGAGATGAAGAGAGAGAGTGAGTGTGTGGAGGGGGTATCTGACCTCCAGGGTAGTCTCTGTGTTAACTCTGGTTTAGCTGCATTGATGTGTGTATTGAGGGTGGACACTTTCCTTGAAATAAACATAAGTACAATACTTGCTGTTCTTTTGTAGGGAGAGGAGTGTGTTGTGGAAAGTAATACGGGTTTAATTGTGTGTTTGTGTGTGTACGTCTTGGCAGGTCAGTGTGTGGTGTGGCTCTTTGACTCTCACAGTGAAAAAATTCGGCTCTTGGTGTCAAACTTGTTCGCCACCCCTGCACTAGACAGTGCGTTGAACCTTTTTACTTCAATGATTTGTGATCTTCACTGGTGTCCATGGATTACATGAAATCCTCTCCACCTTTATCCACCTTTATCATGGTAGGGAGAACACGTCAATGGTCATCTTGACCCCATAGGATAGCACAAGGGATAAATAAAAATCCGAAATTATCAAAGAGTCTGGGGTCGGACGGCCTTATCCTGGTCCTTGAGCAGGCTGTCATCCCCTCCCTGCTGGTTACCTGGATACGATGTTTTTCAGTCCGTCCGTCTTTGGAATCTCCTGATCTGATTTATCAGCATCATGTAAGGCAGAGAGGGCCAGAAAATGTGATGAGTGGGAAAAAATTCTACTGCAAGTCGGGTTGTGCAAGATGTGCAAAGGTGAAAACATATAACCAGAAGCAACTTAACTTTGTTTTGGTGTTATATTTTTTATATTAAAAGTGTTTAGCTGGTGGCTCACGTATCATCTCCTTGTTTCAGGGATTCTTGAGATGGCCACATCTTGTTTCCTTTTATCGTTTCCCACAACAGCTCTACTCTCAGAGATTTCAGAGGATGTTTTTGGATCATTGCAGCATTTCAAACTTCAGCTGTTTGTGTTGACAGGTAAAGTTCATGAAGAGTGTCCCTGGAACAGCTTTGGTGGAGATGGGTGACGAGTACGCCGTGGACCGAGCAGTGACTCATCTCAATGGTATCAAAGTGTTTGGCAAGAAGCTCAACGTCTGGTAAGAACATCCAACCCCAGGGCTGCGTGTCACATGAGTCAGCAAAGTCCCAAATGTCTTATCATCGGATTCAAACCACATGATGCCGGTCGGGAAGTGTCTTTGGTAGAAGTTTGGGTTTTCAAGTTCTCAAGCTAAAAGAAAAAACACTGACACCGTACACAGAAAGACCAGAAAAAAAACAGAATGAAGAGTTTCTCCGTCATGCCGTTTTGCTGATGTCAAAGATCAAATCATTGCATGTTTGCAGTTAAAACGTCTTAACAAATATGCAAAGCAGATTAAACCTGACATGAGTGTGGAGTTCAGCAGAAATTTCTGATAAGACCTCAAATTTCCATTGTGTCAGTGTAACTGTTGTACATATTTGTCTAAATCTGTTTAATCTTTATTTCAATAAGGAACGATCTTAGGAATGGGAATAAAGGTTTACATGTGATACAAAAATGTGCATGACAGCCTTTTGGTGGTTAGGCTGTGGGGCGAGGGCGTCCCTATTCTGGATCATCTTGGATCATAGATGGATAAACCTCAGAGCCCAGACTCCGACGGTCCCACTCCACCACATAGTATCGGTCTTGGAGGAGAATGGGGGCGGAGGAGGGACAAAAAAACCATCTGGAATGTAGAGATAAACAGCAGTAACATTTAAAATCAGAAATATGATTGTGATTGGCTGAGAAAAGAGGGCAGGGTTTTTTAGTGAAAGCTTCATTGAGGAGAACAGAAGAACCCTTTTCTGAAGTTCCACCAAAACTTTACAAATGCTGAAGATGCAGCTTCGGATTCTCTGACTTCCAGGTTAACGTTGATACAGAGATTTAAATCAAAACAAATCTGTTTATTTGATCTCAAAGACCCGCTCCAATGAAAATGATGTTTTTCACACGTTCTTGTAGCATTTTTCTGATGATGGAGGACCTATATAACAAAGATTAAGCTTAAAATCTGGGTAATTATTTTTCTCCTATTTTTATAAAGTTTTTCTTCATTCACAATGATGTTTGGGCGGGCCACAAGCTCCCTGCTCCAGTCTTTCAGTAACGGGAAGGGGAATTGGGGCGAAGGTGCTCTGCACCAATGGTCACCCCCACAACTCAATCATGCAATTCTTATGTCGCTCTGCAGAAACTATGTCCTAGAAAACAACACAGTTTTTGCTTGTTTTTTTGGCTAAAAGGGGCATAATCATTGTTAAAAGCTCACTGGGAGAGCTCTGACAATGGATCAAAAGATGATCGGAGTGAGACTTTACATATGAATAGATACCATCAAGAGATGTTCTGCTTTTGATACGTTTGATCATTCTTAAACTGCTCATTATTTAGTCCTTTATTCAGTCTCCATATTCTGTTTAGTGGGGATTCACTTTCCCCAACATTCAGGTCAAACATCACATGGTTGAGTTTTGTTTTGTTTTGGTTTGTTTGTTTATTACAAAACGACAATTGATTGATTGATTTCTAACCACAAACTGTAGCATCCCTACTGCCTCCACTTGTTTATTTATATCTGGTCCCATTTGTTGATTGCTACACAGCCTTTTTTTATTTTGAAGGGCTCTTTCTGTATCTGCTTCCTGTTTTTGCCGATAATTTTATCTGATTATAGCTGGAAATTTAGGCCGTTTTATGGCAGATACATTATGAAAAAAAGTATCAGTTGCTTGTTATCATAAGGAAAATTCAATATTAAAAAAAAAACAACCTGTAAACTAAACTCTACTTGTTAACCTAGTCTTGGCCGGTGGTGCTCCAACATAAATGAATGCCCACTTCTGATGTTTTTGTCATTCTTATTCTGTCCTCCTCAGTGTGTCCAAACAGCAGGCTGTGATTCCCAGCCAAGTGTTTGAGCTGGCCGACTGCAGCAGCAGCTATCAGGACTTCAGTCTGACCAGAAACAATCGCTTTAGCAGCGCGCACAGCAGCAGGAACATCATCCAGCCGCCTGCCGCCGTGCTGCACTTCTACAACGGCCCACCCACTCTCACCCAGCACCAGCTGCTCAAAGTAAGCTCACACTCGCAGGACATTATTTGTTTGGTCGTTTTTGTTTCCGGAAACCAGAGTTTAGCCTGTCAAAAATGTACAATAGAAAAAAAAGAAACAGTCTTATCCATCAAATCTCTGCAGCTCTGCTCTGAACACAACGTCCCGTCCTTCATCAAGTTTAAGGTCTTTGATGCCAAACGTGAGTTCACCATCCTTCTTTGCAACACTTTCTGCAATCTTTGCTGTTTTTTCTTTGACTCTTTTGCTCTATCTTTGCAGCGAGCTCAAAGACTCTGTCTGGTCTGCTGGAGTTTGACAGTAAAACTGAAGCCATTGAAGCTTTGACTGTCCTCAATCACCACCAGATCAGGATACCCGGTGAGTAGGAACTGTAGCTGATGGGAAGGACGATACTCCACTGCATCTTTCATTTGAAAGAGAGGGGATATTTTCTTAGATTTTTAAAGATTTATAAGGATTGATAAGGATTTTTTTTGTAAGTACCCAGTAAGTCCCATAAGAAGTACCATATCAATGCCCTGTAAGTACCCAGTAAATTCCATATAAAGTACTATGCAAATACCCTGTAAGTACCCAGTAATTACACTATAAGTACCATGTAAATACCACTTAAGTACACTGTAAGTACTGTACTGTAATAAAGTGTTACCTTTTTTTTTTTATAAACTAGGGAACTGTATTTCCTGATGGTTCAACCTTTTCTTTGACCTGCAGGCATATCCAACCCCTTCACCCTGAAACTCTGTTTCTCCACATCATCCCATCTGTGACCTGGAAACAAAGATGGCAGCCTCAGATATGAAGCTTTGCAGGATGGGCTTGAAAACCAAGTTTGTTGACATAAAAAAAAAAAGTCAGAAGGACAGACGACGTTTTCCCTACGATCATTTTGAATGGATGTGCATGTTTCATGATGAGAGGGTCAGAGGAAGATGTTTATTTTAAAATAATTGCTGTAAGCTTTAGACATATATTTGTTTAGCTTTTATTTTAGATAAAAACATCTTGTTTACAGGGAATTACTTGATTACAACACAAGAAAACAGAAGGTATAGGTTTTCTTAAAAACATAGGGAAATTTAGGTATTTCCTCTGAGTAATTGCAAATTAAGAAAATTTTCTTTCTTTTTTTTTTTTAGACAAAACCAATCACAATAATTATATGTTTTGTGTCTAGACATGCAAAACACCTTACAAAACAGATTCCTTGCAATTATGTGAATATAAATAAGTAAATGTGGGTCAGAAACTGTGCATACTTCATATCATCCACACCCTCTGTTAAGATAATATTAGACTATTTATCTGCTAAAAAGTTAAACTTTTCTGATAAATCATCCCCCCGTCAGAAGTTTGATCGAAACATTTAAACAGGCAGCTGCTTTTCTCTGCCCCCGTGTTTAATGAGCAAGCAGGCACTTATGTGCAAATACTAAAAACGTGTGTTAACACAGTTCAAACTGGCTAAAGGCAACTTTTTAACTCAAACTAGCTGAAATACATGCATGAGCTCATTATGCAGTTTTGTGTTCTTGAAAAAAATCCATAGACTTTTATAGTTTGTTTTAGACAATTACAATAAACAAAATAGGAAATCAAGCTGGCTCAACGCTCCAGGGGATTAGCACATATTTTAATGTTAAACCAGGGAGAAATGGCTCATGCAGCATGACAGAATCTCTAGAAAATCCTTACGTATAAGGAATCAAATGGGCTCAAAAGCTGGAAAAATCCTGCTTTTAAACAGTCATGCAAATCAAACGCTTTCTATTTGTTCCAAAACAGAAATTCATCAAACAGAAAAAAGGCAGGTAAAGCAGAAAACTACATTTTTGTATAATTTGACAATATTTCTAAAGTGAATTTAGACATATTTTATTTTTAATTCAGAGAAAAGTTCAGAAAAACAAAAGCAGGTGGTGACAGGGATGTCTCTGCACAGATCAACCTGCATTCTTATTTTGATTAGAGATTAAAAGTTTTAGTTTCTGCTTTGCTTAATTTAAAAAGCACAGATTAAATCTTTATAAATTTAGTATTATACTCGATTTATATGCTAAAACAATACATTTTGTTTATATATGAATGACAATTATAGACATTTTTTTGTTTACAGAACCTAATTCAGTTACAGTACCTCACATTAATATTCAAACTAACCTTTTTTTTTTTTTTTTATCATCCATGTTTTGTTGATTGGATGCAGCAGTTAAAAAAACACTGGTGATTTCCTCATTTGGATTGAATTCGAACAAATAATTTATTCATATTCTGCGTGATCACACAACCAGACCTCTGCCTTCAGTGGTTTCGCCGTCAGATACGAACCCTGTAGGTACAGAAAAAAGGTCTTCACTTCACCTTTGTTTACTTTTAAAGGCGCAAAAAAACTGACAACTGAAGGGCATAATTATCTGAGAAGTGTAGACAAATAGGCAGAGCTTTTGATAAGATATTATGCGCTTTATAATTCCTCTATCAAACTAAATGTTAGGACATAGTTTAATGTAAATAGTATAACAGAGTTAACAGTAAATGCTTCCTCTAGCAGCCATCTTCACCCTTGACTTGTTTTTGTATTTTTGCTTTTTAAAAGTAAATCTAGATGTTGATCATTTGGGGTTTTGTGAGATTGTGGGTTATTTTTTTGAGTGTTAGTGTGGTGGTTAACACTGCTGCATCACAGTAAAAGAGTTCCCGGTTTGAATCCCAGCCGGGTTCTTTCTGTCTGAAGTTTACACGTTTATTCTTTGCCTGTACGGTACTAAAGCTTTTATTTTATTTCTTTTTTTTATTTTGAGTATTTAAAAATGAAAGTGTAAATTTAGCTATTTTATTGTTTATAGGCAAACTCAAGTGGCTCAGTGATTATTATATTGTGTGTTTATTTAATGAGGTTTTGAATTTATGGTGAAAGAAATGACATCGTTGAAATTCTGCTTCAGTTGTTTTGGTCAAAAAATATTTTTGTTTTCATTATAAATGCTTATATGAAATAGAAAGAGAAGACTCCATACCTCTTTTTTTTTGGTTGATAATGATATAAAAGTTTTGTGTACTAAAACCCTGGACTGCTTATCAAATATTGATTTCAGGATTGTTGTTTTTTTATGTGATTGAACTGTGACTTAAATCCCAAAACGTCTGTTCTCTCTCTTTTTTTTTTTTTTTTTTTTTAAATTTGTGGTATTATCAGTCAAACAAGAGATATTATATAGATTATTTTAGTTATTGCTTTGGGTACTTTATCATTTACTGACTTTTTTTTTTCTGAAAACAAAGAAATACTTTGCCATCAACATCTGTTATTTTGTCTTACATCAGAGCAGTTTGCAATAAGTCTTTCTTACATTCTTGTGGTAGTTCTGTTTATGTAAATCCTATTACAAATACATTTTTATGTGACAGTGGACTAGAAATTATTTCTCTTAAAAAATAATAATAATGCAGTTATTATGTCAATGTGACCCATTGGGCCCTTCTCTTCTATCTGGTGCAGTTTTAGTCAGAAAGCAAAAAAAAAAGATCATCTTATACTAGCAAGACAGAAAATAAACATGAATTCAGGAGAATCAACTCCTAAGTCATTCATGGTAAAAACCAAGTTAAACATTGTGTTATCAAGCAGGGTGGAGGGGGAGAAATGATATGGGCTTGTGAGCACTAGGCCGTGCAAATAAAAGCTACTGCTAAACTCAAAGGGGATCATTTATTAAGATAAAACGGATAAAAAAGAAAGCACTGGGTCTACAAAAGAATGTTACAATGCAAAGTCTGCAGCTCAACCTGCATCACATTTTGACAAATGTCAGTGGATGATAAAGAGGATTAATCTTCATGCATTGTAGAGAAATCATAAAAGCTTTCAGAAAATGATTGTTTCAGATATGAGACATTGTAATGGGCATCAAATACACTGCTTCTGCATTTTAGACCAATGTTTGGAAAAATTATGACAGCTTGTAAGGACCAGATGATATTTTTTGGGGAAACCTTTTATGTGCAAAATAAATGAAATATCCTTCTTTTTGACTTAACATTGTGTTAACTGACCAAGTACAATACATTTCGCTGCACTTTACAATGTTAGGGTTTGAAAAAGGAACCATGAGAGCTGGACTGAGTGATCCACTCCCCCCCTGGCATTCCAAACAGGAAGTACGCGCTGGCTCCAAGAAATAAACAGCTGTTACTCAGTCATTCTATTTGTAAGAATAACCATTCTTGCTCTGATTCCTATAAAGTTCTAAACTGGCCAGGTATGTGGCGCTTGCTAGGCCCCCACGTCCGGCTCTCAAAACAGATTTCACGTTGCTTCCAACAAGCTCACTTCTGATTGGTAAATGGTTGCCATGGAAATATTGACTCAGACCGACTAATCTCTGCTTCCTGACGATTTCTGTTTCCAACATGGTGGCGTCCATATCGCGAAAAAATGGCGACTGAAATGACTTTTTGTGGTTGGAGCTAAAAGTAAACCATTTTCCTTGGGTGATGTCACACTTACTCAGTCCAGTTGTCACATACAGTCAATGAAAGGAACCAAATGATGACCTCAGAGCAAATACTTGGTGATGATTGGGAGGAGCAGAATCGTTTATCATCTGCTTTTCTTTTGGGTGAAACATTAAAAGCAAAGGGGGAAGATAAAGTAATAGTTAAGGAGCATCTGTATTCTAGTCGTTTATTTTTTTTTATCTCTTGTGTAATATAATTTTTTTTTAAACATGCATCAACTAGTGACGCAACCTGGACACATCATCAGTGATGTTAACTGGAGTGATGGAGTGTTTCGGGTCTTTCAAAAATCGTACACTCTCACCCAGGCGACCAAGCTGGGATTAATCAGATCCCAGCTTGTGTCTAGGTAGCGCTGCCCACCCACGGTTGCCCTCTTCTAATGCACAGCCAACTTGAGGCAACTTCTGCTGGCCCTGTGACCTCCTTAATGGCCCTTCGCTTGCTGGCCCCAGTGATGCTCAGGATGTTGTATGCCCTGCAAAGCGACAGGTCTATGAACCCCCTGCATCCCATCTCAAAAGGCTCATGCCTTGCTCTCCAACCACTCCTCTACTAAGTCACCTGGCTTTACCCTCTGCCTCTTATTTGCCTCATCAATCCGGTCCTCCCAGGGGACAGTCAACTCCAGGAGAAAGATCTGTTCAGAAGATTCCAAGATGAGCAGTATATCTGACCTGCACTGATCAAATGCAGGGTCAGGCATCACAGTTACACTGACATAAAGTGAATTCAACATTTGATTATCTAGCAAGGTTTTGAGACACAGAGACGGTTTTCAAAATCCCTGTTGGTAAACCAATTATTGATGGATTTTGATCAGGCTCAATTTCTTTTTGCTTTCTTGTAAAGAGCTCGTTCACAGCTATGGTTGTCTGCAGGAGCAATATGAAATGGAAACCAAACTGTCATAGTTCAAATAAGTTATAACAACTGCTGCAATGAAGAAAAAGGTTTGTTTCCTTAGTCTGGTAAACCTGTGATAATGACGGTCTGACTCTTTTTGGAATCCCCAAATACTTCAAAACTTACCCTGCCTCAAAGAAATCTACATTTTCTTTCATTTTTGAATAGGAAAAAATTCACAGGTTGCAGGACAACATTCATACACTTTTTCCATATTTTTTAACTGACCTCCTTCATAATCTTGAAGATCAGAAACACGTCATTTCAGAAGCAGAAATAAAGAGCCAACAGACTGCCAAAGGAAAGTTTAGAAGAGAGTAGCTCCACCATTTAAGTAGATGCTACAAATAGAATTGCCTTTAAAATAAACATCTCAAGGGGAATCTTGATCAGGTTGAGCACCCTATTCCTATTTTACTGTTGCACAAATAAGTCCTGAAAGGTTATTGCTCTGTCTGAATCCGTAGAGACCAAAAGGTCCTAAAGACACAACAAAGCTGCCACGACAGGCTTCACATGCAAACAGTAAGGATTTTCAGCAGCTGTTCCTGTTTTCCTCCAAAGTGCTTCTGCAGAAACCAAACAATCTACTTTTGGCTGCAAAAGAAGCTGAAAATCTGGTCTACTTCTTTAAAAATATTTTGTTTCCATCCATTTTCTGAACTTCCTGAATCCCCTTTGAGGACCAAGCCTGTCCCAGCCTCACACCCTGGACAGAACAGCAGCCCACAGAAGCAAATTGTGCAGAAATACAACATGTTTTTGTCAAAAGAAAACAATTATTTTATTTATTAATGTGTATTTATTTAAAGAAGTATTTTCCTAAAAAGAAAAAAAAGAGTTTGAATGTTTACTCAAATGAATTCGAATAAACATTCGTGTCCAGTGAACATGTGGCATAGCTGAAAAGAAATTAATGTCCAAAACACTTCGTTTGAAAAATTAAAATACCTGAACAAACATGATAGCTGCAAGAAAAACGGATGGACGACACTACTAAAAAAAAAAAAAAAAAAAAAAAGATTACAAGAGAAAAAAAATTTTTACAAAATCGTCATTTGGTGCTGCTGTACACATGTTAAACCTGTAGGTGGCAGCATACTGTAAAGAGTGGACCTCATCAGAACCGTTGCTGTTTGTTTTTGACATCGTCACTTCCGCTAAAGATAAAGTATGGCGGCAGATTTGTTTGCGTAAACTGAAATAGGGTGAAATCGCCTTCAAATGTGTGTGTTTTGTTTGTTTGTTTGTTTAGCAATAAAGTGAACATAACAAAGGAAATATGTCTTGTGAATTATTTTGAAGCAAAGATAATTGTAAGATGTTTGTGGTAAAAACAGAGAACTGTTGTAATAAGAACAATTCTTATGCTGTAACACATCTTTGTATAACTTAGAGAATCCCATTATCTGTCTCATGTAGAAGACTGTCTCTTATATCCAGATTTTGAGGACTTTTGATCCTCCTTTCTTCCTGTCTGCCGTCAGGCGGCTTTCTCTGGTTACTGCATGTGAGTCTTGCTGATTCATGGCCCGGTCATTCTCAGCTCAGTTTGGTTTCAGTTGATGTTTTAATTGTTTAAAAACAAATATTTATAAGTTATAGTTCATTTTAGTTAATGTCCATTACCTCTTTGTGAGGGCAACAAATTAGGCTTTTAGTCTCCAAAATGCACATTCTATTAAATACCTATTCCTTTGAAAATGATGTTTTTTTGGTGTTTTTAACAGATGGAGTAAAGTCTCAGTGATCAGAAATGCACACAACCTGTTTCACAAATACACACACTCTGATTCACAACTGTAATTTTATGCAAACGTGCTACATAAATTTGGAAATGCACACGTTTTTCTGCCATAAAGAAATATTCCATTTCGGAGTATTTTTTATTTAAATCATTCTGAGTAAGGAGCAGATGAGAAATGCAGTTTGCAAGAGATCCTAGATGCTTAGAGATTTGAGTTGTAGAAAAGGGATCTGCTAGCTACCACAGTAAGTTTGAGGCTAAGGAAGTGGATAACCCCAGCTTTCGGTTCTAAAAATGGATGTATGTTTCAGGGTATGTCAAGTTGCCATAGCAACTCATGCTCTGAACATAACCTGGTCTGGAGCAGGTTTAGTTGAAGGTTAGTTTGTTTTCAGGGAGGTGAAGCAGCATGACAAGTCCATTTGAAGATGATTTAGTGGATGAAGAAGCTCAGATAATACTTCTTCCACCATGAGAGGGTGATAAGACCACATATGGATGTTGGAAAGATTAAGTTTTTCACATTGATCTAACTTAGTTATTTGGCTGTTAGTTGAAAAAAAGATAAATCAAAACTAACGGGTTTGTTAAAAGATAAATTGTTAAAAGAAATTGAAATTAAAATTAAAATTAAAATTGAAATTAAAAGAAATTGTTGAAAGATAAATCATTTTTTAGTTCAGTCAGCTTAAAAATAACACAAAGTTATCAGACAGTTATTTTACTTTCATTCAAATAAATTAATTTAGGTGTAACTTTGGTGCTGCTGTTAGATCTGCACCGCAAGGGATTGTGGGATATCATTCCCTTTGCCTGTCTGGACGGATTTGGGTTTAAGTGTGGGTTTTTGACCAAATGTGTTTAGTTGTTTAGATGTTTTACTGTGTTTTGCCGAGTTATTTTGAATTTTCTACACCATGAGTGAGAGGGAGGGAGAGGAGGATGAGTTCATTTAGCACCCCTTCTATTTATTAGGTGAATTTTCCAGTCAGAGAAATGACATCATGTCTCAACGATCATTTGCTCTTGCTTTATTCATTTTGTTGTTATAAAAATGAGTGTATCTGCAGGCTCAAACTTAGGAATATGAAGCTCAAGAAGTACAATACATTAAGATGGAAAAACTTTAACTGAATTGGAGTAATATTACATTTAGTTAGATAAATATGTAAATTTGAGTTGTAAAAAAAATATTGAGTTGGATAGACGTAAGAAATTAGGTTGAATAAATTTAACTCAATTACTTTTTACCAACTGAATTAATTCATTTAAGTTGGATAAGTCATATATTGGTAACTCCGGAAATCGGCGATCCATTAAGAATGTCTTTATGTACTTGCCTTGCACGTGCATTAACCTAGGGTTACCAAGTCGAGCGTAATTACGCCAACTCATTTTTGGTCTTTTGGAACCGACAAACCCAGAGTAAGCAAGTTCAGGCGGATTTCAGCCAGAGTTCAGGGTTAAAGTCAGGGAACTTTAAACATGCTTTCTGCAATACCCCCCAGACCTGGCTGGTAGAGAAAAAAAGATAGCGCTGTACTTCAGTTAGATGGAGTCTGAGATTTTAATGACGGCATATGAAGATTATACGCCCATCAACAAAGTAATACGGCTGCATCATCAGCAAAATAAAGATGTTCTGCTTGGAGAAAAATAACGGACAAAGTAAACCCACGAGTTTCTGATCTTGTTTCTATTTTCATTGTGACGCATATATATGTATAAATTATCCAACTTAAATGAATTAATTCAATCGGTAACAACTCAATAAAATAATAAAAATTGTTTATCTTAACTGAAGCAAATAATTAAGTTAGATCAATGTGAAAAAGTTTATCTTTAAACATCTATACGTCGTCTTATCACCCTCTCATGGTGGAAAATATATTATCTGAGTTTCTTCATCCACTAAATTATCTTTAAATGGACTTGTCATGCTGCTTCACCTCTCTGAAAACAAACTAACCTTCAACTAAACCTGCTCCAGACCAGGTTATGTTAAGAGCATGAGTTACCATGGCAACTTGACATACCCTGAAACATACTTCCGTTTTTAGAACCGAAAGTTGGGGTTATCAACTTCCTTAGCCTCAAACTTACCATGGTAACTTACATAACCTGCTTTCTGGAATACCCCCCTGCTCCATTCTTATGCAGCCACTTGTAAACAACTAGATCTATGTACTTCTTTTTTTCCTCGTCTGAGCTGGAATCTGGCTCAAAGCTGGAAAGCTCCATTATTGTTAACCAACTTTGTTGAACTTTGTGGAAAATATAATTAAAAGTACATCAATGTTTTATGTGTTGGTCAAGCAAACATACTACATGTGTATGTGACCACTTTGGAAATTTTCGAGACAACGGTCAACAGTAGATGAAGAGGAAGTGAAGGATGTGGTTAAGAGCACTTGTGGGCCCACCTGCATGGCCTGTAAAAAAACAACTCTTTATGTGGTGTGAACAAATGTCAAAAGTGTGAACAAATGTAAAAAAACAACTCCTTATATGGTATAGACAAATGTAAGGAGCTGAATGTGTAGGAAGTAGATCATGAAGTGTGAAACAGGATACCAGTGTTCAATAAAAATACCCTGCAGAAGGAAGAAGACAGAATTGACGCAGACTGTGAGGAGAAGTTGTGAGCAGCTGTGTTGAACTCTCCCTCTGTAGAGGCCAACCAGAGTTTCAGAGTGTCAAGTCTCATTATTAGAACCTTTAACTACACCAGTGTTTTTCAACCTTTTTTGAGCCACGGCACACTTTAACCTTGACAAAAATCCCGCGGCACACCAGCATCCAAAAAAAAAGCAGAAATTCATGGTCTGTATTGATCGACAGCCCCCCCCCCAACAGGGTATGTTGATAACATTTGAGTGTGTGTGTGGACAGGCCCCGCCCCTTCTAGATTTGTATAACATCTAAACGTCACCGTAATGATAAGCATCCAGCAACTTGTTGTTTTATGCTGTTTCATGGTTTTACACCCCCCCCCCCCCCCCCATAATCACCTTCCTATCACCCCCTCTCTCTAACATCCCTCTCTCTTCTTCCCTCCTTTCCTTCTCCGTCCGGTCCAACACAAAAGATTTTCAAACACGATTAAAATGAATCAAGTTTGGCCTCGATTCCAAAAGGGGTTTATTCAGACATACGTCTGGTTTGTCAGAAGACTCATAACCTCTGTTGTTAAAGTAAAATATGTCCAACACAAGAGGCCTTCAGCTCTTATCTGTTTGTTTATTGCAGTAAAATATGTTTTTATTTATGTTGCATGTTTACTTTTTTTTTTTTTCATTTTAGATGGGTAGTTCGGCGGCCGAGAACCACCATTGCAGCAAAAAAAAAAAAAGCAGCTGCAAACAAAAAAGGCAACCGTATGCCCCCTTAAAAGTACACACTTCAAGCTTCCGGCATGTCCAATAACAATAGACAAAGAGGACAGACTACTGGAGATTAGAGATACGTAGATCATTAATGGAAGAAAACATTGAAGAAACAAATTAAATCTGTTTTATTTTAAAATCTTTCAAAACAAACAAGTCCACTTGGGAAATCTGAGAAATCTTGGCAGTTTAACAATTCCTCACAGTCTGACTTTTCATTAGATCTTTTAGAAACTCGCATGTCTTTACAATGCGACCTTGTGCCTTCATGATATGACATTTTAGGTACATATTTTTGCCACAGCTCGACATGCAAATCTTTATTCACTTCAGCTTAAATGAATTGTGGTTATCTTGAGTTTTGTTTGCTGCCATATCTTTTAGCTTTTGGTAAATTCCCTGTACTGGTTCTCTTTTTTATCTGTTACAAGGAAGATCAGTGCAAAGTCAAAATAAAATTATCGTAGTAAAGCTGATGTGTGTTCTCATCAGTTTTTGTGTTATGAAAAACAGAGTTCAAGTGTCTGAAACTACAAGGTTTTATCTTGTAAAATAAAGCAATTTCACCTCATAGCATATTAATATTTCAGGATAATTTGTTCCTGCTTTTTTCTATATTTAGCTAACAATCCTCTGCACTGCCATCTGATACATTTTCCAAATGTTTATGACAAAAAGTCCCAAAAGTTTAAGATAGAGGCATCTAATTTCCCTTAATTTCTAAAAGGCTTAGATTATTTATAATGACTTATCAATAGAAAAACAGATAATTGGTCCAGTTTCTTTAAACTCCATTCTTACTCTTGCCACAGCCTTAATGACTAAGAGCCAGACTAGAGTCTTATGACAATTTGTGAATCAGCTATAAAAATATATATATATATATATATCAACTATAACTTGAATATGTGTGATTTTTTTTTCTCCTTTAAAAAATGTGTAAACAACCAGTTTGTGGGCTTACAAAATAATAAACAAGAAGAAATCCTTATATCATAAAATTTTCACATGTACAGTATTTTTAAAAAATATATTTTTGATGAAAGCCCATGGCTAGAGTTTGTTGAATACTTAAAAACTTTTCACTGACAACCATTTCTTTAAAAACATTTTAGAGTTGCATTTTGAACACGGTCTGCAGACACCACACCTACATAACACACATTACACCAGATATGCTGATGCAGTCACTAAGACAAAACAGGTTTCAGTAACTGAAAGAGGAGGTAGCAGCTGACATCGTTTTGTTTGTTCAATTACTTTTAACTGTTGGGATGGTAAACTTATGTTATCAGGCTGCAGTGCTTCACTGTAGGCAGAAAACCAGCACAGAGCCTGTCTGACTGGACTACCATCAGATACCACCCAGCTGCACTGCCAAACAGGTGTTTGTGCAGATTAGCATCTGAACTGTGGTTGATACACACAAGAAAGGAGATCGGAGCTTAAAGGTGTAGTAAACTCTTCTTCTACATCCCTGACAAGAACCGACTCTGCTGTTTCCAAAAGCACGAAAAATACTGAAGTCAACTGAAGACAAAGTCAGATTTCTCTAACACATGAGGATAATTTCTATCTACATGTTCACTGAGAGAAACCAGATGACTGCAAAGTCTTTTTCTATGAACTAGGCATATAAGCAGAACCTTTGTGGTTTTGAATTGACAAACATCCCCCATTGTTCTGAAGTTGTTTAACAACTATTAATAAAAAAATAAAGGAAAAAGGTTTGCTGTTCAGTTTTAGTTTTGAACCCTCAGCTACAGGCATGGGAGAAACACCATGTACAAGAAATGAACAAACAAAGATTCTTTTTACTTTGCGTTTACTCTTAAAAACAGGACTAGAAACTGTCCTTTCAGCACTCAGCTGTCCATTTGGACTGTCCCTCAAAACAGTTGTTTTCTTCGCTGCTTCCTCTTAGCAGCAAGTAATTATGGGTTGGGATCACTTGACCATGAAGATGCTATGTGACCATGCTCACCACATTGAAGACAATAGCATGGCTTTGGTCTGACAGTGGGGTTTCTGCTGAAGTCAGTGTACAACCCTCAGATGGGTTCAAAAACGGCTCAAAATAAATGCTAGCTAAACCCCAAAATGAGTGAAGGCTAACTCGGCTAACCCGGCTAACTCCTTAAGAGTTAGCCGGGTTTTAAGGGCCTCCACTTTCTCTGGATCAGTTTCAACAATGCCGGGACACAATACGTATCTTTTACTGACTTTTGAAACAAATTAACATTTTTCCAGAGTCAACCTTAACCAATATACCCTTACAGGCATTTCAGCCCACTTAAAGTTGCTCTCCAATCATTTTGCATGTTTTGTAAAAGTTCCCAATGGTCTTTTAATTATGATTATGCCATTTAAAGCCTTTTTTCTTTTTTAACCCTTGTTCTCCCTACCATGACAAAGGTGGATAAAAGTGAAGAGGATTTCATGTCATCCATGGACACCAGTGAAGATCACAAATCATTGAAGATAAAAAGTTCAGCGCACTGTCTGGGGGGTCTAGATGACCCAACTCCCAATGTTAAAGTGCCTAGGATAGCACAAGGGTTAAAGTGTAGTTTTTCTATGACAGTTTCTGCCGAGCAGCAGGAGTTTATTTGAAATTTCCCTCCAATTGTGGGTGGGACCTTTGGCGTGGGGTGAGCCTGTACTCATTTCCCATCATCCTTTTGTTTACACTCTCTCCTTCTAGCTTACAGACCCTCACAACACCAACCTAACATTAGTGGTGTAAAAAAATGACAAGCATTATCGGAGCTGTTCAGTTTTCCAGCTCAGACGAGGAAATCAACGACGTACGTGGATCTGTTCGTCTACAAGTGGATGCATCAGAATGGAGCAGAGCAGGGAGCTTGTGGCCCTACATACTATCCCCATGCAGCTTTAGACCTCTAGCAGCCTACCGGCAACTAATCATTATTGTTATTTAATTTAATTCAATTATGTTAACAATATGTTAAATATTCTCTGATTACTAGCTAGTCTGGCAATAAACTTGTCCAAAGAGGAATGTTTTAAGCCTAACTTTGAATGTAGAAATTCTGTTCCGGCCTCTCTTCCATGAGCTGGGAGCTTATTCCATAAAAACAGGGGCTTGGTGGCCAAACGCTCTACCTCCCACTGTACCTTTAGAAAGAACACCAAATATGACACCATCCGTTTTAAAACCCAATTACATGAACATTTTAGGAAGACTATTTATGAAACCACTTTGTTCTAATAAGCTTGGATAATTTGTAAAATAATTAATTTAAATATTTTTTTGCCATTTAAATGCATTTCAATGCAGTCTATATTCACTACCTTTTGCAAAAAGTAGTCTATTTAAATGTACAAGGAAGCACACTTGAAGTTTACTTTTTTGGTATTATCTATATTTTGTAAACTTCAAATTTTAATCTGAGGAAGTATTCAGTACTTCCTACATAACATGTACATTGTCTAGAGCAGGGGGCTGCTATAGATCATTGGTAGCAACCTTTGGACCACTTTCTTACTCACCAAAACTCACCGAGAGCCACAAAGTCCCAGAAAAATACACTTTATCTATTTTTTGGGGCCATTAACCAACCATTTGCATTAAGTGGCTTTTAAATATTACAATAATTGAATTAAAACACTGCTATATTGTTCTTTTGTTAATCATTTTAACTTCCTTTACCTTGGCAGCAGCACATTTGAGTTCCTTTCTAAATAAAGTACACCCTGTGTCAAATAGGATCCTCCTGCTGAATTAAAACTGTAAGAGAGCAAAGTCAAACATCACAAACATGAATTTTGCTATCAATTATAAATATGATAACACTCGTGTAGAATTCACATTTTAAAAACATTATGAACATAATACAAAATGTATGTGAAGAAACAATAGTAAACCACTCTGAAAGTACTGTCAATCTTTTCAGTTATCTTTAATGCTAAAAATCGAAACATAAATAAAAACTGAGCTAAATGAATCACGGCAAAATAACCAACATTACAAACCTATTTTTAAATTCACACTCTGTGCATTTGTCTTTAAATCCAACAAGCCACAATGGAGGGATAAAAAAGCAGCACATGGCTCCACGTTGCATGGTCTAAAGTCTACTTGCTATACTTATACGTATACTCTTGTGTACTAAATTAAAATAACCTTCAAGTATATCAAGGGCTTCGTACAGAGCTGATGAACACTCGTTTTTCATACTTTTGAGAAATTTCTAGCAAAGAGCACTGGATTTGGGAATTGTATATTTCAACACCCTAAAAGACTGGGAATAGAATAGAATAGAATATCTTTATTTCTATAGCACTTTTCTCAGAGCAAGTCACAAAGTGCTTTACAAAGAGCATAAAATCATATCAACACACAAAAAAGTAATAAAATACAATGATAATAATAGTAAAACAAAACACAGTAAAACGTGGTAAAACTAGGACTAAATCAACTAAAAGCTCTCCTAAATAAAAACGTCTTGATCTGAGATTTAAAACACTCAACGGAATCGATCTGACGCAACGACAATGGGAGGGAGTTCCAAAGACGAGGAGCAACAGCTTGAAATGACAAATCTCCTCTGGTCTTAAAGCGGGTTTTTGGATTGCTTAAAAGATTCTGGTTGGAAGACCTCAATGATCGGGCCGAAGAGTATGGGGTTAAAAGGTCAGATAAGTATGTCGGAGCTTGACCATGCAAGGCTCTAAAAACTAAAAGTAGAATTTTAAAATCAATTCGAAATTTGACAGGTAACCAAAGTAAAGCAGACAAGAGAGGAGTGATGTGTGTCCGACAAGCTGAGGACGGTTTAGGGAACGTTTGTTAAAACAGGTAAAATAGTTGCAGTAATCTAAACGAGAGGAAGTAAAAGCATGGATAAATGTTTCCAGGTCTGATTGAGACAAGATACATTTAATTTTGCCATGTTTCTCAGATGATAAAAACATTTTTTCACCATCTGTTTTGAGTGACCTTCCAGGGACATAGACCTGTCAAACAACACCCCAAGATTTCTGAGGCTTGACTGGACAGAAGAGCTCAGACACCCAAGGTGTTGTCCGATGGACGGGATTTTATGTATAAACCCTATACACTGTAATAAAAAGCATTTAGGGAGTAAATTCAGGCGCAGCCCTAATATATTAGAATAAATTTGTCACTGCAAGCTGCTACATTGTTCATGAATGCAATGATCTTGTCCTACATGACATACTGTCTCACTACCAGGTCGCAGGCGAACAAATCAGCATTAAAACCTCTGGAATCACTTCACAAACAAACTATCAAAATACTGGATAAAAAAACCATTAAGACATCATCACTGTGACATTTTTAAAAACGCAAACTGTTAAGCTGGGAGAACATCATTAAGTATACAAAACTATGCCTGTTTTACAAAATCATCAATGGACTGTCATCCCCTCCACTCAGTCAGTTTGTAAAAATAAGATCATTCTCCCAAAAAGTAAGAAGAGGGTCGGTTCGTCTTCAGTGCCTTCAGCCAGAGCGCCTTCTCCGTAACACCAGCACAAGAGTGGAACTCTGTTCCTCGCGTTATTAGAGTCCTCACCACATGCACTCTGTTTAAAAAGCACCTAAAAACTGGTTCATATCACAGCAAACATGTCTACATTGAACTGTATTAATGCCTGCCCCTCCTTGTCTGCTCTGTCACCTTTGGGTCTTTTATATTTTGTTTCTCACTATGTGCATGTTGTATGCATTTTAAATGATTGTTCATTGTACATGTATATTTTCTATTAATGTATTTAATTGATGCTTTGAGGTTTTTAGGTTGACGATTTTAACACCTGTCTGGGGACTTCAGATGAAAAATAGCCTTGGGGCTAATTCTAGTGCATTGCAGCCGTGCTTTTAATGTACACTGTCCCTGTTAAATAAATGAATGAATAAATAAAATAAATACATTTATTATAGATTTAAGGTTCAAGTCAACTCAAATCTTATATAATTTTGCCACCACTTTTTTCATTAATTTTGTAAATATGCTGCAAAGCATAGTGACACAGTTTATCTTTATTACTATTATTATTGGTATTATTATTATTACTATTATTATTATTATTAATTTATAAGGATTCTTCTGCACATAAAGCATATTTTGAGCTGTTTCTACCACTTCCCGGTATAGGACATTTCTGTTTGTTCTTTTAGGTGCCCTAACCTTTATTCTCACTACTCAACTGTAGTTAAAAAGTTGAACTAAAATGAGCTTCATCAATGCAGTGCATGTCTTTTGTGTGTGTGTGTGTGTGTGTGTGTGTTTGTGTTTTTTTTTTAAAGATGCCATTGTTTTAGTCGAAAACCATGCCCAGGGGCGGGGCTTCACCTGGGCTTTTAAAGTCACGTGGCACGTGTCTGAGTCTGGTGACGTCATAGGGGGCTGCGTGCTGGCTGCCAGCAGCGGGTGAGGAAAGATGGCTGCAGAGGAGAGCAGGTTGAAGCAGCGGCATCACAAAAGCAGCGTCTTCAGAGGAGGTACTTCAGCTTTTATCTTGACCGGGTGATTTTTTTTTCTTTTTCGACGTCGCGTTTAGCATTCCAGTTCTTTGTGGTTTACATTGTAGTAAAATTATTTCTGGATTTAGACGGTACCCTGTAACACTCCGCCTCGCCATCGTTTTGCTACGAAGCGGGTCAGAAGCCGAATTGTTAAAAATGTAAATGAAAACTGCTCTAAAAAAAAAGCGGTGACAGTTTACGTGCCCTCCACGCGAACTTGCATTGTGCGTTGGGTATCGGTTTCCCAATTTCCTATTTTTTATTTTTTTTATGTTCCTTGACTTGTGACTCCAGCTGTCCACACATCATCATGCAGCTGAATGTTTGTTGTTAGCGATTTAGCTAACATGGCTAACAGCCTAATCAAGGAAATTCCTCCCTAATGAAATGACATGTGAGTATCTGCTGTGACAATACACTGCTATTGAATTGTTCTCGCATATACATGTCCATTGTGATTTAAAACAAATGGGAAACAAAAATTGCACGTCGGTACAGAATTGTTTTGTATTCACCGAATCCGTTGCTTAAATTTCATGCTTCAATTTTGTTAGCTTGATTTTTTTTTTGTAAACTTTATTTAAAAGCATTTTAGCTTGTCTTAGATGTGTCTTGTTGAGTTATTTTGTTTCTAAATTTGCCTCCTTAAACGTTCAAAACGTTTTTAAAACTATTTCTTTAGACCTAAAATGAAGTTTTCTGAATATGTATGCTTTGAGTTCATGATTTGGATGTAGGCATGTGTCCTGCTAGATGTAAACCAGTACTTAACCACATATTCAATTCAATTCAGTTTTATTTGTGTAGCCCAAAATCACAACAACAGTCGTCTCGATGGGCTTTGAAGTGAAACATGAACTCAAAAGGATCATGAATACAAAGAGTCAATAGGAAAATACTAAAATGAACTAACAAGCTATACTGGCATCCCTGCCCTTAGGCCCCCCTTCGCGGTAAGGAAAAACTCCTAAAAAACTGGATTCGGAAAAAAATGAAGAAACTTCAGGGGTGCCCACATATCTGTTTATGTGGTGGAAAGTTTAGTAATACTTGTAGACTAGAACATAGAAAATCTGCAAGTGGCCTAAATATCTTTTTCCCCTAGGAAACATGACACAGAAGTAATGTGGATTTGAATATTAAAAACCTTTTCAAACTAGTTTTCTGAATCAGAATACCTTTATTGTGGTTGTACAGTTACGACAACATTTAGCAGCAACTCACTTGTGCGAGACTGCTAACAAAGATATGCTTAAGAAAAAAGTAAGTGCATTTAGGACTGAGACCGCTCCGGGGTAGATGCTGTGTTTTAGTCTTTTTATTCTTGTCCGTAATGACTTGTATCGCATCGGGGAGGGCAACAGGTCGAAGGGCATTTGATATTTCACCTCTGTTTTGGCGCCGGTCCAAAAATGTTCTGATTGATTTAGCCACAACAATTGCCCACCACAACACTGCTTGTGCCTTTAGACACACCACCATATCTGTAGTGGGACATTGAGATAGCTGCTTTTGGGTTTCAACGGGGTCAGTTAGGGGTTTAAACTCACAAACCTTTTTTTTCAGGAGTTTAACTCATTCATATGACTCCTCCGTCCTCTGCCAACAAACGACTACACAACGTGGCACAAGATCACTAGCTAAACTCCTTGACTCAGTCGTTATCAGTGTTATGAGCTGTTCAACTTTACACTTGCACCTGAAATTCAAACAAAGTCCTACAGACTAACCTCTTTTAAAGCTTCCAGTGCACACAAAGGACAAGCAAACAAACAACAGCAAAGTGTTCAAAGTATATTTAAAGTCATCCTGATTAAAGAGTTTCTGCATTTTCTCCTTGATATGTTATGACCAAGACAAGTGTTAAGTATGTCAGTTGTGTTTGTTTTATGCAGCCTTTGTAAGTTTCTGTGGACAAAGATTTGCTAGAAGTGAATTTGACTCTATCCACCAGAGAACGTCATCAGTGTATTTAAATGTATTTAAGAGTCATTTATGACAGCTTTAATTTGTAAGGAGAGAATAACTAAAGCATCAGTACTTCTACACTTTGTACACTGTAAGAATTCATTCATTGTATCCCAAAAGTCTCACAACTCAGTTCAACTGTGCGATTGCTAATGAGTCTTAGTTGTGTGATATATTTGTATAAACTAGATTAGGGAGAGAACATCGAGGGGTATTAAAAAAGAGGGGAAAAATCAGTATGGTGCAGATGAGGAATTATGGGAAATTGAGTCTTGGAATTGTGTCTTTCGCGTTTTACCTCCACGGATGGCAGATGAGATGATGTAGAAGCTTTACTCAGTGCTAAAGTTTTGAGTTAGTTATGCATTCCAATGTTTTTCAGTAGACAGTAATGTAGTATTTAAAGAGAGCCATTCATGTATCCTTCTGTTTAATTACATTTTTTTTTTATTTGATTTTGTCAATCCTAATTCAGTTTAAAATAAAAAAAACATAGCAATTAATGTAAAAGTAACTATAAATATTGAAATTGGTTATTGGTTTTTTTGTTGTTTTTTTTGGTTTCCTTTTTTACGCTGCGTTCTAGTGTTGCTTATTTTCTGTAAGTGATGCATTTGCTATGCACAGAACAGTGGATAAATGCATTTTCTGGATCATTGGTTGCTGTAAGGGCTCCAGTCACTGTCCTGGAGCAGTCCATTACAGTCTCTACATGCACTCATGCATTTTTAACATTTTTCCCAGTGATGACGTACGATTGTGTCTCTCAGTGGCACAGTTTGTTGTACTGATGCAGGTCATCCTCTTCTTCATCACATGCTTGTATGAGGATGTCGCCTCCTGTGAGGCTGCATGCTGCTCACTCTTTCTGCCAGAAAGATCTCACTAAAATGAAAAAAAAAAAACTGACACTATTTTGTGTTCTTGGCATTTTAAAATGTCCACATTTTGTTTTTGGAAACTGTTTCACAACACTTCAATTTGAGTTGCTGTTATAATTAGTATCTTTCCGGAGTGTTTTTTCCCTCCAAAACTGTTAGCCATTTTATGACACAATAAATAAATGAAAAAATGTAACTGTCTTAATATTTCTAATATTCTATTTCTGGAAAGTAGACTTTACACGCAGGAGTGTAGCAACCTACTTTTAAAATGTGCCATGTCCACTTTCTTTTTTTTAAATTTTATTTGTGCTTGTTTTTGCCAATATTGCTAATTGGATCAAATCTTTTAATAAAACCTAGTGACTTGTGCTCTTCTAACTGTTCATATTTCAAGGAAAAAAACAACTTTAATTGATTACTTCTCCTTTATTCTCTGTCTTTCTTAAAGTAAGAATGGAATAAATCTCCAGATTTGAGGAATGCGTGAAGCGTGAACATTTCCTTTCAAGGAGGGTTAAAACGGACTCAACAGTTCAACTGTGTTTACTGTAAATCTCAATGTTACTGTGTCGTCCTACAATTTTAAGGATTTTTCTTTTCTTTTTCCAGGCTTCTCTCACCTAAAACTGTCAAGGTCAAATCATATCTGCTTGTGGGCCTGAAACAGTAGTGCTCTAGTGTAGAAATAAGGTCTCCTCACTGGCTACAAGCAGTATATTTTTTGCACTGAAAGTTGTTGAGGTCTCTTTAAAAAAAAAATGTCATCCTTTCTTAGCTGTCTTTTGTGGCATCTTCCTCCTTCCTCATTTTCTGTGTGAAACGACCTCGCAACAGAACACTTTCTTTGTGTCTCCTACTCAGTTGGAGGTGTTCACTGAGCCTTTGCATAGGAACCGAGTGTTGCTTTGGCGGTAAATGTCCAGCAAATGAAATGTTTTGTTACTGACCTACTTAAAATACATGAAGTAAGTCTGAACAATGGCTTTTAGAGATGGTCTGCAGCTTTCCTGTTTTCTCTGCAAGCAGGCGTTCCTGTCTGTCAACTAGAAATGTAAGAGATACAGACGGACGCAACAGCGCTATTGATTAAAAACCACACATATGAACACGATTGTGTTGGTAAAAAGGTTATTTAACCCATTTCTGACAACCTTTGTCATTGTCTCTTCTTGTTATACCTTCCACTGTCTTTGCCTTTTTATGTACGTATTGTAAACAGAAAGACGTCCAATCACAAGCATGCTTCTACAGAAGAGACAGCAGCACACTGTTTGGTCGCACGTCTTTGCAAAATTCAAAGTGTTTCCACACGTTGGACTGTCATGATGGCTTGATCATTTTTTGCTGCCATCATGTGTGTTTTGTCCACAGTGATGCCGTTTTTACATTATAGTAAAATAAACCAACTGTGTCTCAATCCAAATGGTGTTTTCCAGTATCGATTGTAAACGATGTATTTTATTTTAAAACATTTTTTTTAATGGTATAGTTCTATTCAATTAACAACTTGCTTCAGACGGGTTACTCTGGTTGGATCGTAAGAATATAAATCCATTTATTGATTTAGCAGATTAATAGTTAAACCCCAACAACTTTCCTTTTCTCTCTTCATGGAAGAGATTTTGCCTAAAGCAGTGACCAGTCATGATAAAAACAACACCAAACAATCGAGTACGTGTTTACCACAAACACATGGTGTTCTAGAAGTCTGCCACACGCCTGAAGGCCGACGCACAGATCACTCTTATTTTAAAATAAAAAACCTAATTACATTTTTAAGTATAAAGTTTTGGGTTATGTTGGCAAACTGGAACAGTAAAGATATTATATGCTTCTTTTATAAGGGCTTACTCTCTATATTCTATTTTCTTAATGTTGTTCACAAAGGAATTGTGGTAAATTAAAAATAAAATTAGACTCATTTTAAACAGAGATTGTCATCACAACGAAAGAAGCGCTGACATTTAAGTTCACATTTTGTGCATTTGTAAACCCAAAATAGTTCAAAACTAATCCCCCAAACAAAGGGAGCAATTTAAAGAGCCAGTCCAATCATCTTCTGATCTATTTTCAAGGTGTTCCCAGTGGTATTTCAATAAGGCTTATGCCATTTTTATCCAAAAAAAAAAAGTAGTTTTCTATTTCTCCAAAGCGGCAGTAGTTTATAAGACATTCACCTCTGACTTGTGGGTGAGACAGTCGGTGTTGTGTAAGCCTGCCCACTCTTCCCATCCCTTTGTTTACATTCTCTCCCGCTAGTTACAGCCCCTCACACCCTCAACCTAGCATTAGCGGTGCAACAAAAATGGTGGGCAATATTGGAGCTATTCAGCCGTACAGTTTGGAACCAGATTTAAACTCAGACGAGGTAAACAAAGATGTACACGGATAGTTGTCTGGAAGTGGATGCATCAGAATGGAACGGAGTAGGGAGCTTGTGGCTCGCTGATCGTAGCATCAACATCACTGCTACAAACATTTTCCAAACTGAATCTTTTTGTCTGCTTCTGATTCACAAGGATTCATTCACTGATGTACAATTTTGAATCTTATTTGTTTTTTAATGTCTTTCATCGTGGTACAAGAACAGGTTAAAAACACAATTTTCATTGAAGTGGGTCTTTAAGCTATTATATCTCTACCACATTTGTGCACATGGTTACAATTATTTTCATTCATAGCCGCTCTCTGCTTGCTCCACTGTTTACCATCACTGAGATGAATGAAAATTGTTCTCTGTGAATCCCTCTCCTCCATTAGCGTTGAAAGGCGGCTGTAACTGAGGCTTTTGCTGCTTTCAGTCTTTCATGGTGTTCACTTCCAGTAATGCGTCCAGAATTGTCTTCAACACATACTCTCCTCTCTGATCCAAATAAAGCTACCGAAGAAGTAAATTTCACTATCTATTGCTTTGATTTGATTTGATTGCAGTTGCATGTAATCAGAAATATTTGTACTTGGAGGTAAGAACGATCAACCTCTGATCAGAAGATTGAAGGTTCCGTTCTCGCCTTTCCTGCCCATGTGGCGACATGTCCTTGGGCAAGACACTGGGACCTCACATTGCTCCTGGTGGTTGTAGGTTGGTGCCATTATTTGCTTCGGAGAACTGGACTGAGTGTGACGTCATCATAGAAAACAGGTTTTGACCAAATAAAGTTCATTTGGTCGCATTTTTTTCACGATAGATCATGCCATGTTGGAACCAGACTTTGTCAGTAAGCAGAGTCTAGGTCCATGTGTCACTCTTTGTCAATCAGGAGTGAGCATGGTGGGAAGACCGCACGGCTACCGAATTCAAATGGGCTACATGATATCTGTCAAAGGTTTTGACCATTGGACGTAGGGGCCAGCGGGCTCCACTTACTTTTATTGAGGCATCTCTTTGGTCAGTTTATAACTTGAAATACACGTAAAAAGAAAAAAGAACAATGTTTATTCTGACAAATGGAATGACAGAGTAACAGCTGTTCATTTTAAGGAAGGAGGAGTCACTCAGTCCAGTTCTCGGTCAATGGTTGGCACCAGTGTTAGCCAACAAAGCTTCCATCTGTGTGAGAATTTGTGTGCGTGTTCATTGGTGTATGGGACTGTAAACTGGTCTGGGCCTTAAAGCAAGCTAGAAAAGCGTTATATAAATATACAAAATCTACCATTTGTGGCATATTTCTTGCCAACATATAAGTCGGGATCTTTTCTTTAGAGATTCAGATTTCACAAGTCTTTAGAGTTAGATAAAAGGAAATAAAACACTGTTTTATTACATAGATTTTTCACTCACAAGAAATGATGTTGATCCAATAAATGTGACGTACGAAAACAGTGTCATTCGATTTTGAGTCGAATCAAACTCATGAATCTAAATCAAATCGATTCATGAAGTTCAGTGTTTTGTTCTTGTTGTCGCAGGTGATGATGGATTCAAATTGGACAAATCTCACCTAAGACACAAAGAGGACGAGGACGATCTGCTAGATGAAGAAGAAGAAGAGGAGGAGGAGGAGGATGTGCGCACAGCTCGGCCACTGCAGATTGTGGTGGCGAATGAGGAGGAGCACTCCTTCTCCCTGCAGGAGGCGGCGCTGGAGCAGCTGCTGCTGCAGAAGGAGGTGCAGGACCTCCACGTGGTCGTGGTCTCGGTGGCCGGAGCTTTCCGTAAGGGCAAGTCCTTCCTGCTGGACTTCATGCTACGCTATATGTACAAAAAGGTACTGTTCAAGTGGGTAGATGTTAAGGTAGTAGATTAGAGAATATTTTCTATTTCTATGGTGCTTTTTTTTGTCATCACTGATGTTTTCTTTTTTTTCTTTTTTAAATCCCGTGTACTATTCTTCTAACTGTTCCAAATGAAGAAAAAAATGAAACAAACCACTTGTTGTTTTGGTAAAACTTAGGAAATGTCTTTGCATCAGAAGCACAATGCAGTGTAGCAGCATAGAAAATTAGATTGTTAGGGCTGTAATGAGTATCCAAATATTCGTAAATTCGCAATCTGTTCCTGAAAAATCGAGTACAAATATTTGTGATCTCAAAGATCGCGATACACAATCTTTACATACATTCATTCATTGATCTTCTAAACCCGTTTTGTCCCTTCCGGGGTCACGGGGCTGCCGCAGCCTACCCAGGCCACTCTTTATAGATATATCATTAAAAATTACACTTCAGACAATGCAATCATCAAAGATGCAACAATTCACTTTCCCTACAATTTGGTTCAAACCTAAATTTTTTTTGGGTCGCAGTTTTGTGTTGATTATACAAGTCTAAGAAAAAAAGGACAAAAAAACCTCAAAATTCTGGAAAATTTTAATCCCTAGTAACTATTACTTTGAACTTAAAGGTGCTCCACATTTTTTTTCACCAACTTGCAAGTCCTTTATCTAATAAAACTTAGTAGAACTTTGTTTGAAGGATGTAAACTGTAGTAACATTGCCAACAGGATTGTTAAGCATGGTTTTATTTGTGAGATGTTACAGGATTATGATTTCACTAATCTTCTTTTCAATCTAAAAGCTTTTTTTTTTTTTTTCTTCTAATAGGACAACTTTGATTTTAATATAGATGTTTGTATGAAAATGACCTAACTTGAGTGGGATCATTTAGAAAAGGGAGTCAGTCCTCGTTCACTCTAGTATAAAGTGATTTCAGTTTACCACAAAAATAAACATACTTAGTCTGCATTTTCACCTCTGTGGGGAGATTTAATATCCGTCATAATTGGTGTTTTTTTTATTATTAATTTTATCATTGTGATTCTTTAATTGACATTCAAATGTAGAAAAGCAGAAGCCTTGTTTTAAGCCTTATTGGCTTTAAGTTTCAGTGATTTCAGGTTGAGTTAGGATGGAGAAGCTGAAAAACCTGGTTTTACATCAGTCTAATACAAACGATCTACCTACTGCAGCTTTTATAGCTATTATTTTCTATTTTTTATTTTTATTTTGAGTTCTTACTTCTTATTCTTTTGTAAAACCTAAGCTAACGTGAATTTGTGAGGAACTGTATTGTTGTTGTTCGTATTGTTAGGGTTTCCTTTTTATCAAAACAAAAAAGCAAACGTTTTCTTCACCATTAGTGTTTCATGTGTGAAGACAGCATATGTGCTCCTGATTAAAAAAAAAAAAAAACGACAATTTGTTCACTTCCGCTCAATAAACTGGATCATTGTTCCGTTTAGCTGCGCGTCAGATCTTGTTATCAGTTGTGGAAGGAAGAGTTGTGTGTGTGTGGAACAGCCGTTAACCATGTTAATGTCCAACAAGCACTGAGGAACAATCTGGAGGGTCTGGTGACGCTTTAAAGAGGATTTTAGTCTGGCACAATGCTGGCTGTGTGGCTGGGCCTCTGAAGCTCTCTGCTGCTTATCCCACACGTAAAAGCTATCTTTGTGCGTGGAAAAAGCCTGGTCAGACCATGCCGGGTCATGCTAAGGTTGCTGTTAACTCTACCTCAACAGATCTGATCCAAAAAAAACGGCTACATTACAGTCATTTTTCTTATCTTGACTAACAATATAAACAGATTTTATTACATTTGAGCGATTTGTTCAAAGATTCATCTCTGCTGTTGTTGCTCATTGTAACAGAGAGGATGCGCTCAGCTGTCATGTTCATGTGGTCCTCTCACCTGACTTTTTTTTTTGGCAAAGAAGTGTCACATCTTGGGTTTTAAACTGTGCGGTCCCACATTCATTCTAGTTATTTTCAGCCTCGTCTCAAATCAAAAAGAGCAGAAAATACAAGGCGGCATCTAGTATGTTGAATCTGTTTTTAAACCAGTGTTTCTTCAAACTGGCTCTGACATAACTAGACATAATGTATGACTTAAGTAGCTGTCAACGTGTTTTATTGTTAAATCTTTAAGTCACTAAGACTTGACACTTTAAGGATCGTGTGATGATGATGAGGGGGGGTCATTTTTTAAAAGGAACATTTCCACGCCGTGGGCTGAGCTCCGGCTTTTCTGTCAGACGCGCGTTCCGATAAAACTCCAAACTTCTACCTCGCTGCAAAGCATTTCTTTCCTTCATCTGCAGGTTTCCAAGCCATGCAGTCCAAAGGAAGGGTAAATCCAATACTCTAGCAGTGACAAACTTCCAATTCCACACAAATGACTCCGTCAACAAATTATATGCCCACCGCGGGCTCACCCCACCTCCTCATGCGTTCATTTTACGTCACCAGTGAGCACCTTTCACAGTGACTCAGCCTGCTGATGACGCCGCGCTTCACCTCCATTATGGCTGCTACAGTCCAGATGATTTCTGGCTTTTTACTTTTGCATTCTTGCTTTTTGAGTTTCTGACTTCTAAAGTTTGGGGTTTGTGCGATCAGGGGTTTCTCAGTCTAACTTTATAATCTCCGACACAAGTCGGTTTAATGTCGGACAATATTTTCAGGCACCAGTCTGTAAAAGGCTGAAGTGGATGTCTGATTTTTATTCATTTATTTATTTTTAGCTTCCAGTTTCCCTTAACCTTTATCTCCAGTTTATCTTCATCTGGTTTAAACTTGTATTTGTACACTAAATTGTGGGAACCCTTAAAATATGAAAGTTTACCCTTAGCCCCAATATGGAAGCTAAAAAAACTAAACACAAACTTCCGCCTCCTCTGACTTTTAAGGTGCGATGGATCACAAAAAACAGTCCCCAAGCCTGATATTTTCTAAATATAATATTAAACTTGTGAACAACTTTATTAGCAGTATCCATATAACATTAAACAGCCGGATACAGAATATTCTCCATTATTATTATTATTATTATATTATTATTATTATTATTATGCTCTGTGGGAACAACAGTCACAATAAATCCATATTTCGAGTAAAGACTCCCGCTAGTTGTCTGTTAAATGCAGATTGGTGGGGCGGCCGTGGTGCAGCGGTAGAGTCATGATCGTAGATTGCAGGTTCGATTCCCGCCTTGCACGCCCATGTGTCGAAGTGGGCAAGACACTGAACCCCACCTTGCCTCTGGTGGGAGGTTCGTGTTCGGCAGCGGAGCCGCCATCAGTGTGTGAATGTGTGTGTGCATGGGTGAATGGGACTGTGACTGTGAAGCGCTTTGGGCCTTCGTAAGAAGGTAGACAGCTCTATATAAGTATACGCCATTTACCATTTTACCATACGCCATTTCTTTTATTTTGAAGTCGAAGGCTCCTCTTCGGTTTCCTCAGTCGATCTTTTCTTTTTTAACTTTGCTGGTAGGTTGGGGGTTTTAATTTGGTGGTCAATGCAGCCGCTTAGAGAAAGTACTGGATGCATTTTTGATACAAGCGACTGAGAATGAGTTGTGTGTGATGGATAGAATCCAATCGTTTTCCTAAATAAAACTTTAATCAGAATCCGACCGGTGCCAAGTGTCCCTCAGACCAGTACCGGACCGCAGCCTGGGCGTTGATGACCACTGGCCTCAAAATGATGGCAGATCTCATCCAGATGTTTGTAATGTTGCCTGGATCAGGCGTGAAGCTCCTTTGCTGTCAAGTTTGTTCAAAATGCTGCAGCCATGAGTCCAATCCAGTGCATTGACTTTTACCTCTTTTGATAAAATATTTATATTTCTTTACTTGACAAATCTATCTCCTCCATATTCTAGTCGGAGGACTGGTGGATCGGTGGGGAGAATGACCCTCTGACTGGGTTTACCTGGCGGGGCGGCTGTGAGCGGGAGACCACGGGCATCCTGGCCTGGAGCGAGGTGTTCGTGGTGGAGAAACCAGACGGCCAAAAGGTTGGAGCACCAGCCAATGTTCAGAGTGTCTCTTGACATTATTTTGAGGTTTGGAGCATGAAGGTTAAAGTGCTGCTTTTTAAATAATTGAAAAAAAACATATATATTGTTGTAGGTTGCAGTTCTACTAATTGACACACAGGGGGCGTTTGACAGCCAATCCACCATTAAAGACTGCGCCACACTGTTTGCCCTGAGCACCATGACCAGCTCTGTTCAGGTAAGATGTTGCAGAGAAGGAACAATAGCTTATGCCTCCGTCACAAGTCGAAGGCCTGACTTCCTTATTTTTAAATGAAATGAAATGGTAAAAGCTCCTTAGGAACAGGAAGAAAAAGTAACTACAAATAATGCCTTTTTTTCCTTTCTTGTAGGTTCTACAGAAAAATAAAACACATTATTGCAAATTAGTATTTTCTACCACACTGATGAGTGTTTTAGGTGTACTGATAATAAGCAGACAGGTTGATAGGTTTGTTTTTCTTCCCAGGTGTACAACCTTTCCCAGAATGTGCAGGAAGATGATCTGCAGCACCTTCAGGTCGGTTGATGTTTTTACCCACATTGAATCAAAAAGTAGAATGATCGCAAGACAAGTCTAAGGTTTCGCTCTCTCAGCTTATTGCTCACTAAAGGCTAAATGAGTCTGAGTCTAGCTCTTTTCACACTAGACCTGCTTTACAAGGGTTTCAGCTCAAATGAAAAATAGACGCAGACAATAAAATTGCATTGGTTTAATCCAAGCAATATAACAAAATGAAATCAAGATTTATTAGACCTGTTACAGATATGAATTCATGTTTTAATTAGAAAAATAAAGATAGACGTATTTGGACTTGCAGTACACTATATGACACAATGAATCCATTTTTTTTTAATAATGATTATCAAAAGAGATTAATTTATTGTTTAAAAGCGAGTGGGACCTAATTAATATAAATAAAGGCAGCAGAAAAGACTGTCAAGTTTCGTCTTAAATACAGCTTCATCCTTTCTGGTTCAGACTCGGTTCTACCAGCTAATAGCTTCCAGCAGATCCAAAGAGTTCTGTTGGGTTTGTGAACCACATGTAAATCAGGAAATGAGTTCTACACTGTTTCAGAGATTTGTGTGCACAGCTTCTCCAGTATATATTACAAAAAGATGACAACCGTTGTAACTTTTTTAAAGCAAAGGTTCGTGCTTTTTTTTGTGGTTAATTATATATAAAGATGTTGGATCATCTGCTGTGAATCTCTCCAAAACAGATGTGTGGTTTGGCCCCCAAAACTGAACCCAACAGGCAGCTGCAATGGAGAAAATGGAACTTGTATTTTCTGTCTATATTTTGCTGTTGAAATAAATTCTGGCTTTTATAATGTAAGGTTTGGCTCAAACAAATGAAGCAATAACAGAAAAAAAGAGTTTTAGGGGATTTGAAATACATTTTAATTTTTCTTTATCTTATCAGACTGTTCTCAGTATTGTAGAATTTTCTTTTTTTAATTCAGTCAATATTTGGAATCTTGCATCAACTGTAAAGATAAAAAATGTGACGTGTTTGCTGCCCTTCAGCTCTTCACTGAATATGGAAGGCTTGCCATGGAGGAAGTCTACGAGAAACCCTTCCAGGTCTGCAGCGCACTCGGTCACTTCAGAGCATTTAATGAGGAAGCGTTCAGCATGAGAACTCTGTCACTCTCAAACTGGGACACGTAAAGGCCAGTTTGTCTAACTAAAGAAAGCTGCTCAGTGCATATTTTTATTTTCACTGTAAAGAAATCGAAAACTGTTATTTTTTTTTTTGTTTTTGGAACAGATGAAGCTAGAGAGGACAAGAAAATGTCCATGTCATTATTTTCTCCTTTCAGACTCTGATGTTTCTGATCCGAGACTGGTGTTACCCCTACGAGCACCAGTACGGTTTAGAGGGAGGCCAAAGTTTCTTAGAGAAACGGCTGCAGGTGAGTTTTTACCCCAGAAGGTTTTCTGGAAGACACTTCCTAGATTCTGTTCATTTTTTCCACAAGATTTTAGAACTAACAGCAAACTAATCCACATTTAAAGAAAACGTCTGCACACCAAACATTAACTAGGTTTTCTTGCATCGAAACGATCAGGTGAAACAGAATCAACACGAGGAACTGCAAAATGTCCGCAAACACATTCACTCCTGCTTCTCCAACATCAGCTGCTTCTTGCTCCCACATCCAGGCCTCAAGGTGGCCACCAACCCTCACTTTGACGGCCGGCTCAGAGGTAAAACCTTTATGAAAGCTCAACAGCTAGTGAGACATTTAAATGCAGCTTGCTATTGAAATGCTAAAAACAGACTTTCAAGTGGGGATAATTCACATTTCTGAAGCCTTTTGGGGCATTTTCCTTGAATATGTTAGTTGAAAACTAGCAGAAGTTGAAAGATGCTGCTTCTTCTGACACACTGACTTCCTGACAGATATTGATGATGAATTTAAGAGGGAGCTGCAGGATCTCATACCGACGCTCCTTTCTCCTGAAAACCTGGTGGAAAAGGAAATTGGAGGAGTGAAAATCACATGCAGAGACTTGCTGCACTACTTCAAGGTGAATTATAGTTTACTCTCTATCAGGAAAAAGTACTTTATACTGTTAACCTACTAAGAGTTTTATCTAAAATGCAATATTTTGATGATCAAAAGAGTAATGCATGTACAAAAATAGAAAAAAAAACCCAGAGTGGGAGAGAAATAATTTGAATCTTTGTTTTTCCAGGGGTATCTGCATTGAAAATGTTTAGTTTGTAAGGTAGTAGATGTCACATTTAGGAGCCATTAACAGTTACACAATTACAAGTGAAACTTTTTCTCAGCTTTTTCCTTTTTTTGGAAAGAAAAAAAAAAAGATTTTTTTTTGCCCACTGATATACATACTTGAAGAAGTGTCAAGCTCACACAGCCCTCTGCCACACGCGTTCAAGTGTTTTGTTGTTTGTTTTGTAGGCTTTTCTCTAAGCCTCTTACCTTTGTTGTTTTTGGTTAAAAAAAAAAATAAATAAATAAAAACAATTCTCCATCTCCAGGCCTACATGAAGATCTACCAGGGAGAGGAACTTCCTCACCCAAAGTCAATGCTGCAGGTCAGTTCACATTCACTCTGCAGTTAGCCAACTTGAACTTACTGTTGGTACGACAAGTTAGGAACCAGACCATGAAAATCCCTTTTAGTAAATTTGACGTGATTGTTTTTGTGCAAATCAATGTCTGTAAATATTCCCAAAAGACTATTTAAACTTCAATGTTGAGTAAAATATTGGGCTGAATAGATTCTGTTTTGAAGCATACTCATTCAGCAGTATCTGTAGGGTTAAAAAGGCCATTAAAAGTGTTTCATTTGCTTTTAGATGGTATTATCATTTTTTCTTTGATTTCCTTTTAAGACCAATGAGCCTCACTTCCACAGAGCGGTACGATCGGGTCCAGTCCGGTCCTGTATTTTGAGTGTTTCCATTGTAAAATAGACCAGTTTAGCCAGACTGAACCCTACTATTTTTTGGCTCCTGTTGTAGAAAAACGGATCGGACCGGTTAGGGCGGAGCTACTGTCGTCACACGTTGAAATCCGTTGATCGGGGGAAGGTCATCACGACAATCGAAAGTGCCAAACCAGCTACAACTTTTCCAAACATTCACTAGTCGTGTTTTGAGTCGACCTCTATCAAGAAAAGACGTCTGCAGCAAACGGCTAGGATTGGTCACCACTGGAAATACAAACCGTCTTCGCCATTGTCGTTCGCTTTTGCTGTAGTCACACTACTATTACACAAAGCTGATCAGTGTACACCTTGCATGTGCCGTGACAGTCCAACTGTGAGTGGAAACGCTCACCAGAATTGCCTGAATATCAAAAAATTGGCCTGAGTGACCCCTCCCCCCCCCGGCGCTCCAAACAGGAAGTGTCTCCAAGGAGACAAAATCTCATAGACTTCTGTATAGAAACAAACTGCTTTTAATCTATTGGTCAGAATAGCCATTCTAGCTCAAATACCCTTTTTTTAACATGTTCTTGATAATAATAATGTTTTTTTCATATTTTCTTCTGTAGTTCAGTCATTCAAGTTGTAAACTGACCAATCAGGTCAGTTGGTTTAAGGCATGTGGTTTGTACAGTGACGCGGCTTATGTATGTAAAAAATATATTTAATATATGAAAAGGAGTGGGTGCTGCTCGTAATCGGGTGCGCTGTATAACCCGGAAATTACGGTACTCAATTTTTGGATCTTTTTGTTGTGTCTTTTTAAGGCAACAGCAGAAGCTAATAACCTTGCTGCTGTGGCAGGAGCCAAAGATTTATACAACAAAAGCATGGAGCAGGTAAGAGCAGCTCTACTTGACGTCCAGACTTTTCCCCAAAAATGTTATTACACTTTTTTTTTCCCCCTCCTTTTCTCAGATCTGTGGTGGAGACAAACCCTACATTTCTCCAGCAGAGCTGGAGCGCCGACACACCGAGTTACTGCAAACATCCGTGCGACATTTCCGCTCGGTCAAGAAGATGGGCGGCGAGGATTTCTGCCGGCGCTACCAGGAGCAGCTGGAGGCGGAGCTCAACGAGAGCTACACCAATTTCAGCAAGCACAACGACGGCAAAAACATCTTCTTTGCCGCACGGACCCCGGCCATGCTGTTCGCCGTCATGTTTGTCATGTACGTGGTGTCGCTGGTCACCGGCTTTGTGGGCATCAGTTACGTGGCCATGCTGTGTAATCTGGTGATGGGCGTGGCTCTGACCGCCCTCTGCATCTGGGCTTACGTCAAATACTCCGGAAAGTTCCGCGACGTCGGAAGAGTCATCGACATCGTGGCTGAAACTCTCTGGGAGCAGGTGAGACGGAACGCTAAATCCTTGATCTGCTTTATAGTTGCACTCAACTTTAAACCAACGGCATTTACAGGTAACTTGGCAGAGTATCATCTCAGTTTAGAACCCGAACTTCCTCCGATTTTTAGATTTAAAATTACTTGAGTAATTCCGGTCTTTGAGCAGGTTTTGCCAGTAGCTGCTTAAAGGGGCTGTGATCCAATTCTGTTCCTGAATCAGACCAGCAATTTTAACAGATCAAACCATGATTCTTACGATTTCAGTGGTTTCTAAATGTTTGTCTTTTTACTTTACAATATTTAAAATCTTATTTTATCACAATCATTTAAACCTTTAATTAGAGCAGGAGATCAGAATCAACAAAACATAAAAACACAAAGATTTAGAAGAAAAATTGGCACACTGAAACGTTCTGTCTACTTTCTGGTTAACTTCAGCCGCAAAGAAAACAGAAACATCACTGAAAATGTTCTCTACGGTTTTTCCGTCCTCGAAGTTCAGAATAAAGTTCCAGCAGAAAGATGACAAGAAGATGGTTAGAAAACAAACAATGGAACAGCTAGAAAACTCACATTCCCTTCATCTAAACTGACAACAGGGTTTCCAATCCAAACATGTTATACAAACGGACTTTTTTCATCTTTAGTGGAAATACCTGAAAAACTTCACCATTCTAGCAGACAAGCACAGGATTTAGTCATTTTTTTCCATTTTCAGTATATTTTTTATTCACATTTTTAAGAATGTAACTTATTTCACTAAACTACAGAAAACACTATACTTTGAAAATGTATTTACTTTCTATGACGAAGGCACATACATTTAGTAAATCCAACATTCTGCAGTTTTACAGTGATATTCCATCACCTAAAGTATTTTTCTTTTTTTTTCTTTACTATATTGTATTTATAAAGAGCACAAATTGGCAATCTCTGACATCACCAATATTCATACTTGCTTTTTCTGGAACAGATCGAATATCCGAGTATTCAGATACTTGTTCCATTCCTAGCAGCTGAATAACATTAACGTCATGTCTCTACTGTTTCCTACTTGTCATTAAATGCTTTCAGAGGACTCCTCGAAAGGTGAGCATGACACGAAACGGACACCTTGAACATCTTAAAGAAGTGTTGTCTTGTGTTTTTTTTAAAACCTTTTTCCGCTCTGCTTTGACAGTGAGTCTGTTTACATGCACACAAAAACCAGTTAACTGGGTGGAATCAGTTAAAGTGACTGTAGAAATGTGATCATTAGGATCTCCTGATCTTTTGGTTAAGTTCCCATCTATATATGAATTGACATCATTTTCAGTCTGGGCTTCGCGGATGCTGTACTGGTACTGCTGTACTCGCAGTGAGAAGGCCCTGGTTCAAATCCCTTCTGTGTGTTCTGCTGGTACATGTGTGGGATTGTTCTCGCCACTCCAGTTTCCTCCTACTGTCCATAAGCTGGGTTTATAGGTGATTCTTGGGCGTATATGTGAGTGTGTGTGGCCCTGCAACAGACTGGAAGGATTCAGGGTGAACCCCGCCTTCGCGTAGTAGTTGCTAGGATAGGCTCCAGCAACCCCATGGCCCTGATTCAGGGGATTCAGTGGGTTCAGATGGCATCATCTTCTTGCCGTTCAAAAATGACACAACCCCCCCCCCCCCCCCCCCACCACCACCACCACCACTAATCAGTTTTTTAATGAAAATTGTTGCGGTAGCTTTGCTAATGCGGGAGCTAACATGTCAGCAAAAACCACTGTTCTACGTCTGTACTCTCGTAAGGTAGAATAAGCGAATTCCTTAGATACGCACTGCTATATATACACAAGGTAAAGGTGGAGACATGTCTAGAAGTGTCTGCTTTTGGGATTAAAAAAAAAACTCATTTTAGGATGACTCCTATTATTGCAGTAAGGACATCTCGACTGGATTTTTAAGGAATTGCACATCTGAAGAAATCTGACTGTGATCAGATACGGATGCGTGCATATAAGCTAGCTTTTAATATTTATGGTAAAAGTTCATTATTTGCCGTCACCCTTTAACACTGACACTTTAGCTCCAGTGTTGACCTTCTTTGGCTGCCAGAGCTCTTCAACCGTTTATACAGTTAACCTAACACCAGCGAATCCTCACACAGAGAAAAGCAGCTTTTTGCTGATATTCAACACTTAACAGTTGTAAATTGCTTACGAAATCCAGGTAACTCAACTGATTCTATCGCAAATCCTGTATGAAAAGCTGCCTTTGTTAGCATCGGAATCGGCTGGTTCACGTTGATCGCATGAACGATTGAAAGAGTAGCAATATGTCAAAGACCGTAGAAGCTTCTTAAAATACTCTCTTGTAGCGGTTCCTGGCCTTTGTCACTGTTCACCCCCGGTTGACCTTTCTTTTTTCAGGTTTTCTCCAAACTCTTCGAGGTGGCTCGAAGTCGAGTCCCGTTGGGTAGCCTGATTCCAGTACCGCGACCCCGGCTCGCCTCAAACAACAACGTCAAGAAGAAAAACTAGCGGAGCGCCGACTCGACTCCTTGTTCATTCCCTCTTCTCTTTCCCTTCTGATCAGTTTAAGAACACTTTGAGAGACACACAGCTCTTTTGACTGTAGATAATGGCTCCTCATCATGCCGCCGGTTGGTTTGGAGGGACCTGCTTCCAATCCGGGCGTAGCGGTTTGTCGTTTAAAAATGTATCACGAGTCCAGCTATTTATGAAAGATAAGCAACATTGGCCTGTCACTGTCATTCCAGTTGTGATTATATGCCGGACAATGTCGCATTGATTCCTGTTCATGTGAATGTTCAAATGAGCGCATGACCTCTGACCCCCCTCCCTCATGGCTCCGCCCCTTCCTCTGGAGAGAGATCACTTTCTCAGTCCCTGGGTGGCATCATGAGGAGCCGCAGCCAAAGTTTACAGCTTTACTTGTAGATGCTCACTTGCCAGGTGAAAATTTCTGGACTTTTAAGGAAAGTTTGACTCGTATGAAGGGTTTTTGTTGTTGTTGTTCACTTTTCTCGGGGCTTTGAAACTGTCAAATGCCTTTTTTGCAGATGGAAGCGATGCTTGAAAAGCCCACTTTAGCTCAGTCACCAGATTCTGTGACTGTGACACTTCGCTCCATCTGGTGTTTCAAACTTCTCTTTTTCTTTTCTTTCCTTTTTTGTTTGGTTTTGTTTGCATTCCACTTAGTTTACATGTGATGGACACGAACGTAGCACTTAAATCTAATGCTTGCACAGATTTCCGTGGTCTTGTTCTGCATCCTGCCGGCTCAGAGCAAACAGTCAACTGAAAGTCCGACATCCAGCAAAACTCACAATGCCTCCGGGTTTTTAAAAAATCAATTTTGTCATCTTTTTATCTAAATATTTGATAGTCGGTTATGACTTTTTCTGTCACTCGAGAACTGTAAAGTTTGGTTTTGCATGATTTCAAACTACTGTCGGTTGATGCTGGATTTAGCAGGAATTAAACACAAGCTTTTTTTTTAATATGGCAAGGAATCGGAAGAGACCAAATGAGATTTTGGGAGTTTTGACCCCATAAAGAAGACATTAAAAAAAAAAAAAAAAAGTGGTGGCTAATTATCTAGAAGTGTTCAGCCAACAAAATATTGAGCATTTTTGTATTAATTGATGCCAGTTTCCACTTTTAATCAGAGGTAGCTTGGTTTATTTGAAACACTTCATTGTTTACCCTCCTTTTTTTCTCTCTCTTAACAGTGAATGTGAACACTGGTTTGTCATAAAAGCTGATGTTCCTGTAAGTTTCAACAGTCTTTAATACAAACAGCTGGAATTAAATGCGACCTGGAGGCTGTTTATAGAGAAATAATGCACTTACAAGAAGTTTTTAACTATTTTTTTTGGTCTAAAATCTGACTTTTAAAGATCTCTACCATGAAGACAGTGTTTGCTGTTCATTTATATACATTAAAAAAATCCAGCTCACCTCAGGTGTAGAGCTTTCAAGAGTAAATAATTCCCGTTTTTAAACGCACTAGGACATGTCTCATAAAATCACCAAGAGTATTTAACTGTTGTGTTGTTGCTGTGATTTCTGTTGTGGCGTCACTCATCCGATCACTAGAAGACTCCAGAATCCAGGTCATAGCTGTACAGTTAACGGAATCCTTCCCTTCCCTTATGTAATCATTCCATCCACATCACCACAATGTGCTCTTTTGCTTTGTACAGTTTTTCTTTTCTTACAGCCTCATCCACACTTAATGCATGAATATGAGAACTATTCATATATAAATACACACTTTTCTAGACCTTTTTGTAGCTGGAAGACCAGTTGGTTTGCAGACCAGATTCAGTGAAGGAATGCGTTTGTGACTTTCTGCATATGTTCAATCGTTTTTTTTTTTGTTTTTTTTAAGCATAAATATATATATATATGTAAATTTAATCTTAAACACTGCTGTTACACTTTCTGCTGGCAAAGAATGTTTATAATCAGGTTTTTTTTCCTTCCTCCTGTTGCATTTTAAAGTTATTTTCATTATTTTATTTTCAATATAATATTAAAGAAACTCAATGAAAGAGGGAGCATTGTACATCTTTATTTTTACATGTGCAGCTTCGATCGCGTCCTCTGGAGGGTTAAACTTACCCGTGAGAAATCTAGAAGTGCAGTTTCTGTTAGGATCCTCAATACTTTCTTCAGTACAGTAGTCGAGAAGACTTAAAAAAAAAAAAAAAAAAAAAGGTGGAAAATAAGGCACTGACAACAAATGTTCAAGCGCTTGTGAAGAAGCGACCTTTGATTTTAGTATAAACTTCACCAAACGTTTATTTTCTGCAAATGTGACTCGTCACCTGGACTCAAAGGTGCCCCTGCAGGATGGCAGTTAAGCCATGGGGTGGCAGTAAAACAGTATCAGAGATTCAAAGTTTCAAGCTTTCAATCATGCCAGGGCAGATGTAAAGATGCATGGAATGGATATTTAACTTCTTTTAAAAAGAGAGAGAGAGAAAAAAAAAAAAAGTCAGACTATAAAAACCTCCCCGAACTTAAAGTGGCACATGGAGGTGCAGGATTTATCTATTATGTGAACTCAAGTTGCTGAAGCCACTAAGACCTGCTTTCAGTTTGGCCAAAAGCACAAGAAAAACATTGAAAAACAAATGAATGAAACTTTTTTTTTTTTTCAATAAATATTAGGAAGAAAAAGTTTCGTTTGGAGGACAAAAGGTGCCATCTGTTTTTGACATGCATATATAATTTATATTTGTAGAAAATAGGATGAAGGTAAATACGAAAACAGTTATTGAGTCTAAATATTTACGTGGATTATGGGTACAACATTTCCAACCAGCGGTGTACCGATTTATTTTACATGTTAGTGTATATTTTCTTTTTTAATAAACATGTTTTAAATGTTTGTAAAATCTTTATTGTGTATTAAAATAAAGTTGGCAGTCTTAACAGAAACATTTACTTCAAATTAGCCTGATTTTACCCAAAAATGTCAAGTTAAAGACACTATTAATAGCAGTGGGGGGTTATTTATAATTAATTTACCATTTATTTATTTAAAGTTGGCTCATTAAGGCTCAGTGTTGATAAAAAGGCGGCTGCTGAGGATGATGGGATATTTGGAGGATGACGCTCAGTGAGATGAAGATGATGAGGAGGAGGAGGAGCTCTGACGCTGTCTTTTCCTCCTGAACTCCGCAGTGTGCTCCCGTCTGACCTGATAAACGACAGGAAGCCGCGAGGAATTATTGGACTTTTCCGTCGCTCTCCTCTTCTTCCTCCTCCTCTTCGTCGCTCCTCTCCCTGTCTTTGTTTCCGTCCGTCTTTCTGTGCGGCTCAGACGCCCGGCCCTTCCCTGGCCGCCGCCCCGGTCTCCCTCCCTCCCTCCCTCCCATCACCAGCCAGCTGATGCCCGCCTCGGCGACCTCCATGCAGGCAGAGATGCTGTAGAGCGGTCCTTCCGGCCGGCGCGCGCGCGGGATGCTGGTCCCGGTCTGAAGGCAGCGGAGAGAGGCGCGCGGGCAGACGGAAGATGTCGGGCAGGACGCCGCTGACCCCCGTTAACGAGTCTGAGCAGGTGAGGCCGCTTTACCGTCCTCCAGGTTCAGAGCAAACACAAGTTTTAGGCGCTGATGCTTCAGGTTTTCACGTCAGTCTGAACTTATCTACCAAGGATTCACCAAAAGTTCATTTCTGACAGTGTCATCAGCATCTAATATTAATCATTGGGGCAGATTTGAACTATCGGTTGTTTTTAGGATGGACTGCTGTTATTGGATGAGACGAGATGATCCATCAAATCTACATTCGACTCCCCTGTGGTGTCCAGGTCCAGACCGGTCTGCTTTACGCACCCTGGAAGCCTTAAAACAGTCAAAGCTCTTTTCTTATTTTTTTATTTTTTTTTTTTTACTTGTTCTGTCCAACAGCTGATCAAACAGATGAGAGCTGAAGGCCTCTTTGTGTTGGACATATTTTACTGTTACAACATGGAGTTATGAATCTTCTGACGCTCCAGGTGTATATTTGAATAAACCCCTTTTGTAATTCATACTAAACTTTATTCGTATTAGTCATGTGTGTAACAGTTTTTGTTGGACCGGAGGGAAAAGAAGAGGGAAGAAGAGAGAGGGGGGGGGGGGGGGGTTAGGAGGGTGATTAGTTATGAAAGGGGGGGGGGGGGGTCATAAAGCATAATAAAGCAACAAGTTTCCTAAATGTTTATAATCATTGCGGTCAGGTTTAGATGTATAACTTATCTAAAAGGGGCGTGGCCTGTCCACACACACACAAATGTTACTGACATACCTTTTGGCTCCAATAATGTTCACACACAAACAGGTAAACATGGACATAACACAACTCATGTTCACACACACACTTAGGCCTTCAGACTAACATACGTGAAACATTTTATTCCGTCAGGCTAACACCATCAAAACTCTTAACAAGAAAATATAATCTAATACATTTTGTCCTTTTTCATGTGGTGAACTGATGACTTCATTGATATTTTCTTCTTGCACCCAAACCACAGAGCTCTCAGTTATGGGTGATGGGAAGGGGGAGTGGGGTTGCTCTGCACCAGAGACTCAGCGGTGAATTTCTAAGGCGCTCCTGCCGCTCTGCAGAAACTGTGATAGACAACAACTAAACCTTTTGATCTGGGTTAAAAACTGCATAATCATGATACAGTCATAGTGCGTCTGTAAGAAGATGACGTCCGATGTCAGTTGGTTGATTTTCAGAATTGTATTTTCCTAATTGCTTTTGTAATTTACTCTGGCGGCCGTTGCGTTTTGTTAAACGGTAATGTCAACTATTTTGTTGACGTGTGTTTGTTTGTGTGTGTTCTGTTAGTTCAGCCCTGGTTTCTGTTTGACTTTGTAGTTTTTTTCCTTCGGGCAGAATCGAAAGGTGACGGTGGATGAAAGTGTTGGTGCAGGTCAAAGTGCTAAAAATAAGTTTACAAGGGTAACCTCATCTCTGCGGCCTCAGAGTTCCCATAATCCTTCACTCTGCATCAGATGAGAGCTATGTAGGTGAAGACAAAACACCTACATGGCTTTACTGAGATGCTTTCTTCCAGGTCAAGCTTCTTTAAACAATAAAAAAAAAAGATTCAGTGAGTTGTTGGAATTGCTGTTCTGGTGATTCTAAGGGCTTTTTTTTTCCCGGATAAGTCTATGTCGGTAACCGTCTGAAATGACCTCCTCTGTTTTGTGTCTGCATGTATTAGTGGCTCCTACATGTGATGATATACGGATTTTTTTTAACCTGAAGGTTAAATTACTCACAATACACTAAATCTAATTTTTAGGGAAATTATCTCAAAAATGTTAGCGGTCCTTTTATTTGGTTGGGTCTCCCACCTTTTCACGCTAACTTTAGGTCTAAAAATGTTGCAGAGGCAGTGACTCAATGACTCCTTACTGGCAACATCTGGCTCCAACATGGCAGCGTCCATATCTTGAAAAAAAATGGCGACTGAGTTAACTTCATGTTGTTGGAGGTCGAAGTACACCATTTTCCTTCCGTCACACTCACGCAGTCCATTTCTCAGAAACGGACAATGGTAACAACAGATGCTGCTCTTTTTTTTTTTTGTCGTATTGGTTGAAGGAATTGATGTTGGACACAGCTCACCCAAATGGAAAACGGCTCCAGCTTGTTGGACGTTGTTTGCTGCTGTCTGTGTTGTCTCTTTCATGGAAATGCAGGTGATGTTGTGTTTGTGCTTTTTTGGACGTTCTCCAGGCTCCTGAACCCTGAAGGAATTCAGGGCAAATGCATTGTCATGCTAATTGTTGGAATACTCTTTGAGCTGCTCTCTGCTCGAGCTGCACTCACACTCAAAGGATCCTTAAATTCTGCTTTTATAAACTTGTTTCTGGATGGGTTGGCATGGAAAATGTTTCAGCCAAAATCTGAAAAAGGAAGAACTGTGGTTGAAACATAAACGTAACTGATTAAATGCTAGGGTGGTCAAAGATCTGCTGGCATGTTTTCATTTCAGAGAAAAAAAGCTCCAACACAAAAAGAAATAAAAATTTTTTCACAACTACATTGTCCCTAGTTTCCAGATTATCTGCAGTTTTGATTACATTTAGCATCTGTCAGGCAGACGGCAGCTCCAGCTGGCTCCTCCTGTCTGTTTATTATTGATTTGTCTCCAAATACACTGCAGGGCTTCAAGGAGCTCTATGTTGTGTGTATTAGCGTCAGTACTCTCTGAAAGTCACGGTCAGAATTCTCCAACAGCACCAGGATTGCTGTCACAGTTTTGAAATGTGTCGTTTGGTTATTGGTTCATGTCAAACGACGAGACGGTCATTCCAGAACCGTCCTGGACTTCCTCTGAAAGCAGGTTGTGATGGATTTCGATATGGCTCCTTACAGATGACATGGTATTTCATTTGACCTCTTTTTACGGTTCATCTGAGTAATTTGTTATTAGTAATACTCTATTACTCCACAAACCAACTCCTAACCTTAACTTGAAAGTGTTTGGTGTAGTTATGCAAATTATCTCCTTCTTTGCTACATTTTCTTTGAATTAAAAAGTGAGACATCGAAACAGAACCACAGGACCCAACCCTTCTGTGAGGTTTATTTGGTTCCATTCCCTCTGTTTTATTGGGTCCATAAGTTGGTGATCCAGCTCGTTTCCATCCCATGAACCTTTGCTGCGCCACATTCTGATTAGATCCTAAACAGACGTCGGGTGATTCATCGCATCCCTTTTGTCCCTTTGGTTTTGCTGAGCTGTGAAATCAGCTGCTGAGGGTCTCTGATCACCATGGCAACCCCTGTTTACGATGAAATCCGTCCTCTCTGAATGCATATCCCTCCAGCTCTCCAGTGAATGAGACGGGAAGTCACAGAACTGATAAGTGCATCAATGGTGAAGTTCACATCGAATGTTCCCTTCATGCCCTGTAGTCTGACCTTCTAATATCTTTTCCTTTTAAATATTTAATGATTTGTTAGATGTTGTAAAATATGTATTTGGAAAGTGTCTTTTCATGTCCAACTTGAGCAACTATCGTTATGACAACCAGTGACCTACTGTGGCCTAGAGTGATAAATGACACTGTGTGTTCATTTACTCACTTGAACTCCATATCTGTGCAAATTCTTTATCATTATCATAAATTTTCAGACGCTTCAGTCGTTGTCTGTATCTGAGAACTGGACTGAGTGAGTGTGACATTACCCAAAGAAAATGGTTTACTTCCAGCTCCAACCAAATGAAGTAAAAGCAGTCACCATATTTTCATGACATGGAGGCCGCCATGTAGGAGCCAGACGCCGTCATTAAGCAGGCGCTCGGTCAGAATAACTGTTTCTATGGTAACCACTCTCGCCAATCAGGAGTAAGCATTTTGGAAGTCCACACCCTACCGCTTGAAATCTATCGATCAAACATTTCGTACCTTGGACATGGGGGAGACAGCAGGCTCCTTTATTGAGGCATCTGATCGGTCAGTTTATAACGTAAATAATTTGCACTATAGGAAAAATAATCATGAAAAAAAGAGAATATCTTAAAAAGGTATCGAGAATGGTTATTTTGACCAACAGAATGACTGGGTAACAGCTGCTCATTTCTTCATTTCTCTTCTTGGAACCAGCAGGTACTTCCTGTTTAGAATGCAAGGGGGGAGGGGGTCACTCAGTCCAGTTCTCGTATACAGTCAGTGAGTCTAGGCCAGATGCTACATATGGATTAACATGTTTATTGACCAACTGCTACACATGTGCATCATGTCTGCAGGCTCCTCATGAACATATACAGAGCAGCAAGTTGTTGCAATTGTTGCTACCTAAAACTAGAAGAACCATTATGTCCATATGGTCTGCTGCTATTTAGATGCCGGCTTATGCTATTGACAGATTGTTTTCCTGGAACTGTAGAAGGATAATTGAATTAAAATGTGTTTCAAAATGGAGTTTTCAGATAAAAATGTTCAATGCTTCAATCAGGTGATTGAAGGTTGCAGTCTTGTGGTTATCGGAGCACCTTGACAGCTTGACCCTGTTGCATGTCTTTACATTTTAAATAAACCATCCGAATTTATATTTTTTGCAAGCCGCCACAACCTTTTTGTTGTGGATGAGTTGACCCTCAAAGACGGATTTCACTTCTAGTTGTCTCAGATCCATGCGTTTGTAATTGTTGCAATTTTCTCTTCCAGCTAAAATCTTCGGACGGTCTTCCAGAACCTCCAGCTCCGCCCATCAAGTCTTCAAGTTGCCACAGTTTGGTGCCATGCCGTAGCTCTGTGGCAGCCATCACAGACGAACAGCCGCATGTAGGAAACTACCGGCTGCTGAAGACCATCGGCAAGGGGAACTTTGCCAAAGTCAAACTGGCCAAACACACCCTGACTGGCCGAGAGGTGAGGACAGGAATGTAGTGTTGATCTGATTATCCACTCCATCATAAACTGCAAACACTGAAAATACAGAAGAACATACCAAACTTTTGAAATCTAATTTCTGGTCAAAAGTCCATCATTTTCATTGCACCTAATGAATGCAGGCCAATAAGATGTAAAGCCTTAGTCCCAACTGCCTTTATGGGTGGAAACGGGTAAAAAGGTCGTAGAGCGCTCAATAAATCCATTGAATGAAAATATTCATGCACTTTTTTTTTATAGGCATGCTGTGAGCGAACACTTATACCACGTGCAGTGGTAAATAAGGGTTACTGTTTTTTCAACCTCCACAAATCCTTCACAAGGAGTCTGTTGGTGCTGTTCAAGTGATAAGTGTGTGTTCCTTGTGTGCATCCTGACTATTGGAGGAAAGTAGACAGGGTGTAGCTTGTGTGGACATCCTACGGGCACTTACGTATCACGTGGAGACCCTGTACGTGTGACATTGGCATGCAGTCAGTAAGGAGCCAGCACTCGCTCCTTAAGAATGAGCAGTGGTGTCAAACTCCAGGCGTTCAGGACCGGCCTCCGAAATCCTGTCTTATCAGCTGCTGATTACCTGGATCAGGTGTGTTTAGCCAATAAGGAGTTTCATCGGCAGGTTGGTTGGAAAACATGTTGGACACCGGCCCACGGCTTGGATTCTGACTCCCCTGGACCAGAGTGTCTGGACAGCATCAACCCCACGTCATAAGTGCGTCTAACTTTATCCTTACAAATACTTCACGATACACGTACCACACGCACAATAATTGATGCTGTCTCTTGAAGTGGCCATACAAGCCTCAGGGGAACTGTGCTCCCTTTAGCATGCAGCTGCTCCTCCTCCCTACGACCGTGCCTGGACACCTGGACAGGTCAACTCCCTGTATGGGTGCATGTGAATAGGCCTTAAAAAGAAGGAAATGAAGTTAGACCTCTGACTATGGTACTCAGAAAAGAAGCAGTTTACATTTGCTTTTAATGCTCCTACATTTTTTATCAGAGAACAATAAATAGTTTTGGAGGTTGTTGAGGTTATCCTTGAGGGTAGTCGGTAATCATCTTTGCATCTTCTTGTTCTGCAGTCACAGAGGATGGCAGTGACTGCTGGCATCAGTTCTTGGGAAGTTCTCTGGACCATCGCCTTCATTTCCTGGATCTGGACGTTAAAACTAAATGTAGCTTGAAGAACAAAAGTGCCACTCTGTGCTTCAGTTCATACTCGATGTTTTGCTAAAACGGCCGTGTTGTTAGCTGAAGCTGCAGTTGTTGGATCAATTATTTATGTAGCCGACGTCAGCAGCTCAACGCCGGTTGGCCAGAGCGTCATAGGGAATGTGACGTTATCCTTACTGTGCTTATTTTAAGGTCCATTTCTGAGTGGAGGCGTTGCATTTGTCCAATCAGCTGCTCTGTTCATCTCTGAAGATGACACACTTGAAACAGAGAAGGATGGGTGAAGTAAAACAGAAAACTTCAAACAGAAGGAGCACTTAGCTCTTGAAATCTTGTCATCACCTGTGAACGGTGGTATTGTGGAGTAAATCCACCATCCTGCTGTTGTTGCTTCAGTCCATCTGAGTATGAGTGTTTGTTTGTTTGTTTTTGCTGTTTGTGTGTTAATAGTGACGCTTTCAGACATTTCTACTGCCTGCTGGCTCAGTTTCTTTTCTAAACTAGGTTTCATAATTATTTATTGCACTTAAGGATTTCTGTCTGTGACTGCATGACGCTCTGACCAAACAATTGCAAACCATAAGCTCCCCACCTCCGTCCTTAACAGTTGGTGTATTTGTACCCAGGTTTTCTCAGTAGTTTCTGAATGTCTGTAGGATTGAGTCAATGCAAACCTTTCCTTCTTTTTTTTCTTTTCTTTTGAGGCTGAATGTTTTTTTTTCCCCCCAATTTTCTTGATCTCTCCTGTTACTGAGGAGTGGATGATTGAACTTTTTTTTTTCTTTTTCATAAGCTGAAAGAAAAAAATCTGTTCATCGTCAACGTTTAATAGGATATTTTTAAGCTTCAAAGAAAGAGACTTTAAGTTCTCCACAATTAAAATGCGCCTACATTTGCACAAACAACTAAAAGATCGGATTTAATAAAGCAAAGTCTTAGTTGAATATTTTTTTATATGTACAATTGAACACATACAATGAGATGGGCGGAAAATCCTACATATTTTTATAGAACTTATTTAATCTGGTACAACAGTCGGTAATTGGGCTTTTTATTTTTTTTTAGTTTGATTTGGCTGTCCAATCATAAATATATCATTATTATTATTATGTTTTTAAAAATTTCTGGAACTGTAGAGACTTTAAACTGCTGGTTTGACCTGTTTTCTCCCTTTGTTTTCTCTTTCAGGTTGCAATTAAAATCATTGACAAAACTCAGCTGAATCCCACTAGCATGCAGAAGGTAAAACTTTAACTCTGAAGTATACCCCCCCCCACCCCCCCGCTTTTCTTCCTACGAGCTTTGTGTTCACGTAACGGACAAAAAGTTTAGTTTCTGAGCCGATGTTTATAATTCCATTTGTCTCGTTAGCTTTTCCGAGAAGTCAGTGTGATGAAGATGCTGAATCACCCAAACATCGGTGAGTTCTCCCCCCACAGGGAAGCACACACCCGTCTGTCTTCCTGTGTTTGGATCAGCAGTTTACACGAGGATTCAGCTGCTTTAACCTCCGCTGCACCTTTTTCAGTCAAGCTGTTTGAAGTGATCGAGACCGAGAAGACTCTGTACCTGGTGATGGAGTACGCCAGTGGAGGTAAGAGACACCAGCTTCATAAATAATGAAGAAGTCTGCTCAAGGCCTTCTGACCCTGTCTGTGTTTTTTACAAAGTGCTTCTAAAGCAGTGCTCCCCAACCTTTTTCATGCCACGGCCCGGTATGACGTCACCCAAACTTTCCCGGACCGGTCTTTCAAATACAGGCGGATGATTATTGTAGCAATACTAGGATGATGGAGGATCAAATACGTGACAAGACGAACCCTGTGCTTTTATTTTGACACGCTTAACAGTTGACATGGCACAGGTGTCATCATCCCCCCCCCCTTCCCACGCTCATGGTGCAAAAAAGAAGTACTGTCTATTAAATGTAGCTTTCTTTTTTTTTTTAAGTATAAGGCTTCTCTTCTGTCTCCTGGCTGGGCCTGTTCCTCTTGGCAAAGAAACTTTCCAAAGATGTTTTGTTTTTTACTCGTTTTGCTAGCTCCTGGGTTTTATTTTAGCGGTAACTTATCACGTGACCGAGAAGAGCGCTTTGGCCTGCGTCAAAAATGACAGAGACTGATGTAACAGAGAATTGGGCAACTTTTCAAAATAAAACATCTTTCAAATTCAGAAATAAATAAAACGGAAGTAATGCAAGTTATTTGTTTATCCTGTTCGGCCCGGTACCAAATGACCGGGGGTCGGGGACCACTGTTCTAAAGCATATTCTCACTCATGCATCCTTTCATAAATCCTCTTTATTGGCTTTTTTCTCTGCGGTCAAATGTCATATTGCCACCAGTGTGGAGATCTATGTTCCTGATGAATCAAACCCCTAACCCAACAGCCTATTATTGGTTTTTGAAATCATGCATTTTCCTTTTTATTATTATTATTATTATTTTTAACTTGTCCTGTCTAACAGCTGACCAAATTGATGAGAGCTGAAGGCCTCTTGTGTTGGACATATTTTACTTTTACAACATGGAGTTATGAATCTTCTGACACATGACGTGTATATTTGAATAAACCCCTTTTGTAATTTAGCCTAAACTTTATAAACAGTTTTTTGTGGGACTGGACAGAAAAAAAGAACAGGGAAGAAGAAAGAGGGATGTTGGGGGGGGGGGGGTCGACAAAAGAAAGGGGGGGTTAGGAAATGGAAGGATGATTTCAGAAGGGAAGGGGGGAGGATCATAAAGCAACAAGTTGCTGGAAGTTTACAGTCATTACTGTCAGCTGTAAATGTTAGTCTAAAAGAGGCGGGGCCTGTCCACACACACTCAAATGTTACAAACATACCTGTTGGCTCCAAAAATGTTCCCATACAAACATGTCAACATGTATACAACACAACACGCACATACTTATGTATACCAACCATGCTGTGTCCATTAACCTAAAACCATCACCGCATCAGACATTTTTGTCACTAACATATGTTTTTGCTTTTGTCCTAATTTACCTGCATCAAAATATATTCCAGCATCAGCAGTAGTCACAACTGCCTTTCACGGGCGGATGCAGGCTGTTTGCAGGGGGGAAAACAGGCCAACGTGTATGGAATAGCAAGGTTGTGGAAGGCTCGGTAGAGTTCAAATGTTCATGTCCAATTCTTCCTACAGGCAGGCTGTGGGCGACAGGCTGTAGTGACGCCTATACAAACACTTATACATAAAGATGAAAGTAGGCGAGATGCAGGCGTGTCATACGGATTGTGCAAAGGTCCCGTTAGCGCTGTTCACGTGATGAGTGTGCGCTCCTTGATCGCATCCTGACTGTTAGAAATGAGAAGATTAGACAGAGTGTAGTTTGTGTGGACATCCTACAGGCATCTATGCATCACGTGCACACCCCGTGCATGCTGCATTCAGGCGCACTCAGCAACGACTAGAGTGTGGCGTAAGGACATTGTATGACATCTCCGTTGGTCACAAATGCCTTCCACTTATATTAACCTCCTGACTATTTCATGATACACTTACCACACGCACGACAATGGTACGTTCCATTTTCATGACGCCCCTTGAGGTAGCTGAATGTATGGGTGTATGTGACCAAGCCTTTAGTGGCGGTTGTGGTTTATATTAGTATTATTAAGCTCCTCTACATTCTATCTCATTACCTGTTTTTCTGGGAGTTTGCAGCGTGGAAAGGTGAAGAGGAGATGTAAACTCATAGCTTTGAAACACGTAAAGGACTTTGCGCTCTGAGTAATTTGACATAAAAAAGCTCAAAGTGTGACATTTCAGTTGATCTCGAGTTAACTTTGTCTTCCAATCAGAGACTTGGGATGGATGTTCTCACCTGTCGCTTTGCCTTTCAGGTGAAGTCTTTGACTACCTGGTGGCTCATGGACGAATGAAGGAGAAGGAGGCCCGAGCTAAGTTCCGTCAGGTGAGGTGTGGGTTCTGTTATGCAACCCCCGAGAGGCATTCAAACCTCTGTTGGCTTCTGGTTCTTGTGTTTTTCAGCACATAAAATATCAACTTTGATTCAAAACATTGAACTTAAAGACAGTTTTTGCAGCTTTGACCAGTTATATCACATTTTTATTGATTTGTTTTCAACTTTTAAATTGCATTACACTTTTTCCGCCATATAAACATGAAAATATGTTAAAGTTTAGGCAATTATTGCATCTTTACTGTGGTTTGCAAATACACATCCTCATCCTCAGTGCTGGGTTTGAGCCGTCAGCATTCACACATGCGTTTATTTCACTGAAATGTTTGGATTTACTGGCTCAACCAACACAAAATGCGAGGAAAGTTCAAAAAGCTTTTTAACATTTTTTTCATTAATTTTCTTGAATCATTTTTTTGATTCATGAATTTACCAAAGTAAAGCCTCTTCATGAGCCATTTGTCATAATAAACTCGACTGATTTGTCATTTTTGGGGAACAAAGTGACAGTTTCTTCACAGATCAGGCAACAGATGTGAATGAAAGGATCCTTTCATTCACATCTGTTAACTCAGAGATATTTTTAAAGCTTTGACAACAACAACAAAAAATGTTTATCATTAAAACATGTTTCGGGAAGCAAGAAGCAGCTCTACAAATTCTCAGAGAATAAACGGTTAAAAAGCTGAAGAACAAACATCAGCTGATTAGATTTGATGTATTTTCTGTTGTTTTTGTTATGTGCTTTCATTATTCATGAAACTTGGCATCAGTTTGCACAAAAACTATGACTATAAACCACAAAACGACATGCAGCCTGACGTTTGGATTGTCCTGAATGCATCTGGAAGCAAGTCAGAAACCACCCCGTTCACAGTAGACCACAGCTTGTCCCCTTAGGATGACTCAGCCGGTTTTCCTGGAACCACAAATAAACAGGTCAATAAAGCCATTGAAGGATCTGTTTAAAGAGAAGTTCTCCTCTGTTAGTAAAAAAAAAAAAAAACGAACAACTGGATCTAAACATGCAGCTCTGACTAGCATTATCTAAGCTGCGTTTCTAATATTTAGTCAGATTTTTAGGGAGGAATTTAAATAAAAATAGTTCATTGCTTAATCAAGAACTATAAGCTCACTCAAATAATCTTTTGATGTATTTTCAAAGTCTTCTCATGCCGTTTTTAGGCAAAATCCAAAAATCTGTCGTTTTCTAGGACATAATGGCAGGAGCGCAATAGGAATCACCTCAGAGTTGTGGGCAGGACTGTTGGGATGGAATAAGTCTGCCCTGAATTCCCATCATCCATTTGTTTACACGTTTTCCTGCTAGCTTGCAGCCCCTCAGACCTCCAGCCTAACTTTAGCAGTGCAACAAAAATGCTGAGCAACATCAGAGCTATTCAGCCGTACAGTTTGGATCCAGATGCCAGCTCGAATGAGGAAAACAAAGACGTCCGTGGATCTATTTGTCTGCAAGTGGATGCATCAGAAAGGAGCGGAGCAGGAAGCTTGTGGCCGTCCGACTGTGGCACCCACACGGCACCTACAGGCTTTTTCCAACTGCATTTAGATTCAGAACGATTGGAATATAAAAATCATATATGAATGCAATTTTGAGCTCAATTTTCTATGTATGTGTCCACCATCATGAGATAAAGAGCGTATTAAAAACACCAGAAACACCATTTTCATTGGAGTGGATCTCAAAATGAGTGGATATTTTTCTTGGGGGGGGTTTATGGTCAAATGATGTTGCTCTAGAATATAACAGTTGGGACTCAAGCCCCCATTCTTCCATTTTGTTTCCTCTCATCAAATTAAAAAAAGTCTCTCAAATGCTGTCTTCATGATTATTTGTTTGTTTTTTAATAATTCTTTTCTGTGTTTGTCAGATTGTGTCGGCAGTGGAATACTGTCACCAGAAGAGGATCGTTCACCGGGATCTGAAGGTGAAACAAAATCCCAGTAAAATACGCTGGATTTCTGTGTTTCCTCTGTGAAAAACAAACATGTTTACACGACTCACATTAGTTCCTGTCATGTCACTGGATCATACCTGTTTCCTTTTCTAGAAAAAGTATTTTAAACAAAGAATACACAAATAGAACGTAAAAGTAGTTAAAACACCTTAATTAAACTAATATTCTCTTTTTTTATGTAAACAAATATTTAAACAGATGTTTTAACTTATGGCAGTTCGTGAATTTCGTCCATTCTATTGTCAAATACAATTTATTGGATTTTACTATCTTTGACTTGAAATAATGACTTAGATTATTCTAAATCTTTGGACTGATGGTGTTCATCTTTTTTTTTTTTTTTGGTAACAGGATGATTAATATTTAAAACTTTGCATCTTTGCTGGCAGCCAAACTGCTGTAGAGCCTTGGGCAAGACCGTCATGCTTGTTTCAGGAAGAGCATCCGGCATAAAAATCTCTGCCGGACCAAAATGTGCGTCTGTTGAACGTGCATTTAAATGTGTAAACCAGGTTAAACTTTGACTAATAAGGGACTCTCGTGACGTATGGACGGTGTCCCCTCTAACTCACACCAAGCCTCTTCCAACTGTAGGTAGTTGACATGCACTAGCAAACAGTAGAAAAAGAAGAAGTAGCCGCTCCCTGCTTGTCCAGTGTGAACACCATGGGCTAAACGTGTGGTTTTGAACACACGTCACATGGCCGGTGTGTCCATGGCTTTAATTTTGATGTTGTTTTGTCTGATAAGCAACATCGGGTTTTTCTTTTTACAAATGCTCCCTTTCAGGCAGAGAACCTGCTGCTGGACGCTGACATGAACATCAAAATCGCTGATTTTGGCTTCAGTAACGAGTTCACGTTGGGCAGTAAGCTGGACACGTTCTGCGGCTCTCCTCCTTACGCTGCACCTGAGCTCTTCCAGGTGAGAAGTTGCCTCCTCCCTCCTGATCTCCATAGCAACGCTCCTCAAAGACATTTGTCTCTCTCTTTAGACCAGCGTTACTATTTCAGACGCAAAGGACATTTTAAAAATGAATCCAAAAGTGTATAAGGATTAAAGCAAAGGGTTTTGTTATAAAAAAAAAACGTTATCTCACAAAGGTCAGTGAAAATAGGCGATACACTTCAAACTTGAGCGTTGAATTAAAAAAGTTCTAAGAGGAAGCTGCCAAACTAAACTGGGTGGTTTCACACAGTTAAATCTTAAATCATAATTCTTGTCTACTCTTTGTTTCACAATAACTTCCAAGTCTCTGACATGCTTAGTGAGACAATACTGTCATTTTCTTTTAATGCTAGGGAGTATTGATTATTTGGTAAAAACGAAACAAATGATGTTTTCTGGTAGCAGTTGGCCTCTGGGTAATGTAGTTCTGGACTCTTGCAGGGTAAAAAGTACGATGGGCCAGAGGTGGACATCTGGAGTTTGGGAGTGATCCTGTACACGCTGGTCAGTGGCTCGCTGCCTTTCGATGGACAGAACCTCAAGGTTTGAAGTCACAGTTAAAGTGGCACATGTATATTTACACTCATTGATCTTTTCCCACATAAAGTACTGGATCACTACTTGGTCGTTTGGTGGTTGCTCTGTTCTTGAATCTTGCTACAAAAGAGCGCTGAAGGTCCTGGATATGAAACCTAGTTTTTAAAGGTCTGTCAAACAAGGTGTGTGAAATTTATTCCTCGCATTTGACCCATCCCCTGGGGGAGAGGTGAGCTGCAGACACAGCCACGCTCGGGAACCCCCAATCCCACCCCTTAATGCTGAGTGTCAAGCAGGGAGGCATTGGGTACCCATTTTTTTGAGTCTTTGGTATGACTTGGTCTGGATTTGAACTCACGACCTTCCAGTCACAAGGCGGACACTCTACCACAAGGCCACTGAGATGATTTTTACCACCATTCTTCACAAACACCTGCGCTTTGAACATCCTAAACAGTTTTAATCAGCTTGCCTCGTCTATAAAGTCATACATGGTTCACCCCCCCCCCACCCCCACCACCACCACTACCACTACCACCACTGAATGAATTCATTAAGCAGACATCACTCAGCGGCTCCTCCAGAGGAACTCGGACTGTCATTAGACGTGACTGTGAGGTCCCATTTAGACGAACGTCTTTCTCACAAAATCCATCATCATTTTAGGACTCAACTTTGGAACAAAATATCAATAAAAATAAGATTATAGTAGGTTCTGAATTCTGAATTGACAAAGTCTCTTGGATAAGAGGTGAAACGTCTTCTAACTTTAAAACCAAGTCCAGATGACATCCCCTAAACCTACTACAATGGAACCAACCTGGATGAATGAGAGTCTTCATAGACAATAAAAATAAGAGAAAATTGCTAATTCTGTCGTTTAGAAAAAAAAAAAAAAACAGCCGAAACTGTGGCTTTTGGTATCTCAAATGAGCAATCACAAATGGCAAGAAATAATAAATAAATGTATCAGAAAACAGACACAGATTTAAAAAAATTATTTATCTGTTCAATTTTATTTTGTATTTTATTTTGTATACTGTCCTTCACCTGTGTTTTATAATTGTCTCTATTTCTTAAACTGTTTCTCTTAACATCAATGGACTACAGATGGAAATTGGCCTGTGGCTATAATCTTGCATATTTACATTTGTTCTAATGTTCATTAATATGCATCGTCCTTTTCTCAATAAAGTTACTTAAGTCACAGTTTTTCTGCTTTTTTAATGACAAAAGTATTTTTAAGTGACGTTTGTGTCATAAAAGAAGCGTTCAAACATCCACAGTCCTCCAGCGAGAACAAACCTTTTCAGAGCAACGACATCTATCCATGTTTGTGCGTGCAGGAACTGAGGGAGCGTGTTCTCAGAGGAAAGTACCGAATCCCCTTCTACATGTCAACCGACTGCGAAAATCTACTGAAGAAGCTGCTGGTTCTAAACCCTGGAAAACGGGGCAGCATGCCGGTAAAACTACTAAAGGAGTGTAACTAACAGTCTGCCAAAGTTCACCCTCATCCCCTCCTTTTAAAAGTTGCATTTAAATAGATTAAGATAAATCTAGATTTTTATTGTAAAAGTACAAGTTGTGACATGGATCGGATCTGAGTTTGTTTTTCTTCTCAGCAAATCATGAAGGATCGATGGATGAATGCGGGTTATGAGGACGCAGAGCTGAAGCCCTTCTCTGAACCAGAACAAGACTTCGGTGACCTTAAGCGCATAGGTCAGACACGGGCACCCATTCACTGAAGCAGATTTACGGTCCTTCCACCTGTAAACATTTGTATTATTGCAATAAAAGTGCTACAATTAGATTACAATATTATTTTGTGTAAATGCAAATACATTTTCATCAGGACAGATTATCGTAGTTGTTTTCACCAAGGGAGCGGTAAAGCGGAATGTCATCAGCATATAAATGATATAAAATGTGACTAAATGTGCTGAGGAATCTCCCAAGAGGGATCATATAAGGAGTGAATAAAATGAACAGAACTTTGAGGAACACCACTGTTTTGGCTACACCATCTTCAACTATGTTCTCTAATGTGTGGCCTTGTTGCTGTAGAGGCTGTGAGCTTCTGTTGTGTTTTGTCACTCATATTTGAGTACTTTGTGTGTCTGCAGAGCTGATGGAGACCATGGGCTTCTCCCAGAATGAAGTGAAGAAGGCGCTGGATGGTCAGAAATACAACGAAGCCACTGCAATATATCTGTTGTTGGGGATGAAGTCTTCAGAGGTTTTTGATGTTTTTTTTGTTGTAATGTTTTTTCAACAGGTTGGTCAGGGGTTCAAAACTCAGCCTGAACACAGCAATAGGACCAAATTCGTCCAATTAATGATGTTTGTCTTGAAGTTGAGTCATAGCAACTAGACTTGATTCTTCCTTCAAACGTTTCGCCGAACTGCAAAACTTTTCAAGGAAGAAGTAAATATACAACTTTTTTCTTAAAAATTTACGACTTTAAAGTTGTAATAAAAAAAAAACCTTGTTTGTGAACTGGTCCTAATACTTCGTTGTAGTTTGGGAAAGTAAAGAGATGGAGAAAGAAAAATTTGATTAAAACCAGAATATTTTTAGGCTATATCACCCATACCTACAATAAACTGCTTCTGATTCTGTTTATGTCTCACTACAAGTTTGAAGTCTCCACTGAGCCTTTGTGTAACATCCAGAGGACCCGGCCCATCAGTGACTTTAATGGCTCCAGCCATTCGCCTGCGCACCTCCGCAGTGTGACGACCGCTCAGAAACAGCGCCGTTTCAGTGACCATGGTGACTGAATGATCTGACATTTAATGCTTATGAATTTTTCTCAAAACAGCAGTCAAATTTTTCCAAAACTTGTTTTTTTTGTTTTCTTTTTTTTTTAGTGGCGCCCTCTATCCCCCCACCCGTAATGCACACCAAGCGCTCTCATGCTAACAGCGTTGACAGCGAGAAGAAGGACGATCCGGCGTCGCCTATGGGAGCTCAGGACCGCAGGAAGTCAGCCACAGCCTCAGGGGTGAGATGGTCTGATGACCTGATTCAGGAGGGAAGTCGCAAAACCGTAAAAATCAAAGAATATAGAACAGTATAAAACCTCCATCCATCCATCTTTTTCCGCTCAACCCAGGACCGGGGTCGCGGGGGCAGCAGTCTAAACAAAAACGGCCAGACTTCCCTCATCACTGGCACTTCCTCTG